>CM034358.1:56305223-56453811 GCA_019925275.1 Mytilus edulis
TTAGAAGTTAAGTTTCAACATATTTTCATTGTGATATGTCTTTTTAATGTACAAAAACAGCATTAAAGTTCAAATACGTGTTATAAAAGCAACATAATATAACTGTAACAATAGGAGGAAGATAAACATTCTTCTTCTACTCTTTTCTGGCTCAAATGTAACCCGAATAATGTCAGTCGTTATATTCCGCTGATCTCCGTCTAATCTCCGATTGCTATAGGCCGCTAGAGGGCGCAGAATTATTCGAGTTAGCTCAAATGTGTCATTTTGATACCATTTACGATTATATAATTAAACATTGCTAAATGTAAACTCCAAAGAATACAAATTTGATGATTTACACTTTTTATAATTTATTGTACAATTAATATAATACTTATTTTTATAATGCACTTGAATGATAACTGTAAACTAACTGATGACAAATGATCAGTATATAAGATAACTTGTTTAACCAGTGGAACATATTTCACCGATAAAGAACTTATTTTACCAGGTGAGGATCAAATCTCACAAACCCAGAATTTATTTCACAAGGTAAGGAACAAATCTCATAAATCCGGAACTTATTTCATTAGGTAAGGACCATATTTCCCCAACTCGGTACTTATTTTACCAGCTAACAGATGCTTTGTGAATAAGGTCCCAGGTTAAGTGTGGAACTTATTTTATAGAGATGGAACAAATCATACAGAATGTCTGTGAAAAAAGTTCTCACAGAACATATTTTCAAATTTTGGCTCGCACTATCAGTTCGGGACAAGATCTCAAGTAAACATGAGTAGTATACATGTTTTTGAACAGTTACTTTAAATCAGTAATCCGATTATTTTTTTTTTTCATTGTTTTAATTTACGATTTGAAAACACTCATTTTAAGCGGGCCCATTATAAATATATTAGAAAAGTAGTGTGTTTTTTCTATCCCTTTTTATCCCATCCCGTTTCGGTTTAAGCCATATATAGATATAAGAAGATGTGATATGTGACAATGAGACAACTCTCCATCCGAGTCACAATTTATAAAAGTAGACCATTATAGGTCAAAATACGGTCTTTAACATGGAGTCTTGGCTCACACCGAACAGCAAGTTATAAAGCCCCCCAGTGTAAAACCTTTTAAATGGGAAAACCAACGGTTTAACCTATATCAAGATGTACGTAATTAGTGATGGAGTGTCATGGAAATGGATAGATAAAACCAAGAATAAAGATCCCTACGATTTACAAGAAATTAAATGGAATACACTTGAAATAAATGTTATTTCTATCGAATGTATTAGAGTGTTAAAGCAAACTTTCCCCCGCAAGTTAAACTTTATCAAATCCTTCTCTTAATACTTTATCTTTTGTTTGAGCAAGTCGGCTAAATTAAGACTTTAATAGATAAATGTTTTCGAAATTCATATAGTGAAAATGCACCGCGTATACAATACTAATGCTTCACAGAGAGTCATATAGCATATCACAACTACATCAAAGCTTAAGGTTTCTTCTGAACATTTGAAGGTCCCTACTATGTATTGGCTACCTAAACTACACAAAAAGCCATTTAAATATCGTTTCATCTCGGCCTCTAGTACATGTAAGTGTTCTACAACTAATCTGTCAGAGTTCATTAACTACTATCAAAGAGCTTATCATAAACTATTGAAATAAAATATATGAACATAGTGGTATAAGCCATTTTTGGAGTGTAAAAAAATCTTTGGGTGTTTTAGATAAATACGGGCTTTTGGTGGTCCTTTTGATTCTGTTAATAGTTTTGATTTTTCTACTCTTTACACCACACTTCCACACTATCTTATTAAACAAAAGTTTTCCTATTTAATTAAATGGTTGTTTGGTAAAGCTGAATGTAGATATATTTGCCGCAACTCATTTATAGTGTGACGGTAGTCACTTTACTGTTAGTCCTTAAATATTTCAGGGGTTTGGTTAACTTTCTTTTCTTTTATTTTATCTCCGTTTTATTAACAACTGGTAGTTCCGGCCATTTTGTTTTCCCCCACCGGGCCACTTCCGGTGTCCCGGTATCCCGGACGAGCCCCCAATTTGTAACAGATTAGTGTAATGTTTTCCCAGGTTCTCTAATAAACTGACGATTATTAAAGTCTATATATGTTTTATTACGTGCTTTTTACATGTATTTTGTAGTTCACATTTACAATACATTTCAATAAGATATAAATACGTAAAATACGATGGTCAAGTTTACGGTTAAGTCCTTACCTGGTTAGTAAGATATATTGTTTTAGATAAAATGTAGAATATAATAAAGTCAACTCTTTACTAGCGTTCAAATCCCAAAAGTGCACTCCCCCAAACCCTAGAGCTTACGTATTTCTATCCCCAAAATGACGTCAAACTGGACACAACAATGGAGTACAACCGAATTAAAACAGTATCAACATGAAGACAAAACAATCAGTTCAATGCTATCGCTTCGGCAAATACATGGTAAAGAAAAGCCTCATATAAGCATACCTGACCAATATCTTAGTACTTTATTAAATCAATGGGAGTTGCTCGATGTAATTGACGACATTCTGTACAGAAGATGGGAAAATAGTGATGGAACATCATATCAGCAACTGGTTGCGCCAAAGAGAATTCGGGGTGAAATTTTGCGTCTTCTACATGACTGTAGAACAGCAGGGCACTTTGGTCGTGATAGAACCCTAGCAAAAGTCCGAGCAAGGTTTTATTGACCGGGAATGACTACAGACATAACACGATGGTGTCAGACATGTCTTTATGCCAGCAAAGAAAACCGGGCCCGGGTCTAGGCAAATCTCCCATGCAACATAGAAATGTTTATAGACCAATGGAATGTATCGCAATAGATCTAATGGGTCCACTACCAATTAAAGACCATTCAAACCCGTACATCATGGTAGTTTCCGATTACTTTACCAAGTGGACTGAGGCGTACCCTCTCAAAGAACACTGTGCTCAGACAGTGGCCGACAAGCTCGTAACAGAATTTATTTCTCGGTTCGGAGCGCCATGCTGTATACATACTGATCAGGGACGTGAGTTCGAGTCCAAACTATTCGCAAGTATGTGCGATCTATTGGAAATCAAGAAAACTAGAACCACTCCCTATCACCCACAGTCAGACGATATGGTAGAGCGCTACAATAGGACCCTTCAACAAATTTTATCAATGTTCGTTAATGAAAATAAAGATGATTGGGATAGCCACCTCCCTTATGTTACTATGCAGTTGCGTAGCCAGGGTTGAAATGATATGGATGTTTCGCCGAGCGGAGCGAGGCGAAAAAAAATTTTGACCTTTTTATGCAGAAAAATATTTTTTATTTAAGCACATGTACTCCCCCAGAATCCGACACTAGTTAGATTTTTGTTTAAATTCAAAATACCTACCAATTCATATATTTTTAACCAAATTTTATTGTTTCCTCGAAACTACCATCATTCAATTCGTTAATATTTGATGTGAAGTTTCCCACCCAATCTTATATTTGACATATCAAAAACGGACCTCATTACAGCGGCACTTCTGTAAAATTTAGGAACTTCGGAATATAGGAACTGAAGTGACTTCTCTTTCCAGGAATTTGAGTCTACAACCTTGGGTTTTTGGTTTTTGATTACTGAGCTAAACGCTTTGCAGGGGACATAAAAATACCGGGCGTCCGATCGTCTGGTTTTGTTAGCACTCTCATGTGTACAATTTTTGTTAGATTAAATGAAACTCATATCTTAAGCAATGTCTTTGACAATTTGCAAAATAAGTCGTAATCAAATATTTTTAACCAGTTATGGCCCTTTAAAATATAAATTGTAATGGAAATCACATTTCATTTGCTGTGAAGCTTTTATTTCTCTTAAGATATTGAAAAGAAAAAAGAAAAAGAAAATAGTGCTTTTTTAGTTATGCCTTGCTCCTAATTGCCCTTTGATAGATAAAATATGACATATAATGTTAAGCTGCTGCTATTTTTATTTTATTTTTGTCAAAATGATGTGGATGCTTGAGCATCCGAGCATACATGCAAGCTACGCCACTGAAAGACATTTTCTTTGGTTTAAAATTTGTTTTTGTATCAAAATTATATGTTTCATAAAAAAGGGTGAAGCAACGCATCACTTTCATTTCTTTCTGTTTGTAAATTAGGCTACATATGCTGCTGCTTTCAAAATATTCGTTAAAGTAAAATAAAGTACCATGAAACCGTAAAATTATCGTTTTCCATTTTTTCATGTTTTTTCTCTGTTTGTAATTTCCCTCCAAATAACATTTGCTGCAGAGTGACTTTCGATACTTACCGGCAATATTCAGTGTACTGTATGGATCTGTATCGATTGGTTCCGAAAACTGCGGTCTCACTAATTAGGGACAACAAGAATTTTAGCGACAAGTAGCGTCAACAAGCGACAAGAAGCGACAACAAGAATTATTTTAGCGACAAGAAAACATATTTTTTTTTAATTAAAATTAATTATTGCAATAAATATTAAAAGAATATGCAAAAGAAAATAATTTTAGCGACAAGAAAGTTAAAATTGATAGAAAAAAATGAACAGCCAGTATTACGTTTAATTATTGTATTATGAGATTACGTTTCCTTGTGTTTTAGAACATATTATTTATCTTATAATTTGTTTTTTAAAACTCTTTTCGTGCAATATATATTAAGCTCGCAAAATGAATTATTTGTGCATCATTGTCCTGAAAATATTGACACAAATTGTGAAATACAAAGAACTGAAATCAAACAAGAGGAAAAGAAAATTGAAATGTGAATGTTTTCATCTTTTTATTTGTTTATTGCCTCATTAAACGATATTTATCATGTTTATGCATATTGATTGAAGATGAAAGGAAATTAATGACAATCTTGAGTTTTCAACAGGTGTTCACTATTTACAATGATTGCAGTGGCGGATCCAGGGGGGGGGGGGGGGTTCCGGGGGTGCGCACCCCCCCTTTATTTTTGCCGATCAATGCATTTGTATCGGGACATATGTTTTGCACCCCCTGCCACCCCCTTTGCCCTGGGTTAGCACCCCCCCCTTTCGAAAATTCCTGCATCCGCCCCTGGATTGTATATTCTGGCGCGTGTAATTGTATAGTCTGACGCGTGTACAAAGTTGAAGGTGTTAATTGGATGTTATTGTAGCAATAAAACAGGGGACACGCGCCTCGTTAATCTCATTTGATGTTCCACATTGTGTGTACTTGTCGCTAAAATAATTCTTGTTGTCGCTTCTTGTCGCTTGTTGACGCTTGTTGTCGCTTCTTGACGCTTGTTGTCGCTTCTTGACGCTTGTTGTCGCTAATTAGTGAGACCCGAATACTGTTCCAACTTCCGGTCAGGGATGTTGTCCGTTTGTTCTGAACTGGCAAAAAAATGCTCGAAAACAGCGTTAGAAGTGAAAATAAGGAGGACTGGACTAGATATTTAAGAACTTTGTCCAATTTGTGACATTTTGGTGTATGGTAAGTGATATATGAGTGGGAAATTCGTTTGAAATTCTGAATTTGAAAATTGGCGGTAAGAAACTTGTTTATAAATCCCTTTTGGTATTTTATATAGGATAGCGATCGCCATTGACAGTAAAACCTCGTCTGACCCACTAAACAAGCCCCTGTGGTTAAATTGTAACTGAGGCTGCGAAAAGGATGCACATAAATCGACGCCATTTTTCAACAGATCAAGGTTTCTGAGCTCACGAAATCCTTGTATTATTACTTTTAGTTTTAATGGTTAGTAGAAAGATATGAACACTATTCATAACATAATTTTTTGATCAGATCGGGTTATGGCTATATGTTTGCCTCTTTTCGATGCTGAAATCCAGTAAATTTCCACAGACCACATGTAAACAGACGCCCCTTTCTCAGCGTAAGACTTCTTGAATAAAACTTGAATTTTGGCATGTGAATGTAACTGTTGGCATTTAAATTTTAATTAAATTATTACGGTTGTGTAAAGCAGTTGTGCTGATAATGTTTGGTTGTCTGGAATAGTAAAAAGGTTGATATGCATGGTTTATAAAAAAAAATTTAACCCAAAAAGTGTGACAAAAAACAAAAACAAACAAAATAAAATTATAGGAAAAATACTAGTCCAAATAATTATGACGTCTGGCAAGGCTATTTTAATTTTTTTCTGGGACGCCTTCCTATGGCAATACAAATTTCTTGTTAAAATTAGGTGTCAAAGTTCCCCCCAAAATTTGCTCTCAAACTCCAGACGTAAAAAATGGCTTAGGCGTTATGACGTTGTAGGAAGGCGTCCCAGAAAAAAATTAAAAATAGCCTTGCCAGACGTCATAATTATTTGGACTAGAAAAATACAACAACTACACAAGTATAGTTTAATTTTATCCTAAACCTAATCATCATTTCTTACAGTTAGTACAGGTTTATCAAAATAGGGAACCAAGGGCAGATCAAGCCATTTTGAAAAGGGGGTTCCCTACCCAGAATGAAGGTGGATTCCAACTACATGTATATGTCCCCTTTCAAATGCATTGATCATCCCAAAAAAGAGGGGAATTCCACTCCCCGGAACCCTATCCCTAGATCCGACACTTGGACTATGGCTAAAAGCATAAAGAATTGGAGAACTAGTATGATTAAAGAATAACAAAGAATAGAGAAAATTTACTAAAATAAGGAATAGAGCAAATGACATGCTACATGTAGTCCTAATAATTATGACGTCTGACAAGGTTAGTTTTGGTCCCAACAGTTTAGGAATTAGGGGCCAAAAAAGGGCCTAAATAAGCATTATTCTTGGTTACCGCACAATAACTTTAGTATAAGTTAAAGGGAAACTTCGCAAAAAAATCAAAAATTGATATTATGTCCATTCTGTATAAAAAGGCTAAAATTTATAGATATTAAAGTTTTATTCCGCTAGATAAGAGATCAACATCGATTTTAAATTTTGAATATCAATTTTCTACGCTCCGCCATTATGTCATCTTCTACGATTATAATCACGATATGTCTATAAACCACAAAGAACCAAAACTACAGTAACCGATGTAGTCGTAATTGCGTGTCGATATCTTGTCAATCGTACGATTGTTTTATCTGACTAACTATAAACTTGATACGGAAAATACTGAGGGAAAATGACCATTATTATATATCTGTTATTTTTAAACAGTTAATATTGGAATGAGTTAAAAAGTCAAAGTTCAAATAATAAATAAGTGTTCCGTGAAAATTGTTTTCATAATTCTTTAAAGTAATAAACTTTATTCAAATAAATTCGGATCTTTCCTCATCTGATCACCAGCATGGCTAAAGGTATTACTCCCAAAGGTATTGTGAGGGGTGTGAGGACTCAGGTGACACGTCCAGGTATTCAAGCGATTTCCTGTCGGGCTTGCAAGTTCATGCATCGTTTCACTTCTGTAGGTATTGATCAGTGTACACGGCAGACTAATAACTTTCCATTTTGAACTAACAGGTGTATAATACACATCTCTGTCTTGTGTGTCAGAAAGTGATATGATGCCAATAACTTAACTCGTACGCTTGAATGTTTATAAATAACATTTCTGGTGTAAAGAATATTATTTATGAAAATATAAAAAATACCACAAAAAAAAAAAAAGATTTGAAGAAATAAAAATCTATATACATATTTTTTCCGAGGGTTAATTTGGGAAAATGTAATTTGTCAATAGTAAAGGACAGACTGGAACATACCCAAAATATTGATTTAAAAAATGTACGCACTTTTCGATGTTGGCTTATACGCCTGGATAGAAAGTTACGGAACTATAGTGCAATTCAAAATATATACATGTATCAGACTATATTGTATACCAAAAAAAGAAGAAGAAGAAGAAGAAGAAGAAGAAGAGAACCAGTTTGATTTAAATACAGGTCGATATATATCTTGCTTTGGTTCATCGAAGTTATGAACATAGTAAAATCCCAGTTTTATATATCAATTAGATTGTTCTCGAATAAAGGAAGAAATTCGTCATCATCACAATTGTTCCGACATTCATGTAAAATATATGCAACTGGACGTACACTAATAATCCCAAAGGGGTGTGAGTATTTTCTAGGAAAACTATTGAGTATTAAAGTTTCAAATCAATTTCAGGATTTATTTTCTTTCTTGCCGTGATATGATAGCAATTTAAAGAATAAACTGCTTATCCGCTTTAGCGGTATTCTTGCCAGTTGAACAGCCTTATAAGTTACATTCAAAAATAGGGAAATATGACATAAAATTCGTTGTCTTTTGTTTTTGAACATCGTTGGTCAAATAGATAGAGTATTATACGTTGTGAGACGAGGACTATTTCAACAAATACTATAAATACAAGTGGAAGTTTTCGTTTTTTGCAATTTGAGAGTAAATGATGTATCAAACGTTCAAGAATACGCATGTAAAATGTGTCACTGGATATAAAAAAAATCAATCTCAAAACCTACTTCCGTATGGAACTTCCCCTTTCAGTGACCTGCAAATTTAACAGATGATACACTTTATAAGATTTACATGTCCAACAACGACCCACTGCTCTACATGTGTTACTGACAGCCTAAGATAGTAATTCTTCTGTTAGGTCAATTCTCTTTCGAACAATACCAAAAAACATGGAAAATAAGTTCTTTAAATTTTGACTCTGGAATAACACCATTTTTTCGTGCGACAAACTTTATTTCTGCAGGGTGATGAGCAGACATGGGCGGAAAACAATAAACAGATAGGCTTAATATTTGTTCATTCATTTAACATGTATAATATGAATACGATTGTACTTAAAAAAACTTATATAGTTAGTTTCAAGAACAACCGGGTTCAGACAAACTGTTCTGAAATCGATGCTGTTACTAATGCATTCACCCAATTCAATATTACCATCAAAGAGAGTAAATTCGTGGCAACAAAGGCATTCTGTTAATAACGGCATAAGTATGCATTTAGTACACGAACACCAATCTGTGTTTTAAAAACTAGCGATGGTTGCTAAGGATATCTTGATTTCGGGAACTTTCTGCAGCTTCCATTTCATGGAGCTCTTCCTCGGTATACTCTGGCTCTAGTGCGTACCCAAAATGATCATACTCGTCAAAATCTGACTCTTTTGACTGACTGGAACCACTGTTATAGTACTATCATTCTCCGAACAAGACATTTTTAGTTATGATTTTATGATAAATTTTTGACCATATATAAACTGTTCTATAAAAACAAGCACGCAAAAATCATAAGATGGACATATAAGTAATATGTGAGTAAAGTTAATTGAATCATTTAAATTAATATCCTTTGGTCTCGAATGTAGTTAACTAATAAATGTGTTTTATAGGATAGCTCAAATCCTCATCCAAATAATATAATCTAGTATATGACATAACCCCTTCCTACTAAACCGAGTTTTAATGCCAAGCGGTAGACATATTTTAGGTACTAATTAAGTAATTAAATGAACAAAAGATAACAATAATTAATCATAAATGTGCAAAGATTTAAAAACAAAAGTATTTTTTCTTTGTTCGTACATATTATACTCCGCTTCGGTAGAGTTATCTACTTATCTTCAGATAGTTTCAGATATCAATTAATACATGGCTTTCAAAAGTCTAAATGTAAGTGTTCTCGTACATTTTTTGCCTAATAAAGAAAATCAAAATGCTTTGGTAAAGCTATTTCTAATTTCCCCTTTTTAATGAGACTTAAATCAAGGACAAGAGGTGTATATCATTTCATTCTGACACATGAATTAAGTTTCCCGTCTTTAACCGAAAATTGTTTATTACTTAGTAAATTAATTTATTTGAATTGAAATAAATGATACAGCAAATATAATTAAATAATTCCACGGCGATCTATTTTTATTTGTCACAAACTTGAATTAGTATTATAGATGTGTATATTGAATGCTCCCTTGTTTTATAATCCACTGATCTGAATAGACAGTCACACCTGGCAAGGTGTGCCCTAGAGGCGTGGTTAAATACCGAAGTGCAAATAACAATTTACCTTTCAACAAGCTATCTACGAGTATTCAATTTGCCACAGAACCGTGAATACACACATCGTATAAATCTAGTCATAGCAGAGATAGTAAAAGGTCAATAAGAGTACACCAACATATTGTCTTTACAGATTATTGTACTTTAATTTGTTCACCTCATATATCAGTCCGAAAATGCATTAATTAATAAATTTATAACTTTTTTGGTTGTCTACAAAAATAATTCGAATATATACGTTTAACATAGAAAATTTATCTCATGAATGTGTACAATTGCACGTCTGTGCGTCTTATCTTCTTATTATCGGATGTTTATTAGATAAACCATAAGTCATCGGCGCGCTTACGATAACGTTTAAATATCATTAAAAACCAAGACTTTTACTGATTGTATTTTAAATCCCGGCATGCATAAACCAGGAGAAAACGTCACGACCTACAGGAAGTAGTTAATAATTTTTCATTAATTGTTGAATTTCTCCTTTATTACTGGACATATAGCGATAAAACTTTGTGAATATATATATTTTGTCATAATGAACATATTTAAACCATAAGTAAAAAATCGCGAATTTTCCCTTTAATAGAAATCAATGAAATTTGAACACAAGGTTTATGACCACAAAAGGAAGGTTGGGATTGATTTTGGGAGTTGAAGTCCCAACAGTTTAGGAATTAGGGGCCAGAAAGGGGCCCAAATAATCATTATTCTTGGTTTTCGCACCATATTACTTTAGTATAAGTAAATAGAAATCTATGAAATTTAAACACAAGGTTTATGACCATAAAAGGAAGGTTGGGTTTGATTTTGGGAGTTTTGGTCTCAACAGTTTAGGAATAAGGGGCCCAAAGGGTCCAAAATTGAACTTTGTTTGATTTCATCAAAAATTGAATAATTGGGGTTCTTTGATCATGTTGATATGCCGAATCTAACTGTGTATGTATTATATTCTTAATTTTTGGTCCTGTTTTCAAATAGATACATTAAGGTACAAAGGGTCCAAAATGAAACTAAGTTTAACAAAAATTGAATCCTTGGGGTTCTTTGATATGCTGAATCTAAAAATGTACTTAGATTTTTGATTATTGGCCCAGTTTTCAAGTTGGTCCAAATCGGGGTCCAAAATTAAACTTTGTTTGATTTCATCAAAAATTGAATAATTGGGGTTCTTTGATATGCCAAATCTAACTGTGTATGTAGATTCTTAATTTTTGGTCCCGTTTTCAAATTGGTCTACATAGTCCAAAGTGTCCAAAATTAAACTAAAGTTGATTTTAACAAAAATTGAGTTCTTGGGCTTTTTTGATATGCTGAATCTTAACATGTACTTAGATTTTTGATTATGAGCCCAGTTTTCAAGTGGGTTCAAATCAGGATCCAAAATTATTATATTAAGTATTGTGCAATAGCAAGAAATTTTCAATGCATAGTATTCAGAAATAGCAAGAAATCTTCAATTGCACAGTATTGTGCAATAGCAAGAAATTTACAATTGCACAGTATTGGGCAATAGCAAGAAATCTTCAATTGCATAGTATTGTGCAATAGCAAATATTTTCAATTGCACAGTATTGCACAATAGCAAGAAATATCTAATTGCACAATATTGTGCAATAGCAAGAAATTTTCAATTGGAGTTAATTTTCTTTCTTTGTCCAGAATAGTAGTGGAATCAACTTAAATCATTGTTCTACACAATTGTGTATATTCACTTTTACTACCAACTGATAAATTAAAACAATCTTTACCATTCAGTGATAACAAGCACTTTATTTTACATTTTAATATTTTGTGATGTATTTAAACATGAGTAGTTATTGTTGCAAACTCCATTAGAAATTTGAATTGAGATCAGTTTTGGAAAAAGGGAAGGGGGGATGTGAAAAAAAATGGGGGGGGGGGGTAAATTTTTCTCATTTCATATTTCTTCAAACATTTCTTTGAGAGGATTAATATTCAAACAGCATAGTGAATTGCTCAAAGGCAAAAAAAAATTTTAAGTTCATTAGACAATGTTAGACCACAATGACATTCATTCTGTGTCAGAAACCTATGCTGTGTCAACTATTTAATCACAATCCAAATTTAGAGCTGAATCCAGCTTGAATGTTGTGTCCATACTTGCCCCAATCGTTCAGGGTTCAACCTCTGCGGTCGTATAAAGCTGTGCCCTGCGGAGCATCTGGTTAGCATTTGTATTTTCAGAATCGTTTATAAATTGCCTATATTATAAATAGAATATGCATATTCATGATTCGTGACGTAGGGCGGTCTACGGGATCCCTTCTTCCACTTATGCCATGAGTCATGTCCAAACAAAAGTCATTGCAATGCCCTAAAAAGTTAAAAAAAAGGATAGAAACAAATAATAATAACAAAAGAAGTAGGAATTAGTATTAGTTTTAGCAGGTATTGTCATGTTTATGTGAAATATATGGACCACAATTTGCTATTGGGCTCGTTTCCTATAACGATAGAAAAGTGATAAAAATGTGTATTACTGTAAGAAAAGTTATAACTACATCTAAAGATGCCTTTATTTTTATCAACATACAAATACAAGTGTATGCTACTCTTCCCTAGAAAAAAAATTGAAATTAACAAATTTCAAAGATTATACGACCGTATTTTTGTGTCGTTTCTGGCGTTACTTTTCGCTTCCGAAGTGCATAGGGTGCAATCAACAGTTTTTTTCTATGACGTCATGTTTTGAGGGACCATGCATATGTGACCCTTAGGCCACTTTTTTTTTATTAGTTGGTTTACGGATCCGCCGACCCTGTTTTTCACGATATTGAAATAAAAATAAAAACGATTTTGAAGTTTTTTTTTAATTCCGCCGATCCTTTTCTGTTTAAAGAAGTACAAATAAAAATAAAAACATGATAAAAAAAAGATCGGTCTTTCTTCTTCCAGTCGGAATACCCTCGGAGTGGATTCGAAAATCCCGTGCGGTTCCCTGTTCAGTCAACGTTTCATCTTCTTCTTCTTTGTATAAGCTTCCTATAGACAGGAACACCTCTAATGATATTAGAGTATATATGAGGGTAATTTTGTGGATAATTTTTTGTTTTTGTTTCTTTACAACTATGTACAGCACATTATGTGTATGTTTGTTATTATATGTACTTTTTGGTTTTGTTGTGTCTTTTAAAGTTATATATACAGATATTGCTTTTTAACTGGTTTATTATCATATGCTTATCTTATTTACATGTGTCAATGATGTGTTTTTCCTATTCATGCAAGTGACAATAAAATTACCTATATAATAGATGCTTACATGGGTGTAATTTACATAGGGAGTTTATGATGTTAAAAGAAAAAAAGAAAACTTGTTAAAATATCAACATAGTAGCCAATGCTTAAAATCTAAAACATATCTTTCATTTCATCTAGATATGATATCCATCTTTGCTCAGTATGATAAAACAAAATTCATATTAAAAATACATTATGATTTTAATATAATTATTTTGTGCTTTATTTTAAGATGTTTGTACCATTTAAAATTTCAATGGTTTATTCTGTAAAAACAAAATCCTATTCAGTTTACCTTAAAAAAAATAGGAAATTAAAATGGATAAAAGTATTAACAACGTAATATTGACTAAAGGAAATTAAAAAAAAAAAAAAAACAACAAAAAAACAATTAAAATTATTACAAAAAAGATTAAAAGCCATGATGGTGATGTTAAAAGTAAAGACTTTATCTGCTTCACTTGTAGTTTTTTAAAATTACTTTCACAAAATCATAATCATTATATATGGTTGTTGTGCTTGCAAACGGGTGATTTTCACCTTCATGTTGATATTATTATCAGAATATATCCTTCAATGTCCTTTTTCACTTTGAATATAGGCTTTTGTTTCAAACCTCTACACACGTATAACTGTCACTACATGTATATATTCATTGGCACATATTATTTGTTGTTTAATGCATCCAGTACTTCTATTCTCTTTGCGTGAAGTTGGAATAATAGATTTCTACATTTTTCTTCTATCTTGGTCATGAGTTCACTACTTATGTTCAGTGTTTCTTTGAAATTATTACAATCCAGTATCAATTGTGTTATTTCCATCTTATTGCAGCAGAAAGTATTCCATTTAATTGGATCAATATTATCCAATATTTCCATTTTCATCTCTACATAGTATTTCTCTCTTATAGTACTTAACACTGGACAAGAGGTAACCATATGAATAATGTCTTCATTTTCTGTATTGCACAGCTGACATAACGGTTCTGCTACAAAGTGTGTGAACTTGTGTTTGTCCAACTGTAAGATATATGCTCCCGTCATCATTCTGGCTTTTATAATTGCTTTTCTTAATTCAAGTCGTGGTTGATTTTGTAGATTCCATACTTGAGCTGTTTTTCCAATTTCTAAATTTTCTATGTTCATATTTTTTAGACTGGTTTTATTACGAGCTTCAGATTTTAATTGAGCATTCCAATATTGGTTTACTTTTTTCTTTATTTCTTCTTTCCATATATCTTTTTTTGACTCCTTGTAACACATTTAATTTAAAATAAAACAGCAAGAATTAATACCAAATTATGAAACGATCTGCATACATTGTTAGTATAATACACTATTATATAGAGTTATGTCATTGTTTGTTGTTTCTCTCCATTTTTGGTAAAAAAAAACCAGCATTAATTCCAATTTTTATTTTTTATTTTTTTTCGACCTCCTACCCTATATTTTTTCATTATTTTTATTTTTATTTTTTTTTCGACCTCCTACCCTTCCTTTTTTAAGAAGAATCCCGTAAACCAACTAATAAAAAAAAAGTGGCCTTACTGGTGGACTGATTAATAAAGATACTTGTATAAAACTAGATATCACTGGAATCAGAATGTTCTCTAGTTTATAATGAATTAAAAATAATGTGTACTTTTAATTTATTATAAAAATTTCATCCAATGAACATGGGGGAAAAAAGGTATAATTTTAACATAAAAAACTTGAAATTATCATGTCATGTGCACACCCATGAAGACATGATCCATGCACATTTTTCATAATCAAAACTGTATGAATTTTGTAGGTTTTTACCTGGCCTTTCAAAAAAATCTTGTTTCAGGGTACGGTCGCCTGCTCCGAAAAGAGCTACAGTGACTGCAAATAGGTTTTCAATTTTCACTGCTAAAAAAACAGACTGTTTACAGTGTTGTCTCCCCTCGAAACATGTATATTTAATATAATTTTTAAAATTATTTCAATCATTCAACCTGTTTTAATTGAAAGCTAATTAACTAATTTTTACAATCAAATACAAAAAACATGATATTTTTTTCACCAAGTAAGTAAATAAACCATGTAAACAGGGGTTTCCCTCCATGGTTATTTTTAGTCGGGGAATAACCCTAGTTTTTAGTACGAAACTGTTTATAGCACCCTTAAGGCAAAACTTTGTATGCGACAAATTAAAATTTCTCAGCTTTTCTGAATCTGTACACTATACCGATTAAAAGGATGTCTTACTTTAAGGATTGTGACCACGAATAGTGAAACTACAGCTCTTTTTTTATGTCGCGTAGTAATGGCATTTTGGCCAGCGGCAAACAGTTTAACTGGCAAATTCCAAACATTTCCTGTATCACATTTTCATCAGTTTTACAAAGATAATAGATCATAAAACAGGGTGTCTTATGAATAAATAGAAAAAAAACTATGAAATAAGCATGAATAAAGGTACTTAAAGCATATTTTGTACCTAGTACTATATGAACTAAGATAAAGCTGAGTTGAGAAAAATATTGAAATGCTGTTTTTCTTAGTAATGGCACTTGTACCTTTTTGACAATAAAAAGTACCAAACATACAATATAATGAATAAAAATGTATGTTACTCTCATCAGAAGTAAAGGTCAAAGTAGAAAAAATCTACACTTTTCATGTGCAACTTTTATTTTCAAATCTATGAGAGATTGAATAAAAATATCATGACGTCGCAAAAAGACGAAAAACTTCAATATTCGCACAGAGTCTGGTTTTCTTATTTCTGGTTGCTATGTACAAATCTGTAATATTTGCATTAAATGTACCAAACTGATGCTTTTAAATTAATGTATACATGTCATATAATATTTTTCAAAATAATTTTACTCCATTTGCTAACACATTTCTATGCTAAAACATCATTATATTATATGTTTGTCCCTTTAAGGGTGCAATCAACAGTTTTTTTCTATGACGTCATGTTTTGAGGGACCATGCATATGTGACCCTTACTGGTGGACTGATTAATAAAGATACTTGTATAAAACTAGATATCACTGGAATCAGAATGTTCTCTAGTTTATAATGAAATAAAAATAATGTGTACTTTTAATTTATTATAAAAATTTCATCCAATGAACATGGGGGAAAAAAGGTATAATTTTAACATAAAAAACTTGAAATTATCATGTCATGTGCACACCCATGAAGACATGATCCATGCACATTTTTCATAATCAAAACTGTATGAATTTTGTAGGTTTTTACCTGGCCTTTCAAAAAAATCTTGTTTCAGGGTACGGTCGCCTGCTCCGAAAAGAGCTACAGTGGCTGCAAATAGGTTTTCAATTTTCACTGCTAAAAAAACAGACTGTTTACAGTGTTGTCTCCCTCGAAACATGTATATTTAATATAATTTTTAAAATTATTTCAATCATTCAACCTGTTTTAATTGAAAGCTAATTAACTAATTTTTACAATCAAATACAAAAAACATGATACTTTTTCTCAAGTAAGTAAATAAACAGGGGTTTCCCTCCATGGTTATTTTTAGTCGGGGAATAACCCCTAGTTTTTAGTACGAAACTGTTTATAGCACCCATAACGCTGACTGATTTATAGATAATGGTCACCGGCAAATTCGTAACTTTTGCTTTCAAATAATAAAGAACATCGACCAATAAGAATAGTCAGAAGAAAATGTTGAGAATTATAAGTATTTCTGTAGCAGGTGTAAGAACACTAGCGTTACTTTGGTTTCTGATTTCGTAACGCAAATTTTAGATGATGTAATCTGCTTTGTTGTAATAGAATTCTTTATAACAATATGCGAATATGAACTCTCGCGAGATGTTCAAACAGGTAAATCAGAGATGATTTACATTCTAGTTTTGTTTTTCGTAATAATTAAGTTAGAAAATGACGTTATCGTTATGCGTTACATTTCACACAAAACAGAAGTCCAGTTATTTCCTTTTTTTTTTTATTAAAATTGTTGTTGTCGTTAAGTTTTGATCATTTCTGGTCATACGTGAAACATGTGACTAACATGTGATCACGCCCTTACGGCCGTATATATGAAATACTAGGTCTAAATATTGTTTTTGTTTCCAACGGGATGTTAGCAAACATAATCTGTAGACTTGAATTGTTTCGTCTTGTTTAAAAAAGGAAAATACAATTTTGAAAGAGATTGCGCCGGGGGTCTATTATTTTTCCTATGTGCATAATGTTACATACGATCTTGTGTGAAAATAAAGCCCAATGACTAGAAAAAAATCAATTTCAGATTTGACAGACGTTATAACACACTTCGTTTCCGGATAACGATGTAAAGGGTCTTTGGAAAATTCAATAGACATTACGTCTCTTATCATTGTGCTGATGCTCGTTGGATTGATTTTGCTTCAGCAGTATATATTACTGGATATTTTAGGTGAATAAAGATAATTTAATAAAAAATACATGTTAATATACCGACCATTACACTTGGAATGTACAAAGTTGGTATCTTTGTCACAATTTTAAATTATTTTTTTTATTCATGTTCTGCAAACACTTTTCAGAAACGCAATAAACTTGTCAAAGGAGAAGTAAACTTTTACCATGCATGACTTGAAAGGAAGTACTTTATTGATTTTAGCCCACTAAAGTAGGTTAAAATGTGGAAACCATGTAGATGGTGTACAGGTCACAAATATCACATGGTGCCTATTTTAAAGATTTTAATTCCAAGTTAAAAGTTTTTTTCGTTACTGGATTTAAAGAATTTTACATTGCCAATGATTTGGAATAAATTGTATATAACTGGAATTTCAAAACCAAATATAAATACATTTTTTTGGCTAAAACATCAAGATACAACGATTATGGTATCCTGTATCAATGAACAAATGATGAAGAAAGTATGGAAATTTCTGAATAAATTGTACTAATTGTTTTCAAAACAAGCACATATTTAGGAGTTTTATAATACTGTTACATTTAAGATGGATTTTGAGAAAAAGTATATTGTTCAGATTATTTTAAGCAGATTTTGCAATAAAATAAAACTAAAAAAATGCTTTTGGTTTCTTATGGTTTCCTGTCGCGTTTAAAAAAAACTTTAATTTAAAATTGAAAATAGATTTTAAATATTAACATGAAGCAAGTAGTTAACACTAGTAATGGTGTTCATTTATGTCTTTTGAAATATATTGTGCAAAATAAAGCAGTCCTCTACAATAACTTTTTTTTCAACTTGTCCAGTAGGACAAGTACATACCAAAACTTACTTGTCCGAATGAAATTGCTACTTGTCCAAAAAATTTCTATTAAAAATATCCTTTTTACATTTTTAGTTGATTAAAGGAGCAAAACGAATTTAAACGATATAAAAGAATTTGATTTATTTCTTTTGAAATACTTTTCAAAAATATGAGTCAAGTACAACTGCGAAACTAGTCATGTCACAGGAATTAGGTTCTAGTTTTCATCAATGCCAATCTCATCAGACTCTAAACATGAGGCACCATCTGATAGGCCAATGTACACTCATTGGTTTGTATCCTGTTTTTTCAAATGCAATCAACAAAAAGAAGATAAGCCATCAAAAGGTCTGATTGCCGATGAGACAACTCTCTGCAAGAGACCAAATGAAACAGAAATTAACAACTACAGGTCACCATATTGCAAGTATTGTTTTTTTTCTACTTATGATCAAATATGATTTTGTGAATTTTATGGTAAATAAAAAAATTACCAGTATGGTATTTATTATAAGGAACAGAATAAGGTAGCAAAATGAGGTACTGTTTTGTCTTGGTCCCGAAAGTCTCATGCCTTGTCAAACTGTCTATCAGTCATGTCTACTAAATATGTCTCCTACGATGCCAAACTGTCTATTAAACTTGAAGCTGAACTCTTCTGAGGTGATGAACTGTCCTGTAAAGTTACCTTATCTACAAAGCGCATCATTGATTCGGATTAGTAAGACTGGTTTCCGAGAATAGTATACCTTTTAGTTTTACCTGTTAAAAAGTACCTGACAAAGAACCAGTTAAAAATTATTGATTGCAAGTTAACATGTTGAAGAAAAAGGCTTTGCATTTGAATAAACAGAATACAGAAACATGTCAAATTAATATTTGTTATCTTGTTTTTTGTTTATAATTACTTTGTTCATCAAAGTTGAATTACATTTATTTTCTGCAGAATAATAATATACTTGTCCCGACGGACAAGCTTGATACAGCTTTTACTTGCCCGACCTTTTTTCCCTCTGGTACCGGACAATCGGACAAGCTTTATTGTCGAGGCCTGTAAAGAAAATAAAGATTGGTTTCCTGTCAAGTAAAAGGTGTTCAAATCAAAATTTATTAATTTTTTCTTGAAAAACTCAATTGTTCCATTAATACTATTCTAACACCAACACAACCCACAGAATAAAAGTTAAAAGTTTTAGAACTTATAAAAAAGGATACAAAAAGAAACCAAAGGCCGAATACCAAATTATGGTCCATATCAGGCATCGACAATAACGCTTGTCCGATTTTCCGGTACCAGAGGTAAAAAAGGTCGGACAAGTAAAAGCTATACCAAGCTTGTCCGAAGGGACAAGTAGAATCATTCTGCAGAAAATAAATTTGAATCCAACTTTGATGAACAAAGTATAATTATTAAAAAAAAAAAAAAACAAGAAAAGATTTGTTTGACATCTTTCCTTTTACACTGAAACTAATTGAAACTTTTTATTTCTCAGTCGAATAATAAAATAAGACCCCTCAGACTTGCAATCGATAATTTAAACTGGTTCTTTGTCAAGTACTTTTAACAGGTAAAAAGCACACTTTTCTCGGAAACCAGTCTTACCGATCCAATTCAACCATGGGCATTTTAGATAAGGTAACTTTAAAAGACAGTTCGTCACCAGCTCGGAAATGATTCGGCTCCAAGTTTAATAGACAGTTGGGCACTGTAGGAGACATATTTCATAAACATGATTAATAGACAGTTTGGCAAGGCAGTAGACATTTCTGGACCAAGACAAATCAGAACTTCTTTTCCTACCTTATTTTGTTGCTCTATAATAATTAATACCTATGTCCATAACGTATTTTTTAAATAAGAATGAGGAAATTATTTACCATAAAAACCATCAAATCATGTTTGATCTATATGTAGAAAAAACAATTCCAATGCAATGCAGTGACCTATAAGTGTTAATTTCTGTGTCATTTGGTCTTTTGTCTAATTGACAATCATGCCTCATATTCTTTTTATTGATTGCATTTGAATAAACTTTTTTCAACTTTTAAAAAAATAGGATAAAAATCCAATGAGTGTACATTTAGAGGCCAATCAGATGGTGCCTCATGTGCAAAGTATGATGAGACTTTGGCATTGATAAAAACTAGAACCTAAGTCCTGTGACACAACTAAATTCAGTTGTTCATGGCTCATATCTTTTAAAAGTATTTCAAAGGATATAAATCAAATTCTGTTCAATTTTTTTTTAATTCATTTTGTTCCTTGAAATGCAAAAAAGGTTAATATTAAGATTTGTTTTGGACAAGTTACAATTTCATTCGGACAAGTAAGTTTTGGTACTGGACAAGTTGAAAAAAAAGTTATTGTAGAGGCCTGCATATACATGTATGAAAAGGGTAAGGTACTGAATGTCTTAGCTCAGCTTACCTATTCTACATAAGTCATAAGGACTGAAGTGACTACAAAGACCATACACGAACTATAGAAGGGCTAGATACTGATCATGAAAGCAAGACTACATGTATATACTGTACATGCTATTATTGAAATTTTGTTGTCCGACACTCTTTATATTGAGGCTATACTGGAGTATGAACAGTACAGAATGACACAATCTAATGCAATGCTTAAGGAGGTAGACCTAGGTTAAGGGAAATAACTCTTTAAATCAGTGATGCGTTTGTAAAAGTCAAGTTTCGTCAATGAATTTTAAGCATTTACCTGAAACAGATTGGAAATAATCTATATATCTAAGAAGCTTAAAACATATTTATGAAAATGGCTGACACAAACGTACTGATGATTTTAAGAGTTATTTCCCTTAACCTAGGCCTAACTCCTTAAAGTCACTGTCTGTAAGAAAAATAAATTTTAATGACCTGACATGAATGATGAAAATTAAATTTTTTTATGCAAAGAACAATATTGGTTAATTTTGAATGTTCAAAGGCAATTTTAATTACAGAACCATAAAGAAACCTGCGACCATGAACATGATGAACCTAGAGAATGTCCAAACAGAAACGATGGTTGTCAAGAAACTCTCTCATTCAAAGACATGACAGATCATATTACCAACCATTGTCTGTACTCTCTTGTACCATGTCCAGATTGTCAATCACCAGTCATGAGAAAAGACCTTCAGGTACAATTACTTTTATAGCAGAAGAATTAATTGAATCTCTTCTTTGCTTAAAAAATAATTTTTTACTATCTTAAAAATAGATTCAGATCAAAAGTTTGATTTATAACATAAAACTCTAAAAGAAAAATAAATCTACAATTTAAAATTGAAAAATACGATTTATGTCTCAAAAAGCTATTTTAACAGATTTTTTTCACGATTTTACGTTTATTTTTTAAAGAATCACCAAGATGATTGCATAAGATATCCGATCACCTGTAAATTCCATTGTGATGTAGGAGAGCTTCCACGAGAGGAGGTAAGAACAGTCTAAAATAAGGTTGATTTAGACCTTGTCGAACAAGGTGACCACTTCAATGTGAAATTTAAGGGCGTACAATACAGTTTCGATCCCATATTAAAACTTTGCTGAAAATTTGCATACAGGCTATTTTTTGCCTGATAAAATCAAATATGTAAAAAAAACATATACCTTCATGTGCTACTGTTTGAGTAAAATGAGGTTGAAATTTTATATATTTCCTCAAAATTCAGAATTGTGGACGTATTTTTCCTTTAAACAGAAATACATAACTTTTTTGTTTTAAAAAATGAACACAAACTGTTTTTTTCAAATGTTTTTGTTAAATTATATGTAAATTCTGTTTTATAAAAGCCTCCATTTAAATTTGTACAATTTGTTTTTTCAAATAACTCATATTTATCAAATGTTCACGAACATAGAAAAAAACATTTTTTGCTGTATATTTAAAAAATTAAAAAAATTGCACTATTGACGTTCTCATGAAAATAGTGAAAATAAGCACACTTAATCTTCTAATGTAATCAAACCAAATGACATTTAAAAAAAGAGGTGTCCATGAACTAGTTTTCAAGTTAAATGAGTTTGAGTTTGAAAAAAATCTAAAAATCGTATGCGAGGCTCATGAATATAACATGCATCTCAACAATTGCCACCAGACGTTATTGTTGGCTGTAAGAACGACAACTCTGGTGCATCGAGACCAGCAGTCAGGAAAAAGGTTTTACTTCTAATGAGGAATGTGATAATCCAGTTCAGGACTCCCAGAATGTTTAATAACCTTCTGTGCCTGTGTCTATCTCTTCTTCTGTAATTGGTCGTTCTACCAATTCCAGTAAAGATCCTGAGGCTGAAGATCTTAGAGATTCAGTTAACACCATTATGAGAGACGTCAACAAGTTACCATTTCAGTCTCCTCCCAGACCCAAGGGTCACTTACCTCTACTTTCGAGGCTTCATGTGGGCTGTCTACAGACAACGCTAAGTCAAATACTTGTTTTTCACAATCCAACCATTTGTCCACTTCTCTGCAGATCATCAATGATTGAATTGTTGCTTTTGAGTCCCATTTTTCCCCAGTGAGTGGTTTTGGTCTTGCCTCATTTACTGAGCAGTTTTGTTCTAATGATTATGACATCTTTAATTCTACCTTGGGTAAATTGGTACCTAAATGTGACAAGGTTTTATCTTATATTGGTTCTAAACCGACTGATGGACTGCGTCTCTTTCAGTATGTATGGTCCAACAAGAGAACCTTCTCAGGAATGTCTCGCATGTTTTAGGCACTGCATGCTGAACACTTATTAACTGCAGTTGCTTTAGTTCTTAAAGATTCTTCTCTTCCAACAGCCTTTTCTCTTACAGGTGGACAAGGCTTTGGGTGCCTCTCAGTTGTTGATTATGGGTTCTATTGCCAACTGCACATTATCCAAAAGAGCTGAAACTTTGGATAACGCAAAGATTTCGGATAATTTTAGGAAGACCTTAATTAAGTCCCCTTTAGAAAAAAAAGTGTATTCACAAAAATACTGAACTCCGAGGAAAATTCAAAACGGAAAGTCCCTAATCAAATGGCAAAATCAAAAGCACAAACACATGAAATGAATGGACAACAACTGTCATATTCCTGACTTGGTACAGGCGTTTTCTTAGCGTTAAACCTCTCGTTTGTATGACAGTCGCATCAAATTCCATTATATCACGATGCACGAATAAAACAAACAGACATGTACATAATAGGTAAAAATGTCAAAATAGGGTACAACACCGTGTCACAATCTTAATCACAACAAAAACAAACAAATATTTGACAAAGAAGCACAAAAAAGCATATAAGCATTTAACAACCTCGTTAGAGGTCAACTCATTTTCTTTAAAAAAAAAAATGGACAAACTTTACCTAATTGTTGGGTTCTGTCAGTAATTTTCTGGGGATTGACTCTTCAATTCAGAGAACAACCTCCTATTCCTTCTGTTCCTATCCCATTGTCCAATACTCTAGATCCACAGACATGACAGAAGTTTCTTCTTCTGGTAACCGAAGAAGAGACTCTTTTGGCAAAGAGGGCAGTGGAGGATGTACCTGTACCTGTGTCTTCAATAGCTCCAGGTTTCTATTATCGTCTTTTTCTTGTTTCGAAGAAAACAGGAGGAATCAGACCAGTCATGGATTTGTCTATCCTTAATTTTCCCATGATTATTTCCCATTTCAAACTGGAGACCGATCGTTTAATCAGAGCTTCTATTCTTCCAGGTATGTGAACAACATCCCTGGATCTGACGGACGCTTATTTTCATGTTCCAATTTGCCATTCATACCGCAAATTCCCTCGGTTTGTTTGGAACAAAAGGGTTTATCAATTCAGAGCTCTCTCCTTTGGTCTGTCACTGCACCCCTAGCCTCTAGCAAACTCATGCAGGTAGCCATAGCTCACCTTCATTCACAGGCTTTCAGATTCGTTGTTACCTGGACGACTCGCTGACCAAGGAACTTTCGCCCGAGAAACTCTATCTCAACACTGATGTAGTCACCAGATTCCTTCTCTCTCTGGGGTCACATCTCTTGCAAAAAGTCAGAACTGATTCTGTCACAGAACTTTATTATCCTAGGCGAACATTACCTTACTCATCAGGGCATAGTTTGACCTCCACAGGAAAAGTTTCACAATCTGTGTTCAAAAATTCATCTGTTCCTATCTCAAAAAACAGTTACTGCTCGCAAGTTATCACAACTGCTAGGTCTCTTGAATTCGCTAGCAGATGTTATTAGTCCCCTACCGACGAAGTCAAAGGCAAGTTTAGGTTTACACTCCGTCTGTCTGTCTGTCCTTCTGTCAGTCCGGCAAATCAGTTTTCCACACTTTTTTTTTCTTCATGCTTGAAGATATGGATTTGATATTTGGTATATAGTTTTATCATGGGAAGTTACAGACCAAGTTTGAATTTTGTTTCGGTTTGATGATTTTTTGCAGAGTTATGGTCCTTGGACCTAGAAAATTCACTTTAATCATCAGTCTTCCGCACTTTTTTCGTCATGCTTGAAGATATTGATTTGAAATTTGTTATAAGTTTTAACACCATGACACGTTATAGAATAAGTTAGCATTTTGTTCCAGTACAATTAATGTTAACCAGTAGGAGACTATCTATTGCCATGCAATACTCTCAGAATGCTTGTTCCACTTGGTTGTCGCCACATTCGACCTCTTCAGTTTTATTTACGTCATTGGCTTCCAGCTACACAGGATTGAGAATTTCCAGTTCCAATCTTTAATCAGGAACTATATCCTCATTTGGTTTGTTGGTCTTTTCAAACAAATGGTTTGAGAGGCCAACATCTGTCCTCTCCAGTTCAAAATCAGACTTTGTTCACAGATGCCTCCAACCTCGGTCAGGAAGGTCTTTCAGTTTCGGAAGTTTGAACTCCAGATCGTTTGAAGGAACACAACAACATACTAGAAATGAAGGCAGTTTTTCTTGCACTGTCTCATTTTCAGTCCCTACTAAAGAAAAATCTCTGGTTGTAACATCGGACAACACCACAGTGGTGGCTTATTTGCAAAACCAATGGGAAAGTCAATATTACGAACTGTTCCTTCATTCAGAACCAATAGTGATTTTAGCCCTTCCATGATGATTCAAGTTCAAAAGTACTCTGTTCTACCCGAGTCCTACTTTTATATCTCCAGAGAACATGGAGTCTTCGGGCCTCCTCAAATTCCAGGTTATTTATTTCTATATGTACATCAACAAAGGAAAACAAGATTCGTCTGCTAAAACAATTTCAACTTGTAAAACTATTCAATTAGCTTACAGTTTTTCTAATGAAAAACTTCTGAATATGATGCATGCTAATGCCCATAATGTCAGAGCTAATTCTACCTCCTGGGCCCTTTTTATACGACCTCAAAAATTGAAAAATGTTTGGTCGTATATTGGTATCACGTTGGCGTCGTCGTCGTAGTCCGAAGACTTTAGATTATCGCACTATAACTTTAGTTTAAGTAAATAGAAATCTATAAAATTTAAACACAAGGTTTATGACCACAAAAGGAAGGTTGGGATTGATTTTGGAAGTTTTGGTCCCAATATTTTAGGAATTAGGGGCCAAAAAGGGCCCAAAATAAGCATTTTCTTGGTTTTCGCACTATAACTTTAGTTTAAGTATTATAAAATAGAAATCTATAAAATTATAACAAGGTTTATGACCACAAAAGGAAGGTTGGGATTGATTTTGGGAGTTTTGGTTCCAACTGTTTAGGAATTAGGGGCCAACAAAGGGCCCAAATGAGCATATTATTCTTGTTTTTCGCACAATAACTTTAGTGTAAGTATTGTGCAATAGCAAGAAATTTTCAATTGCACAGTATTGCGCAATAGCAAGAAATCTTCAATTGCACAATATTGTGCAATAGCAAGTATTTTCAATTGGAGTTATCTTTCTTTGTCCAGAATAGTAGTTGAATCAACTTAAATCATTGTTTTATACAATATACAATGAATATTCACTTTTACTTCCAACTGATAAATTAAAACAATCTTTACCAATCAGTGATAACAAGCACTTTATTTTACATTTTAATATTTTATGATGTATTTAAATGAGTAGTTATTGTTGCAAACTCCATTAGAAATTTGAATTGAGATCAGTTTTGGAAAAAGGGAAAGGGGGATGTGAAAAAAAATTGGGGGGGGGGGGGGGGGGATAAATTTTTCTCATTTCAGATTTCATAAATAAATGGAAAATTTCTTCAAACATTTTTTGAGAGGATTAATATTCAACAGCATAGTGAATTGCTCAAAGGCAAAACACAAATTTTAAGTTTATTAGACCACATTCATTCTGTGTCAGAAACTTATGCTGTGTCAACTATTTAATCACAATCCAAATTTAGAGCTGAATCCAGCTTGAATGTTTTGTCCATACTTGCCCCAACCGTTCAGGGTTCAACCTCTGCGGTCATATTAAGCTGCGCCCTGCGGAGCATCTTTTTGTAAAATATCATGGTACATGTAAACACTAAGGTTAAACCAAACATGTAACTAAAATTGTTTATTGATAAGATGTTTGCATGTATTAAAATTGTAAACAACATTACATTAGAAGAAAACTGCAGCTTGTTTTTAAAATTGGTAGAAGGCAGTATTTTTCCCTATAAATATTTTGAATATATTTCATTTCATAATTAATGTGGAATCTGGAAATAACAGTACTGTGTATGAAAAGTTGCAGTTCAGCCAGTTGTCCAATTTGGATTTGAAGGTTGCAATTACCCATTTCACTGGCTCTTCTTGACTTCATGTATTAATCAGATTGGGTTGCATTGATTATACATGTACATGTAAAAAAAGCAGTTCAATGGACAGTGAGTGTGAACCTGTTTATTAGTGTAAAGATACAATCTCAGTATGTATCACTATGCATACATTTATAAACATTTTTTTCCCAATCTCATTTACTACACCTTCATTTGTGTACATGTACATTGTAGTTACAAGTACATTTACTGGAGATCACCCCAAGTTTTTGGTGGGGTTTGTGCTTCTCAGTCTTCATGGTCTTTGGTTTTCTTTGTTGTGTTTTGTGTACTGATGTTTGTCTGTTGGTTTCTTTTTTAGCCCTATGGTGTTGTCAGTTTATTTTCGACTTTCGAGTTTGAAAGTCCCTTTGTTACATGTATTTTTTTGTCACTCTTTTGAAGTTTGTGAGGGGTTTCAATGTTTGAAATTCGACAAAGTGCCTTTATAGTATCTTCAATTGTAGTTCAGGCTGAGACAAATCACTTATGTTGGATAGATTTCCTGCACAAAACTTATTTTAATCTATGCATCAAACGTTTTCATGAAGTTTGCTCTCACCATAAACTATTCACCAACTTATCAGTTATTGGCTTGTCGTACAAAAATCTTAACTTAAATCAGGACATGTGGGATAATTTATTAAAAAAATAGTATTTCATTATATATATCTTGTCATTTTAGTCTGTTCAAGTGAAGATTGAACTTGGTCATCGAGCCTCTCAGAGAGATCCACCATCACAAGGAGGGTTCACACATGATTGGACTGTTTACGTCAGAGGACCAGAGGGGTGCAACATTTCAAATTTTGTTGAAAAGGTTGTTTTTAATCTACATGCTAGTTTTCCACATCATAAAAGAGGTATGTTTATATATAATTAGATGGATAAATGTTTTTAAGATACAATGTAACAAGAAATAATGTCACATACACATGATACAGGACTTTTACTAAGGATTCAATATTTTTTTGCCATATCTAAAAACAAAAGTAAAATTTTATTGCTATATACTTGTTAAATTCTTCAGGCTCCATGAAAGAAAATAACTAGAAAAGAAAAATCAAGTCACAAATTTTTTTATTCAACTTTTGCTATAAGATGAAGATATCTGAACTCAGTTGTTGCAACATATTACAATCTTGATGCATCTTTTGACTCACAAGGCCAATGACTCAAGGACTAGCCTTAGTACATTATAAATGTGTATAATACAATACGTGATGTTTTTCACACTTAAAACAATCCTGTCATCGATATCACAGTAAGTACAAAATGTAGATCGCTAAGGAAAAATATCACAGGTCTGTAGAAACCCCCATTAAAATGTCAACTATATATATACATTTTGTACCAACACATATAATGAATATTAAATGACATCATCAGTTAAGACAATATTGTATCCTCAAGTTAACCATCCCTTATTTTACTATGCATGGTGAATTAAGGATGGTGCTGCTCTTTGAAAGAAGGTACCATAATGTTTTTTGCAGGGAAAATTTTGTCTCCATTAGCAATAAAACTTTTCCTTGGGAGACTTATTTCATGCAAAGATTTTTTTTGGGGTGGTTTGGTTTGGCTAGGATGAAATTTTAAAAAAGGCTGATAATTAGTTTTTATACGACTGCAAAAATTTTAAAAAATTGGTCGTATATTGGTATCACGTCGGTGTATTCGTCGGCGTCGTCCAAAGAAGAATGATTTCTGGATAATAACTTAAGTAAACAGAAATCAATCAAATTTTAACACAAGGTTTATAACTACTCAAGGAAGGTTGAGGAATTAGGGGCCAAAAAGGTCCAAAATTAAACTTTTTTGATTTCATCAAAAATTGAATTATTCGGTCCTTTGATATGCCGAATCTAACCATGTATTTAGATTCTTAATTCTTGGTCCGTTTTCAAATTGGTCTACATTAACCCTTTAACCCCCAATCCCGCCTGTAGGCGTGATGGCGACAACCATTATTTGATGGCCCGTATGACCCTCCATACTTTTTTTGAACTGCCCCAACTGAACTGTCATGATAGCAGGGACTTCAACCAAGCAGTTCATGGTCCATGAACTCTTCTCAGATGTCTGTTCATGAAAATTTGGCACTTTGAAAGCCGTTTAAGAGTTCAAAATCGGAAAAACATGAAAAGTAGCCAAAATCAGGTGGGGCTGGGCACCTTTTGATGGCCACTACGTAACTGGAAGTGACTGTTGGTAAAAACTATTATCATATATGCATGCATAGGTGGTATAGGAACACAACGAGGTATAATATGGCCAATAGGAATCTAGTCTGTAAAATCTAGGTCACCGTTTTGTCAAAAATCCATAAAAACGGACGTTTAGGCAGACCTGACTTGACAATTATAATTCCCAAGCAAGACACTGAAGTCCAATATACTCCCAGCTAGCATGAATAGACTACTGTAACTATAGGGTAATACTTGAATGACAAAAAAACACAGTCTTGTCAGTGTTCACCTCTCAAGGTCGTTTTGAAATCGGAAAATAGACGGAAAATTACCATTTTTCACTGGGGGTGGGTTCAAACCCACGAGAAAATATTCCACCTCCCACCCCACCCCCCACCAATGCCATCCGCCCCCAAATCCCAATAAGTAGTTTAATAGATGAGCATCAGTTACAGCATCAGGAGTTTGCTCATTTGCATATAATTTGCATATGTTTGCAAATTTTGAAAATGCCTGATTTTCCAAAAATGTCTTGGGGGCGAATGAGTTAAGGTCCAAATGGTTTAAAATTAAACTTTGTTTGATTTTAACAAAAAATGAATTCTTTGGGTTCTTTAACATGTTTGATATGCTGAATCTAAGCATGTAATTAGATTTTTGATATTTGAGCCTCTTTATCAAATCGGTCCACATTGAGTTCTAAAGGGTCCAAAATTGAACTTTATTTGATTTCATATAAAAATGAATTCTTGGGGTTCTTTGATATGCTGAATCTAACCATGTATTTAGATTTTGGATATTGGACCATAAAAGGTAAATGTCCAATTTTATTTTTCTTAATTCTTAGACCACATTTATTCCGTGTCAGAAACCTATTCTGTGTCAACTATTTAATCACAATCCAAATTCAGAGCTGTATCAAGCTTGAATGTTGTGTCCATCTGGTTAGTAATAAAAAGGCAGGATGAGCAACTTGGTAAAAATACATGATAAACTAATAAAAAAAGGCAGGATAGGAATGCATCACAAAATTCATCCTAGCCCCCCCCCCCCCCCCTAAAAATCCAATGGTAGCTATACATTGTAGCTCTCCTATGTATTATACTATCCTTTTGTTCTCTTCCTGATATGAATGTAACATTTGCCACTGATCAATTCATCCATGACCATCATTCACCATGTTAATCTAACAATGATGTTTACATTATCTCAGTTTTGTAAGGATTTACTTTAATTTTATTGTCGAGCCTGCAACTTTTGTTGCAGAAAGCTCGACATAGGGATAGTGATCCGGCGGCGGCTACGGCGGCGGCGTTAGCTAACTTCTTAAAAGGTTTATATTTAAGAAGGTGAAAGACCTGGATGCTTCATACTTTGTATATAGATGCCTCATGTTACGAAGTTTCCGTCAGTCACATGTCCAATGTCCTTGACCTCATTTTCATGGTTCAGTGACCACTTGAAAAAAAAGTTCAGAATTTTTGTAATGTTGAATTCTCTCTTATTATAAGTAATAGGATAAATATATTTGGTATGTGCGTACCTTGCAAGGTCCTCATGCCCGTCAGACAGTTTTCACTTGACCTCGACCTCATTTCATGGATCAGTGAACAAGGTTAAGTTTTGGTGGTCAAGTCCATATCTCAGATACTATAAGCAATAGGGCTAGTATATTTGGTGTATGGAAGGACTGGAAGGTGTACATGTCCAACTGGCAGGTGTCATCTGACCTTGACCTCATTTTCATGGTTCAGTGGTTATAGTTAAGTTTTTGTGTTTTGGTCTGTTTTTCTCATACTTTATGCAATAGGTTTACTATATTTGTTGTATGGAATGATTGTAAGGTGTACATGTCTAGCGGGCAGATGTCATCTGACCTTGACCTCATTTTCATGGTTCAGTGATGAAAGTTAAGTTTTAAGTTTTGGTCTTTTTATCTAATATTATATGCCAAAGGTCAACTATATTTGGTGTATGGGAATATATTATGATTTATATGTCAGTCCCGCAGGTTTTTTTTTACCATGACCTCAATTGCACGGTTCATTGCACAGTGTTAAGTTTTTGTGTTTTGGTCTATTTTTCTTAAACTAAGTAGTAGGTCAACTATATTTGTTGTATGGAAGCTTTGTTAGCTGTACATGTCTGCCTGGCATGGTTCATCTGACCTTGACCTCATTTTCATGGTTCATTGGTCTTTGTTAAGCTATCTTGGTTAATGTTAAGTTTATGTGACAGTTGTAATAAAGCTTTATACTTAGGACTATCAACATAATATCAATGATTAGTAAAGAAGGCGAGACATTTCAGTGTGTGCACTCTTGTTATGAAATATTTATCAACACATGCAACACACTGAACAATGCTGAAGTAGCAGTGCTTAGGGAAATTAAGAAATGGTTCCATTTTATTAACAGTTTTAGTTACTGTTTACAGGCATTCATTTAAAATTAGTGTTGTCAAATCGTACACTTTTGCCTAACCAGTTACTCAGATAACCGTTTGACCAATTTACCGGTTAACCGGTATAGTTTAAATTGGGGTTTGAAAGCCTTATCAATAGTACCGTACACATAGATATAAGATTGGTATGAGTGTCAATTTGACAACCTTTCATCCAAATCATAAATTTACGCTTTTAGAATTGAATATTGTTCTTTGGCATTATCAGGTTGTCTTTGACTTTTAATAATCAAATGCACCGTATCAACTATAGAGTCTGTACCAACTTCAGATTGAAAAATAAAAAAAAACTTCTTGATCTCGTAGAATTGAATATGTCTGAAACCTATTATTCTTTACTTTTCTCTTGTCTCCGAAAATAATGTGGTGTGTTTCAATTTGAAATGATTAATTATAAAAAAAGAAGATGTGGTATGATTGTCAATGAGACAATTCTCCACCAGAGACCAAAATGACACAGAAATTAACAACTATAGGTTTCCATACGACCTGTTTCTTTGCTTTGTTTACTTGTTTCTTCAAGCATGTTACTCGTTCTATCACGTAAACATTGAGTATATTCACATTGGTTTGCATTTCACAATTTTTGAGATAGCATTTCGTTTTAAAGTAAGACTTAGCATTACACGACGGAGGTTGCACATGTAGATGTAGGTCTACACAAAATTAGATCAAAAACAAACCAATGAAGTAAATCTTAATGTTTAATCGCATTACTGATTTAAAGTTACTGTTAAAAAAACATGTATACTAATTATGTTTCTTTAAGATCTTGCCCCGAGCTGAGAGACAAGTTCTAATTAATATTATGTTTTTAGAATGAACAATAGCAATCAATATACTAGAAAATTGATAATGATCTGTCTAATTAATTACCACTACAATAAAACATAACTATTTAATGATTTCAATACAAATTTATATCAAATCTACCAAAATTGAAAAAAAGTCCGGTTAACCGGTTAGCGATTTCGGTATTCGGTCGTTCGATTGGTTAACCGGAGAACCATTGACAACACTATTTAAAATAAATGAAACATGTACAAATACATGTAACTATATTACAACAAATATTTAAGTTAAACTGAATTGTTCTTAAATATTTATTAAGTAAAAATGATTACTTGTGGATATATTACTTTCTACATATAAATTGATGATTAAATGTCAAGTAACAATATATTATTGAAATCATAGAACAAGTAGGTCAATTTATGTAGTATATTTGCATATACATGTAAATATACATGCATGTATTATTCAATCATATAATATGTAATAATAACAATGTACATGATGTAATTGCATTGTAATGACCAGTGGCGGATCCAGAACTTTTCCTAAGGGGGGGCCCGCTGACTGACCTAAGAGGGGCCCCTCTCCAGTCATGCCTCAATGATTCCCTATATAATCAACCAAATTTTTCCCACGAAAGGGGGGGGCCCGGGCCCCCCAGGGCCCCCCCCTCTGGATCCGCCTATGATGACTATAATTTCTTACAAGGAATTGTGCAATATAACCCTAAGATTTTTATTTAAAAAAAAATTAATGCTGATGGAGGTAGTTTTTAATCAGAAATATAAATGAAATAAAGTTAGGCCAAGACAAAAATTATGCTAGAAGACTGTACAAATTTGGCTTCAATCATTATTAGGCATTTGTTATGATTTAACTCTATTTTTACATGATTTCCAAAAACAAAGAAAAACAGGTGAGTGACACATGCTCTTGCAATTGAGACCCAGAGAGCCTCTAGCTGGAACTTACCTTCATATTGACATATATAAATCACATCACCTTTTGCCATGTTTATTTTTTTATACAAAATAGTAACGCTTTGTAATATTCATGGAGTGTTTTTGAGTTTATGTTGATATCTTCACAAAATACCCCTGTAAAATCCGTGTTTGCAATATAAAAATGTGAAAACTTGTTTATTTCAGCTGTAGTTGCCCCACCATACCAAGTGGCAGAAAGTGGTTATGCAGGATTCACATTGCCAATAGACATTTATTTCAAAAATAAGGAGGAAACAAAAAAAATCAGATTTCAGTATGACCTGTATCTTAAATTAGATGATACACCAGTTAATCACATACGATGTGAGAAATTAACATTCCAGAATCCAACAGATGAATTTAAGAAAAAACTACTGAAATCAGGAGGTGTAAGTACATTGTACATAAGTCTTTATTTGCCCTTCCAAAGCACCTGAGATCACCCCCATTAGTTTTCCAAGTTGTGTTTTGTGTACTGTTTGTTTGTCTTTTAATTTTTATACGACCATAAAAATTGAAAATTTTTTGGTCGTATATTGGTATCATGTTGGCATTGTCGTCATCCTTTGTCGGCGTCCGAAGACTTTTGGTTTTCGCACTATAACTTTAGTTTAAGTAAATAGAAATCTAAGAAATTTTGACACAAGGTTTATGAACATTAAAGGAAGGTTGGGATTGATTTTGGGAGTCTTAGTCCCAACAGTTTAGGAATTAATGGCCAAAAAAGGGCCCAAATAAGCATTATTCTTGGTTTTCACACAATAACTTTAGTATAAGAAAATAGAAATCTATGAAATTTTTACACAAGGTTTATGAACACAAAAGAAAGGTTGGGATTGATTTTTGGAGTTGAAGTCCCAACATATTAGGAATTAGGGGCCCAAAAGGGACCCAAATGAGAATTTTTCTTGGTTTTCGCACCATAACTTAAGTATAAGTAAATAGAAATCTATGAAACTTAAACACAAAGTTTAAGACCATAAAAGGAAGGTTGGGATTGATTTTCTGAGTTTTGGTCCGAACAGTTTAGGAATAAGGGGCCCAAAGGGTTCAAAAATAAACTTAGTTTGAATTCATCAAAAATTGAATAATTGGGGTTCTTTGATATGCCGAATCTAACTGTGTATGTAGATTCTTAATTTTGGATCCCATTTTCAAATTGGTCTACATTTAAAGGTCCAAAGGGTCCAAAATTAAACTAAGTTTGATTTTAACAAAAATTGAATCCTTGGGGTTCTTTAAAATGCTGAATCTAACCATGTATTTAGATTTTGGATATTGGACCATAATAGGTAATGTCCAATTTAAAATTTAAAGTTTTTAAGTTTAAGTTCTTATACCACATTCATTATGTGTCAGAAACCAGTGTTGTGTCAACTATTTAATCACAATCCAAATTCAGAGCTGTATCAACCTTGAATGTTGTGTCCATACTTGCCCTAATGTTCAGGGTTCGAACTCTGCGGATAAAGCTGCGCCCTGCAGAGCATCTGGTTAGCTCATGTGAGCGTATGCCATCACTTGGCGTCTGTCGTCGTCCTTCGTCTGTTGTCGTCATAAACTAGTTCAAAAATCTTCTCCTCTGCAACTACTGGGCCAAATACCTTCAACTAAATGTTCCTTAGGGTATCTAGTTTATAAATAGTATCCGAAGTTTTGATCCATCGACAAACATGGTCGCCATTGCTAAAAATAGAACATAGGGTTCAAATGCAGTTTTTGGCTTATATCTCAAAAACTAAAGCTATTAGAGCAAATCTGACCATAAATTTTGACAAAGTGAACAATGTTACCTTTGTCAAAATCTATCAGCCCTGAAATTTTCAGACGAATCGAGCAACCCATGTTGGGTTGCTGCCACTAAATTGGTAGTTTTAAGGAAATTTTGCAGTATTTTGTTATTATTTTGAATATCATTATAGATAGGGCCTAAAAAAAAAATGTTTCCGGTCACCCGACCGACCGTCCTTCAGACCCCCGACTCAAAAGTTTTTAAAGCTGATATGGGGAAAAAAATAATTTGTATACCTACTGACCGTTTTTTCTGAAAGAAAATAAAAAATTCTAAGTCCCTCGATCTTTTTATCGCCCCAAAAGAAAACAACGCTAATTTTAAACTCGAGGCTTATTTTTAGAATGTACTGGAAAGTGGAATCTTCTTGGCTAATTATATATGCAGGAGCATGCGCAGTAGTTATTTTCGTTTGTCAGTGTTTGAACATGGCAACACAACGCGTCCTATTCAATGTTCAACGTGGAAAGTGTGACCATTTCGCAGAGAAAAAAATATTTCTAAATTTTACAGAAAGTAACACCTTTTTTGACATTAGCAATGAAATTCATCCAATGTCTAACATCTATGAAAAAAATACACAACACAAATTTTGTGCTCGGCCACCGGCAAAATTGACGGAACCGAGATTGAGGACAATAACACAACTGTTGGAACAACAATGAACAATGCAATCTTTTGGAATTAAATTTATCAAATTTTCATGCCAGACCCTTCTTCAAAATGAATCTGATATTAATCCATCTGAAACTGGTCAGCCAATCAACGCTTTAGACATTCTGATGAAAAGCCACAGATGCTTTGTCAAAAGAAAGTGTCCTGCCAGGAACAGTGTATATAATATATTTGTCTATCTGTAGGTTTGGGATGATGTTTGGTTCATGTTCCTATAAATGCATCTGCCCCACATGTTCTCAATTTCTTTCTCTGACAATCCCAAACTTTTGGTCCTGAAATAGGGGAATTGGGTTTAAAAAGCTAATTTCCATGGGGAAAATTTTTTTTAGGTTCAAATGGACTTAGTTTTTTTTCAGGGGTATTTTTATATAAAAAAAAAAAAAAAAAAAAATCCCTACCTACCTAACGTCCCTTCAAAATTTCAAGGGGGTGATCGGAAACACAACATTATTTTTTTTAGGACTAGATATAAACTGTAAACAGCAATAATGTTCAGGAAAGTAAGATCTACAAAAAAGTTATATGACCAAAATTGTCAATTGACCCCTTAAGGAGTTATTGCCCTTTAAAGAATTTTACACAATTTGTTCATCAAGTTTGCTAACATTTAAAAATCTTCTCCTCTGAAATGCAGATGAGTGATTCAGGCTTAGGAAGTCTTGTCTGCAGGTTTCTGTAGGACTGAAAATTCTTTCATTTTTCACTATCTGCAGTCTTTATCTTCTCAAGCTCAGAGTTTGTACTACTTATGACCTTTAGTTTCCGCACAAAGAGTTGTTTTCCTCCTGCATCTTCTGGTTCAAGGGATTCAGCTTTGCGTTATATTCTTAATTTTACTCAAAATTTATGATGTTAACGTATTGATTGACATACAATTTTACTTTTTTAAAGTAAAATCAGATTTTATTATATAAATACTTACCATCATAAATTAAAGGTCCCTCCCAACCTCCCCTTCATTCCCAGATTTTTTATCCTAGGGCCTCTTGCTTATTTAAGAAAGTTAAATAGATGATATAAAGGCTTGGTTTTATGGGCACAGGTCATCCTTCTTCTCATTGGATGATATTTTTATTTGGGATTTCCCACCTGTCAGACTTGCACAGAAGGATGTACTCAGAATTTATGATGGTAAGTTTTTATGCCCCACCTACGATAGTAGAGGGGCATTATGTTTTCTGGTGCTGTACCGCTTCAATTCAGGTTAAAGTTTTTGGTCAAGGTAGTTTTTGATGAAGTTGAGGTCCAATCCGACAACTTGAAACTAAGTACACATATGTTCCTTATGATATGATCTTACTAATTTTTAAAGCCAAATTAGACTTTTGACCTGAATTTCATGGTCCACTGATCATAGAAAATGATAGTGCAAGTTTAGGGTTAAAGTTTTTGGTCAAGGTAGTTTTTGATGAAGTTAATATCCATTCAACTTGAAACTTAGTACACACGTTCCTTATGATATGATCTAACTAATACTATTGACATAAATTTTCCATTTTATATTTCTGAGTTATGGGGTTTTATTCATTAAAAAAGGGGGGATTTTCCAGTTTTCGGACAATAACTCAAAAATGCTGGCAGCAATTCTCATGAAACTTTGGTGAATTGTTTATATCTATTGATGTAAGCTTCCTTTACATTTTCATCAATTTCTTATATGACATTGAGAATTAATTGATCTTTATTTGTTTATAGTCTGACAACAGATTTACTAAGTATTGCACAACAGCAAGTAATCTTTAATTGAATATAAATTCAATTCTTCTTTTATTTTAAATTTCATCCTTAATGGTAGCTCACTTATACACCAAAAATTTGTATTTGTATAGCAAAAAGGTGTATTGCAGCATATTTAACTTTGATAAACTTTGATAATATGTTTTAAAAACTATAATGAACTACTTTGGTTTCACTTAAATTCATGGTTACCAATTTTTATGGATTGATGAATAGTAGAATTTTTGAAGATCTATGAAATCACTGAGTGTTGACAAATTTGTATACAAGCCTATTTTATTTGAAAACTGTGCATCACTGAACACTTGGTTAACGTATACCCACTGAGAATATAAAATATAAGTACCCCACAATTTATAATGAATCTTCATGATCAGTATTGACAGTACTACAGTTAACACTCATTGTCTTGAACTCAGTTGACTCAAAACTTCAGATAAAATTGAGAACGGAAATTGGGAATGTGTCAAAGCGACAACAACCCGACCATAGAGCAGACAACAGCCGAAGGCCACCAATGGATGAATTGAAGTTTTCCAGTGGCCTCAAACTTTGTTTCATAAAACTATCCACGGTATATGTTTTTCGACTCCTGCACTTTATCTAAGACTTATTTCTTTTATTTTATAGACAGTTGTATCAAAACAGGCTCTTGAAGATTTCAACCAGAAAATGCCTGGACGGATGCAATCAACATCTATATTAGAAGGTTGTTCTTTTTTGTTTTTTAATGTTTTTTTTTTTTTTCATTTGTATACGACCGTGCGGTTGTATATTGGTATCACGTTGTCGTTGTCGTCGTCTGAAGACAGTTTGTTTCCGGACAGTAACTTTAGTATAAGTAGATAGAAATCTATGAAATTTAAAACACAAGGTTTGTTACAACAAAATAAAGGTTGTGATTGATTTTTGGGGTTATGGTCCAAACTGTTTAGGAATTAAGGGCCAAAAAAGGGCCCAAATAAGCATTTTTGTAGTTTCCAGACAATAACTTGTGTTTAAGTGTATGAATCTCTCTGAAATTATACCACAAGTTTTCATACCAAAAGGGATGGTTAGAATGGATTCTGGGGGGTTATGGCTCAAACCATTTAGGAATTCGGGGCAAAAAAATGGGAAACAAGGGTTCCTGGTAAATGGACAAATAAGACAATTTAAAAGCAGTATAAGGGAGGTCATCCAAAACATTTAAAGTAGAATGTTGTGTATGTTTGGATTTACCTCCCTTACACTACTTGTAAATTATGTATAAAGAAATGTATTGAGATAATTAGCTGCCAATTTATTTAAGGTAATTATTAATTAATATTAATTTTAACCATGATTATGTAATATGTAATTTTCTATTTTAAGATTTTTATGATGTATTTAATGGGTAATTATGGATGCAAACTCCATTAGAAATTTTAATTGAGATAATGACTATATCTTGAGGGAAATATTTTTTTTGGGGGAAAAAAGGAAGGGGTAAGGAGGTGAAAAAAATGGGGGGGGGAGGCTCAAAAAGAAATTGTGGGTTCGGATATTGTTTTCTAAGATTTAAGAAATTAAAATGAAAATTTTTTCAACAGCATAATGTATTGCACAAAAGCCAAAAAAAAAAAGGGGGAAGCATTTTTTTTTTTTGGGGGGGGGGTCAATTCTCAACAGCATAGTGTATTGCACAAAAGCAAAAAATTGAATATAGATTTAAATCATATAACCAATTCTGAGTTCTTTGACTACAGTAATTCTGTGTCAGAAACGTATAATGTGTCAAATATTTAATTGCAATCCAAATTCAGACCTGTATCAAGCGTGAATATTGTGTCCATTTTTTAAAAACTGATCAGTGTTGGACCTCTGCGGTCGTATCAAGCTGTGCTCAGCGAAACAATTTATTTTACTTGCTAAAAATACATATTTTTATATAGTTTTTTATCAACCGTATTGTCGGAAAAAAAATTCCGAAGTTTCATTTTGGTAGCGTCATTCTAACCGTTCTAGAGTAATGCTCCTTTATAAATGAAAAAAATAAAAAAATGTTTAGTTTCTGTTCTCTGACTTAAGTTTGCCTCTACCAAATGTAATGAAACTTATACATAATGCTTATAACGACAAAACACAGATCAAGTTTGAATTTTGCTGGCATCACTTTATCTGTTCTAGAGTTATACCCCTTTATAAATTGAAAAATTGCAATTTTTTTTGTTTCCGTTCTCTTTCTTAAGTTTACATCTACCAAATGTTATGAAACTTATACACAATGCTTATTACCACAAAATACAGATCAAGTGTTGCATATTTGTAGGGTCAGTCACTTTTACCATTCCAGAGTTATGCCCCTTAATAAATGGAAAACAAAATGCATTTTTTTAGTTTCCGTCTCTTTAAGTTGCCTGAACCAAATGTTATGAAACTTATACACAATGCTCATTACCACAAAACACAGATCAAGTTGAATTTTTGTGGAGTCACTTTAACTGTTATCAAGTTATGCCCCTTTTTAAATCGAAAAATTGCCAAATTTTTAGTTTCCGTTCTGTAACTTAAGTTTACCCCAACTAAACATTATGAGACCTATACACAATACTTATTACCACAAAACTTTGATCAAGTACAAATTTGAGTAGCGTCACTTTTGTTGTTTTTAAGTTATGTCCCTTTATCATGTTGTATGCAAGCATCATCTGTGTCCATGGAAAAAATGCTAAATTGTTCCTTTCCGTTCTCTAACTTTAGTTTGCCTCAACCAAATGTTATGAAACTTATGCACAATGCTTATTAACACACAATTCAAATTTCGGTAGCGTAACTTTTATTATTCTAGATCTAGAGTTATGCCCCTTTATAACTTTATATGATACACCAGTTGGGGCATCATCTGTGTCCCCTGGACACATTCCCAATTTATATTACAAGTCTTTAGACACATATTTTTATTATGCCCCACTAATCCACTTGAAACTTAGTACACATGTTCCCTCTGATACGCGGGATGGTTAAGGCCACTCAGTACTGTTATTAGCTATTTGGGCATAATAGAGCTTTCTTACAAATTGACGAAAGGTACGAACGAACGTAAAGGGAGCACGTATTTCATTTCTACAATAAAAGTTAAAAGAGCCTTTGTTTTATCCAGTAAAACAGCATTCTTTTCTAAATCAAGTTTATTTAAAAAAAAAAATAATATTGTAAATAATACACGATTTTAATATAATCAAACAGAGAAAAATAGTGTCAAATACACTTACGTCCGATACGTTACTTACGTAAACCACGAATACACACATTTCCGCGGGAACTTTTTAAGCACGAGTTTCACGATAAACATTTCAATGACATTATTGAAGTACGTTTAAGGAGGCTCGACAAGATTCACATTTATTTTTATTTGTTACAGTACACTTTCAGCAAATTGTCAAAGTGGAATATCGAGATTTGCTAAAAAATGGTGCTACAAGGTTTTTAAAAAGTAATGTTGAATAAATCTAGAAACAAGGCTTTGTATATCAAGAAAATACATCTACAATTTTGCACCATATATATTGTGGATTTTATAATGACGATTTAACAGTACACATGTTTGGATAGACGCGAAGTTGTCACCACTTATCGTCCAGTGGCTAATATTTCATGAATGTTCAGGACTATAGGCAAAACGCAGTTTCAACTTTTGATCCTCAGTGCTGTACAACTTTGCACCCCTTTTTTTGACTTTCGAACTTTTATATCTGGGCGTCACCGGTAAGTCTTGTGTGGACGAGGCGCGTTTTTTGATGTATTGTATTTTAAACCTGATGCCTTTTGTTATCTATTATTCATGTGCATCTTTGCCTAATACGTTCTCCTATTTATTTGTATTGTAGTCCTGTAATATTATGTTGTCATTTTAATGTTAATATATATTTAACAATGCCATTAAAGTGCAAGGTTTGGCATGCCATAAAACCAGGTTCAACCCACCATTTTTGTCTTTAAAAATGTCCTGAACCAAGTCAGGAAAATGGCCATTGTTATATCATAGTTCGTTTCTGTGTGTGTAATTTTACGTTGTGTTTCCGTTGTGTCGTTTGTTTTCTCCTATATTTGAGTGTGAATTCACATTACTATAAGACGTGTCACGGTACTTTTCTATCCAAATTCATATATCTGTTTTTTATGTTATATTTGTTATTCTCGTCGGATTTTGTCTAATGCTTAGTCCGTTGCTGTGTGTGTTACATTTTAACGTTGTGTCGTTGTTCTCCTCTTATATTTAATGCGTTTCCATCAGTTTTAGTTTGTTACCCCGATTTTGTTTTTTGTCCATAGATTTACGAGTTTTGAACAGCGGTATACTACTGTTGCCTTTATTTATACGTTAAAATAACCGTTCTATTGCTCCGGTGTATCATATAAACACATTTGGGGGGGGGGGGGGGGGGGGGGGGACAATGAATATTACCAGGGGAGAGGTGATGCTTTATCAAAAGTTATGAACCACGAGCACCAGCATATGGCATAGTATGAATATTAGTTTTTTTTTTCTTCATTTTCATTTTATTATTTTGAGCGTTGCAAATTTTGAATCAAGGAAGTATTACTGTTTCTGTTAGGGAAGAAGACAATGTATTTGCTTTGACATTTTCTTAGGTTAAACAGTGCAACATTGTAATATTGAAGAGTGGGGGAGGGGCCGGTTTTTAGTCTTCTAGGGGCATTTTTTTTGTCTGACTATTCTATATTTAGAAAATTTTGTAGTGTTATCTCCTCCGACCTGGTGGTATCAATAATCATATTCTAACCTATCGTACGTCCCGAAATCCTAAATATATCTCAAGAAAAATCCAATTTAATAAGTGTCGTTGCATGCACGATAATTGTCCGAAATTCCACGACTATTATTTAAATATGTCAAAATAAAGGATCCCTAAAACGAGTCTTGCGTATGATTCGTCAATTTGTAAGAAAGCTCTAATAAACAATAAGACCGCCAAAGCGGTACATAATTGCTGTATGAATGGGAAACGTCTAATCAGTGGTATTTTATGATAAAACAATAAATTATATTTCATTTTGTTTTGATTTACCCTGGAAAAAAAGTCACGTGACGATCACCTGACTACGGTAGTATTACATATAAAATTATAGTCTTCCGTAAAGTTCTAGTACGTACACATAACGTAAATATTTCCTTTTGGTCTCATTTTAGCGGGAAAAATACGTGGAATAAGAAAAATTCTATACACTGGTGAATACTTGTCAGAGATAATAAAAAATTAAAATAAGGCCAACTAAAATTAATTAGTAAATTTTCATCCAAATTTTTGAAAAAAATGGGGCGGGTGGGAGGATTTTATTTTTTATTTTTTTATTTCTTATGAAACCCTCTTGTGACGTGTTCTTCATATACCCAAGTGTAATAATAAGCTTATATCATGTATATACATGTATTTATAAGGAATCGTACATAATTTTTCAAATCTTAAATAAAAATCTAGTGTTGACAACCACTCACGGTTCTACATGTAATTGCTGCATTAGCAACCTATTTTTAGATAACGGCATAAAAATACAAAAATGCTCTCTTCAGTTGGACTTCCTTCACCAAATTTATGTTTTTTTTTGTCTCCATAAAATGGAACAAATATGCATTGGTATGCAACACAAGAATTATGAGTACAGAATAAAATGAAAACTCAAACAGTTTTGCAAATAATAGGGTTGGTGCTTTTATGATTCTTCTTATAGCCTGATGCAAATATAATTAATATGTAAAACATGAACTAAACAAAAAAGAAGTTGTTTAATGACTCTATTGAGGGTATTGGGACAGAAGGTGTTTGCTTTTTGTAAACAAAACAAAAAACAATAGCCATGGGTAAATCTAAGTGTATGTTTGCCGACTTTTTTAACTCGATATACTGTCATAAATCTAACAAGTTCGTGCTTGTGTCAATTGGTTTAATCCAGTTATATTTGTACCAATGTGTTCCACGATTCTTGCTCTTTGGATATAATTCATAATCAAAAATTCCTAACACAAAGTCATTTTATCAATAAAATAATCAACGGTTCTAATCACAGAAATGTGTGTCATGCCGCAATTTGCGTTCTTGGACACACTCAGTCTTGGACACAGCGTATTACTTGAATCCCGAGTATTTCATGCCCTTCTCGTAATCAATCTCTATTCCCGGTAGATGATTTGTCACCATAGAGCTGCAGAATCATTTTAAATTACTCGGAAGAAATACGAAAACCGAAATTTGAAACAGGAAGTTTTACATGAAACGAAATGTTTGACGTTTACCGGAAACGGAAATGAACAAAATCCGGAAATCGTAAATTTTTAAAAATAAAAAAAATCGGGGCGGGCGGGGATGAAAATCTATCAATTAATTTTAATTGGCCTAAACAAGCGTAAAATCGTTACGATCAACCTTTTTAAGTAAACAACGCTATCTATTAAATTCACCAATATTGCCACGCCAATTGTATACAGTTTTCATAATCTTGAGAATATTCCGAATTGAAAACGCTAATCATATTAGAAAAATATAGATGATTAATTCTAGAACTTTCGCTCTGAAGTTGCCCAATGTCAAACTTTTTAATGTACGTCAATACTTTCAAACGTTCAAGTGACGTCAAAAGGGACATAACTCTGTAAATTATTTTGGCGAACTTTTCAACATAAAAATAAATCGACGAGAGGACAATATACCTATATTTTAATAAAATAAATGTCAATATCTATACATATATCAAGTTATATGTTTTTCAATAACTTTTAAAGCTATTTCATACAGAAATTATTGAAATAAAACGTTAGCTTTTGTATAAATGTCGTTGGTTTAGCATAATTTTTTTTATTAAATTGATTTTTTTGTGTGAAAAAAAACTTACCTTTAATGTGCATGATGTTGGTATATATTACAGCTGCAGAATAACATTTCAGTAATTTTTTTTTCAGTTGCAGATAGTGAGTTATAAAGCCTTCCAGATGACCATATCAGGGATCAAAGTTCCATCACTAGCGAGAGTAGCGACCCTATTTGTTTGCCTTTTTTTCAAATAAAGAACTAAGTTGTGCTCTAATATTTTTTTAACCACCTCAAAAGAATTTTTTACTTCATCAACATACACAGAGACATTTAAAACATGCCAGACAGAAGTTTGGGGGGGGGGGGGGGGGGGGGGGGGGGTGTTTATAGTATGACCAGGTCTTAACATTAACCCATCACATGTGTATTTGAAAGAAAGAAAAAAACACTAAAACAAAACATATATATGCATCCTCCCCTGAGATGCTGAGAATAAGTAGTTTTTATAAATGGATAATCAAACTTTTAATGTGGAGTATCCAGACTCTAGTCTCGTATATTTCTTTCCATTTTTTTTTGTCTGCTTTATTTTGTTTTTTAATCATTGTTGTAATTTTCTGGTTGTATGTCTATCTTTTTTCTCAAAAGTCATATCATAAAAATCTTCAGGATTTTTTCTGTATTCAGCAGAGAATAGCAGCAGCAGCAGCAAACCAAACATGGAAGTCATCTGAGTCATAACACAAACATTTTTCATCTTGAATTTTATTTTGCATATCAAAATCTGACACATATAAGAATATGCAATGATATAACTTGCAAAAAAAAACCAAATACAATGAACTATTGCAATTTTGCCAAAGTAATTATTGCAAGGTCAACAAAGGACAAGACTGCAATTGACAGTTATAACCAGTCAAAACAACAAATTCCAGAGCCTGATAAAATTCTCAAGCCCCATTATAATAATCATTTGTCAAATACAGCATTTTCATGGGAAAATATCCAAAAATGCTCATCAACAGCTACAATTATTTTCGTCTAAAACTGCCAAAACTACAAGATTATGTATACCAGAATAGATACTATATCAACAAAAACAAAACTGGAGAAAAGGAAAAATTTGTATCCCAGTTTAGTTTGGGCAACTGGATGTGAATGAAAGAAATTGAAAAGCATCAGCATACGCTTGAAGACTGCCCAATCTGCACCACAAAATACAATGTATCTTCGTCATTACATACATGTAGCAAAGTTGAAAATAAGGCAGAAAATCTTAAGTCTACTTGTACAAATCTGGTGGACACAATTCAGGAAGAGTTTTCAGCCTCTCCATCAATTAACAAGGTATGGTCAAATAAAAATTCTTAAAATTAAGTATAATTGGTGTATAAACTGGATCAATATCACTGACAAAGTGAACCAGTATCATGCTAAGCTACAGGCCCAGCAGCTCAGACTTGTAAAATTGCATTCAGGCCTGTAAAAATCCTGTCAGCAGGCCCACATAATCTAACAAAAAGATCCTAAATTTGAGATTAGGGCCTGCAGATTTTAAAGTTCATCGTGAAAATTGAAAACCAATAAATAGATGAAGGAATTTAATAAAATTTATGTGCAATGTGATCTATAGTTATATACACAGATAAAGTCCTTTACAAAAAGTAATTATCCTTATTTCTATAAAACAAATAACTTATAGAACCACTAGCGTAAGTCTTCTCACCAAGAATCATACTAATAAATTTCCTCATACACAAATTTATATAAGATTTATAGATTGTAATCATTGATAATATCAAACTATCTGTTTCAAAATTAATTTCAGTTTAAAAAGTGGGAGGTATGCATGGCAAGGTAAATTGCTTTCCATGTTTTAATGCCTATAAGAATCAGGCAAAATGGTAAAATAATAAAACTGGGTCAGAAAAATAAACACCAAGCTAATCAGTTGTTTGTGTTTCTGGTAATGGAAATAACAATGTTGGAGAATTGGTTAGAATGATAGCAAATTAGAGTTATCTCCCCTTATATGCTTATTTTTAGTGCATTTCAACCAAATGTATCTTCTATTATCCGAACAGTAAAAGGAAAAGAACACTATTTTTTTTTTGTAATTCTATACTTAATAAGCTATGAATAACAATCAATGTAAACTATGGTGGGTTTTTTTGTGTGTCATGTTTTCACCTGGTACTGGCACCTAAATGATTATTTTTATAAACAAGCCTTTTCAACATTATATAAACTTTCACTGCTATTAAAAAATTAAGTTTGTATAACTGGTCTTTGACACAAAAATCAATTAATACAATGACAAACTTGTTCAGGTCGGGAATTCAGCAAACTGAAATGAGGACCAATTTCCTAATAATCAAAATTATAATAAAATTTGTCAAAATTGACTGTCTATATCTCTAGCCCTTCAGCTTTACTGGTGAAGTGATTTTTAACTTGATAAAATTGAGAATGGAAATCTATTTCAGTATTTGTACATTAAATTTATATTAAAGATAAAATGTCTGACTCACTTTTCAAAATGATTTATTAATTCATGTGTCAATGCTAGTTGTCTGAATAGTCTCCCTTTAACACTAATTCACAAAACAATAAACTTTAATACATTGAAATATTCAAAAATACAAAAAGATCTGACATCTTTATAAGACACAATATTTGGTATACAACATTAATTAAAAGAATTGAAATTGTAAATGATATAATAATGCAGATCACAAAATAAGAAGACTGGTTTCCTAAGCTTCAATACTTTTGATTACAAATTCAACATATAAACAGTTCATTTATTCTTACTTTATGGTATTTCAGTGTTCATGGGCAAATCAGAAGAAAAAAATGCATTCTATACAAATTAGGAAAACTTGAAAGATTACAATACAAATTTGAGTTTGACTTTTTAATTGTCTCTTAAAGTTTGACTATTTAATGGTCCTCCTCTCCTTTATTATTTATTTTCCCACAAAAGCAATTATATCATACAAATTTTCTTTCATCAAGCAAAATTTATTCAAATAAATTTAATTATGTAATGAATTAATTAAACTTTTCCTAAATTTATTTTTGAAATTGAACTATTCTAATTTTGATCCAAAATATCTTTATTATGACTCTTGAATTTCATTTCCAAATCATTATACTACCATTAGGATATACTTGGGTGAAATAATTTTTTTAATTAAAATGTACAATCTAAAATTTATAAAACAAAAAAAAAACAGTACAGCATTAATTAAGGAACAAAATAAGCTTTAAATGTTTATAGGTTATTTAGCTCATTCTCAAGATGTTGGATGTTTAAAAAATGGCTGGAAAAGGCTTTCTCTGACTTTTACCTTATATTAAAACCTTGTATCTGAGGGGACAAAAAAAAAGATGTCTAAACATATGACAAAAAAATACCAAAACCTCATATAAGTATATCCTTAAATTGCACAGCAATTAATAATAATAAATTCATGCAATCTGTTATGCTGCAAATGCATATACATTTGCACACTACAGTTTATAAAACATTACCTTAAAAAGGCATATTCACCTTCAAAAGAATGCAATTTTTTTTTTATAAATGAATCTACTATCGGTATATTTGTTACAATATTTGTAGTCTCTTAAATATAACATGTAAGATGTGTAATTAAGTGACCAGTTTAACAAAATAAGTTGAGTCTTCACTATAAAGTCATGTTCCTTTACACGTGAAACTTGCCAAGCTTTTTAGATTTTAAAATCAAAATGTCTTGAGTTGAGAAATATTCTAGTACACAAGATAAAGCGGTGGAACTTTTTCTCTATTAACTTTTAAACAAAATCTAATACAAACTTTGTCCTGTCATTCCAAAAAACTGCAGAAAGTTGTGGTCTTTATTATAGGTGACGCTATCAACCATGGTTGCCTTTTTTCATAACGTCACATTGAAAAATTTAAATAAAAGCAAGAAATTTTGATGTCACAATTAAAATTCAACCAATCATGCCAAAGTCATGATAATTATTTTTTCTCTCAATGGTGGATTAGTGTGAAACAAGCATTAAAATGAGAGACAAGGCAATATAAACATTTTCTATTATCCAACATAAATATTTTGTCAATACATTAAAATTTAAATAGTCTTAGTTCCAAAAATATTTCATTCCCCCAGAACTACCTTCAATTGAACAACGTACATTTCATTAGTAATACAATCCATCATTCTACTACAAAACTGTTTTAACAGGTGACAAAAGCTGTTGTGCAAGTTATAAACCCAGTATTTGCTTCAAAATTTGATGTAAACTTTGAAACTGCAATTGCTGAATCTTTTCATCTGTCACCAACTGAAACCGCAGAAAGCAGGAAAAACACAATGGAACAAACACTGAACATGTCCATGCAATCCATTAACAGTGCATTAACTGACAATGACAATGATGTTAGTCAGTTTTTAACATTAGGGAAATCTTATAAAAGCCATGACCGGGAGAGGATGATATTTTTTTCAACCAAAGAAGAGGCAAGAAAGATCACCCAAAAAAAACTAGAGCAAGAAAATCTTGGAAAACTTAAACCAAAAATACATCATGGAAATTTTGACAAATACAAATTTGACCGAGAAAATTTTATTAAGGAATTATCAACAATTGAAGAGGGTCAAACTATAAATTGGACAAGCATGGCAAGAAAACACAACTTTAAGGATCTAAATAACAAAATGCCACTGAATTCAGGACAGATTTTAATGGCATATGCTAAAGAGCAAGGTATAATGAAAGCAATTTTTACAGACTCCTTTATTCTTTGAATATTTACTGAATATAAAATTTTGATAGATCCATGGAATGCTTTAAACTCTTAATTTAAAAGTTTGCTATTAAAAGTAAATTTGTAATCAAGCAATCCACAACTCCTGAATGGCAAAAACAGTAAAAAATATTTTTGTAAGACATTTCTAAGAATAAATGTAGTGCTTTAAATTATCAAATTGATTTAAAAAAAGAAAGGAGTTGCTATTATTACCCAATCAGAACAATAATGTAGCATTTAGAGAATGTGTCCATAGTACACATATGTACAACTTGCACTATTATATTCTATTTTTAGTAAATTCATCAAAAATTTAATTTGGCATCCCTTTTGATAATGTTAAAATAAATTTTGATTGTCTGAAACAGTTGCTTTCAATCTACCTTTATTTTTATACGACCGCAAAAATTTAAATTTTTTGGTCGCATATTGCTATCACGTTGGCGTCGTCCTGCGTCGTCGTCGTCCGAATACTTTTAGTTTTCGCACTCTAACTTTAGTAAAAATGAATAGAAATCAATGAAATTTTAACACAAGGTTTATGACCACAAAAGGAAGGTTGGGATTGATTTTGGGAGTTTTGGTCCCAACATTTTAGGAATTAGGGGCCAAAAAGGGCCAAAATAAGCATTTTATTGGTTTTCGCACTATAACTTTAGTTTAAGTGAATAGAAATCTATGAAATTTTGACACAAGGTTTATGACCACAATAGGACGGTTGGGATTGATTTTGCGAGTTTTGGTTCCAACAGTTTAGGAATTAAGGGCCAAAAAAGGGCCCAAATAAGCATTATTCTTGGTTTTCGCACAATAACTTTAGTATAAGTAAATAGAAATCTATGAAATTTAAACACAAGGTTTATGACCACAAAAGGAAGGTTGGGATTGATTTTTGGAGTTGAGGTAACAACAGTTTATGAATTAGGGGCCAAAAAGGGGCCCAAATAAGCATTATTTTTGGTTTTTGCACCATAACTTTAGTATAAGTAAATAGAAATCTATGAAATTTAAACACAAGGTTTATGACCATAAAAGGAAGAATGGGTTTGATTTTGGGAGTTTTGGTCCCAACAGTTTAGAAAAAAGGGGCCCAAAGGGTCCAAAATTGAACTTTGTGTGATTTCATCAAAAATTGAATAATTGGGGTTCTTTGATATGCCGAATCTAACTATGTATGTAGATTCCTTAATTTTTGGTCCCGTTTTCAAATTGGTCTACATTAAGGTCCAAAGGGTCCAAAATTAAACTTAGTTTGATTTTAACAAAAATTGAATCCTTGGGGTTCTTTGATATGCTGAATTTAAAAATGTACTTAGATTTTTAATTATTGGCCTAGTTTTCAAGTTGGTCCAAATGGGGGTCCAAAATTAAACTTTGTTTGATTTCATCAAAAATTGAATAAATGGGTTCTTTGATATTCCAAATCTAACTGTGTATGTAGATTCTTAATTTTTGGTCCAGTTTTCAAATTGGTCTACATTAAGGTCCAAAGGGTCCAAAATTAAACTAAGTTTGATTTTAACAAAAATTAAATTCTTGGGCTTATTTGATATGCTTTATCTAAACATGTACTTTGATTTTTGATTATTGGCCCAGTTTTCAAGTTGGTCCAAATCAGGATTCCATATCAAGTATTGTGCAATAGCAAGAAATTTTCAATTGCACAGTATTGCACAATAGCAAGAAATATCTAATTGCACAATATTGTGCAATAGCAATTTATTTTCAATTGGAGTTATCTTTCTTTGTATAGAATAGTAGTTGATAATATATGTTGGAAATTTGCCAGACATGACTATGATGTCATTTTCTATTTTTATTTGCCAATAACTTTATGTAAATAACTTCATTGGAAATTTGCCAATATAAAATGTTGCTGATGAAGCTTTTTTCCCTTATCTTATCTAAAATGTTTTTAGATAATGTATGTTGAACATTTGCCAGACATGACTATTTACATTTTGGATATTGAACCATAATAGTTTAATATTAAATTTAAAAACTTTAAATTCTAATTTTCATTTCTTAAACCAAATTCATAATGTGACATAAACCTATGTTGTGTCAACTATTTAATCACAATCCACATTTATAGCTGTATCAAACTTAAAAGTTGTGTCCATACTTCTTCTCATTTCAGATTTCATAAATAAAAAGAAAATTTCTTCAAACATTTTTTTGACAGGATTAATATTCAACAGCATAGTGAATTGCTCAAAGGCAAAACAAATTTAAGTTCATTAGACCACATTCATTCTGTGTCAGAAACCTATGCTGTGTCAACTATTTAATTTCAGATTTAAATAAGTTTGAAGAAGAAATCTTTAATTGATTTGTAAAATCTTGACATTTGTTTTGTGTAAAAAACCCATATAATGTCAAAAATTTGATCACAATCCAAATTCAGAGCTGTATCACGCTTAAATGTTTTGTCCATACCTGCCCCAACTGTTCAGGGATCGACCTCTGCGGTCGTATAAAGCTGCGCCCTGCAGAGCACCTGGTTTTAATTAGGAATAGATATTTACAAATTTAACAAGCAAAGTCGAGTCAGTGGACGGGACTACTTGCGCCGTGTTCGTCGTGCAAAAAAAAAAAAGGTTGCTGAAGACAAAGATTTCTATCAATACACCAAGGTCAGCCAAAATACTGAGAGGTATAGTTAAGGAAAAGGTAGAGTCAGGCGAAATCAACATTGGAAAAAAAAAATAGCTCCAAAAACCTTCATAACAACAACGATAAATAAGGAAGGAAACCTTATTGAAAAAACAAAAACCGTCTATGGTAGAAAAATTCCATTAAAAGAAATATTGGGAAAAGAAAACCATAGGTTACATACAGCTGGGGGTTCTTATAGTGAACACTGATGCGTATTATGACAAATTAACACAGCCTGAGCTAGACAAGTGTCTGACAAACTTGCAAGAGAATCATCACTGCAATAGCAACACAGAAACAAAACGAAACATCTTAAAGGCTATTCAAAGATCAAGAAACATTAAAGTCTGGCATGACCTTTCTGATATACTTAGCCATACCTACATAAATTTCATGATAAGTTACATGTACGACTCTGCAAATTTTCTAACAAGCAAAGAGTATCTGGAAAGAAATCCTACCATCAAAGATATAGATATACAGAAAATTGTTGAAAGGCCACAACTGTATATTTTAGGACAATCAGGTAAAAATAGTACTACATGACAACAAATAGATAAAGTATAAGGAGAAATATTGTATGGAAAGAGTTTGTAACTCATCAAATTCTATTTAAAAGAAAATGGGATACAACTACAAATGATACAACTCTTTGTCCTACGTACTCCATGAAAATAAAATTGAATTTGATTACCAATTAAACATTTCTGTGTCCTATTCCATAAAAATAAAATGGGGTATGATTACCAATAATAAATTTGTGTCCTATTCCATGAAAATAAAATGGGGTATGATTACCAATTATACATTTCTTTGTCCTATTCCATGAAAATAAAATGGGGTATGATTACCAATAATACATTTGTGTCCTATTCCATGAAAATAAAATGGGGTATGATTACCAATTATACATTTCTTTGTCCTATTCCATGAAAATAAAATGGGGTACGATTACAAATAATACATTTGTGTCCTATTCCATGAAAATAAAATGGGGTATGATTACAAATGATACAACTTGGTCCAAGTCCAAATATTGCTAATGAAGGCATTTTTTGTTAAGGGCCTCTAGTGTCCCTTGTAAGAAAATCAAACGAGATGTAACGGATTTTAAATCAAAATTAATACTTAACTGTTCAGTCCTACCCTTTTTAAAAGCCCATTTCACTTTTCGAAAAAAAACTTTTAAAGATTATTCAATGAATTCTTTGTTGCGAAAAATACATTAAGTTGCTGACCAGGTTCCTTGATAGAATTTGAAACTGATCAAATCTGTCTCTGGAGAATATGTTGAATAAACTGGGATACAATTTCAGCAAGTACAGATCAAGACCAAAGAACTTATATACAGACAAGAATGGAGGACATTGTAGAATTATCTGAAGGAACCAAATTCTAAGATGTCACTTTTACAGACAAAATAAGAGTTTTCAGTGGCGATAACCCCGCAAGACAGTTTGAAGCAGGACAACAGAGAGGTGGAGCATACAGCTGTCTTTGTGGTATTCCATCAAAAGCCCATATTAATCTGGAAAGCTGCTACAAGCAAAAACCTCAGGATCTGGAAGACAGACGAAAACTGGTAACTGAAGGGTATTTGTGGAAAAAAATTGAGGGAGGCAATTTCAATCCCTTCAAAAATTTAAAAAAAGAAGAAATTATCAATGAATTGGATCATAGGAAAATCGAAATCATGAAAGAAGATAAGCCATCCCTACAACAAGAACTGACAGAGCTGTTGCACGAAATCTGCAGACCACCAGCACTGATGCTAAATGATCCATCAACATCAGCCTCTGAACATCATATTGCCCATTATGAGATCATGCAATGTGAACCATTGCATGATATAACAAATGTGGTGCAAAATGTTTCAACGGAACTTCCACAGCATGTAGAAAATCCCGAGACAAAGATGGCACTTGAAAAATTTACATCAAAGGCCATTGGTGATAAAAACCAACTTAAGGGTCTGATGCCAGATGTATTGCCATCAAACTGGAGAAATTGGTTCACTCTCTCTTCTAGATGGCAAGATATCTTATGATATAGTCAAGATGGTTTCTTCCATGGTGGAAATTATTCACATTGCTTACAGCCCGGAAGAGAAAAGAAGTCCAAGGAAAGTACTTCGCCTTTTCAACATAACCTTTTTATTTGGAGTATTGGCTAAGTCTGTAATTGCTAATCCTGTGATAATGACACAAAGAAAATTCTATGGTAACCATTTTCACTCCATTGTTACACATCTAGCTGTACATAACATATAGGATCATGAACACCAAATCTGTTCTGACTGAAGATGAGGAGAGATCTTTTGGACTTCTTAGAAGAATTTCCGAGACCACTTCAAACAGAAAACCTGGTGATGTGATTGACAATGCTATCATCCGATACAATTGTCAATAAAAGCTGATGACAGACTAGACTCCTTAAAAAAAACAAGAATGTGAGATAAGTCGCCTAGCTAAACTACTACCAGAAAGAACAAGTTCTGTTTTTAACAAAGACACCCTAATGAATAAATCATCTTTGTATCAAACACATTTAAGCAGGATTGCTGAATTTGTTAAACCTGGAGAAAACATCTGGTGGCACTTCCATGGTGATTCTGTAGTCTTTCATGAGTCAGCAGGAACCTCCTTTCAGAGATGATGGGCCTCTTCTTTTGCATTTCAGATCTTCTTCCTTAAAACAAAAACATGAGGAAAATGAAAAAATCTGGCAAAATTGCATAGATCAATATGAAACAAAAAATCTGTCATTGCCTTTACTTAAGTTAAAAAAAAAAGGGTCAAGATGGAAAAATTGTTATAGTGTTGAATGAAAGAAAGAAAAGTAATACATGTACATGTGTCTTAACTGAACAATAACTTACTATGCATTCATTGCAACCGTATTGGAACCTCAGCAGCACAAAATTGACCAAAGCCTTAAATGGCCAGGATTTTTAGTGTAAAATACAATCAGATGCTCCGCAGGGCACAGCTTTAAACCACCACAGAGGTCAAACCCTGAAGATTTCTTGCTGTTGCGGAATACTGTGCAATTGAAAATTTCTTGATATTGCACAATACTTAATATAATAATTTTGAACCCAGATTTGGACCAATTTGAAAACTTGGCCCATAATCAAAAATCTAAGTACATGTTTAGATTCAGCATATCAAAGAACCCCAATGATTCATTTTTTGTCAAAATCAAGCTTAGTTCAATTTTTGACCCTTTGGACCTTAATGTTGACCAATTTGAAAACAGGACCAAAAATTAAGAATCTGAATACACGGTTAAATTTGGCTAAAAATCTATGAAGAGGAAAATTAACATAATAAAAGCACACAACTATGTAAAACTAAACCTTATTTCTTGTAGACACAGAAGTCCCATATTCAACTGTCAGCCAAGATATATCCAGGCAACATCAACAAATAGTGGTGAGCAATCTGGTAGGTCAAATAAAGTATCCTGAAATATTTGTTTAATTAGAGTTTTTGCTTTCATTTGATGTTTCATTTCTTGTTTTTTTTTTATATATATATTAGACCATTGTTTTTCCCGTTTGAATGGTTTTACACTAGTAGTTTTGGGGCCCTTTATATCTTGTTGTTCAGTGTGAGCCAAGACTCCGTGTTGAAGGCCGTACATTGACCTATAATGGTTTACTTTTAAAAAGTGTTATTTGGATTGAGAGTTGTCTCATTGACACTCATACAACATCTTCCTGTATCTAGGGAACAACAGTAATCATAAGAACATTGGATATATAAAGAAGATTGTTTTGTAGTGTTATAACTTTTCTCTCTCAATGAATTCAATATATCATTGTAAGATGTTTGTTTTCATTGCTTTGGTCTCAAAAACTGCAGCAGTGTGGAAATGTTTGTAGCAAGCACTTGTCTCTGGACAAGTCAAGCTGTAAATGTTACTTGTCCAGTAAAAGTTGCAAGAATAATTCTATATCTTTTAGGAAATTGAACTTTATCATCAAGTGATTTTTTTTGCCCATTGAAAGTAAGATAAAAAAAAATACTTGTCCATGTGTTTCAATGTACACTGTATGAGTCATGCAAATACGGAATATAAATCTGACAGTTCGACAGCCAAGTGGAAGTTAAGAAAGGTGTGTAGGTGAGTTCATCTTATCACCACCTTCTTACACAACCCAAAGATGTCACAACTAATTCCATTTCTATTTGTATTGTCATTTTGATACCAACTATGTCTAGCCAAAACAACAGATGACAAAATCAAAACAAGGGGAGCATATGTTTACAACTATTAACAACTACAACCCTGGGTATATAAAACATTGTACCATTAGTGACAACACAAGAACATAAATACTTAGTATGAATGAGAGAAGATTAATATATCGTAAAATGATAAACCATCTCGCCTATCTTTCAATGATACTAATTCTTATATCAAACGAAGTAAATCTGAACCCTGGACCTGAATGTCCAAACACCAGTGGAACTGTATATCCATGTGGCACATGCGACCAACCAGTGACATGGCAAGAACGAGGTATAGTATGTGATGTATGCAACCAATGGTACCACATCAGTTGTCAGGCTATGCAAACTAAATCCTACCTAGAACACGCGAATGACTCAGCCATTGCATGGGATTGCATTATGTGTAATTGTCCAAATTACGCCACCTTCTGCTATTCTTTGGTATTCAGCACTTCAAATCAATTCAGCATTCTATCAAATACATCCATCAGTAGTCCAACATCTGGCATCATAAAACCATTACATACTTCAACACCAGAGCGGAAAACACAAAAGAAAAAGGAGCAAGAAGATTCAAATCCTAAGACTATTCGAGTATTAAATGTCAACTTCCAGTCAATAAGAAATAAACAAGGCGAACTTATAAATCTTATTGAAAGCACAAAGCCAGATATATTTTTGGGAACTGAAACCTGGCTTGATTCATCAATAAAAGACTCGCAATACTTTCTAGATGGTTATAATATTTACAGAAATGACAGAAACTTGAGTGGAGGGGAAGTACTCATTGCCGTCAAAGACGCATACATCACTTCATCAGTACCAGAACTCCAAACTGATTGTGAAATTGGCTGGTGCAAGATGGAAATTGTCGGGCATAAAACTGTCTATCTATCCAGTTACTACAACCCCAAAACATCAAACAAAAAGGGATATAATGAATATGGAATAAGCATCGAAAGAGCCAGTAAAATACGAAATGCATTCATCATATCAGCTGGTGATTTCAACCTTCCAGGCTGGGATTGGACTACCAAAGAGATCAAGATGCACACCCAATGTGTAACAAATCATGAAAAATATGCTGATATATTGGATGATAATGGGATGGCACAACTTGTAACGAAACCAACCAGAGGACCCAATACTCTTGATCTTGTTGTAACAAATCATCCGTAAAGCTTCATGAGAGTTGAAACCCTACCTGGGCTCTCCGACCATGAAATCGTTTTCACAGAAGTTAATCTCAACCCCAGGAAATCTATTCAAAAACCAAGGATTTTACCGTTATATATAAAAGCAAATTTGGAGAATATGAAACTAGATATGAATAAATTACACCAAGATATCATCCTAATGAATGAGCAAAAGGCAGGAGTAAATAAATTATTGACACACTTCCAAACCAAACTTGAAGAGAGCATTGGAAATAATGTCCCTGGATCACATCTGACATCAAGCGGCTCATACCAAAAAGAGACAGTTGGTTCAAAAGAATGTAGAAATCTTGTAATAAAGGAGATAGAGACAAATTTAAAGAACTTAAGCGTCGTACACAGAGAGAAATTAGGAAAGCTTAATGGAATTACATCGACAGTATAGTTTCACCACCAGACCTAATTAAACCTCAAGAAAGACCAAACTGTATGAAAAGGTTCTGGACCTTTATTAAACACAAAAGGTCAGATGGGAGTAAAATACCACCTTTAAAATTAAATGGAACTTTACATTCAGAGCCAACAGATAAAGCAGACATACTCAATGGCCAATTCCAGAAAGCCTTTTCAGACAAAACCACCATAACTGAAAAAGAATTTAAAGAACAGTGTAACATGCCTGGTAAGTTTGAACAAATCTTGGACATCAATATAACAGAAAATGGTGTGTACAAACTACTAAATAACCTTTACCAAAATAAAGCAGCCGGGCCAGACAATATAACACCAAGAGTCTTAAAGGAACTTGCAGTACACCTAGAACCAATTCTGACAATAATATTCCGCTGCTCATATCAGACAAGCGAAGTACCTAGTATTTGGAAATCTGCAGACGTCTGCCCAGTGTACAAGAAATGGAAAAATACGATCCGATAAATTATAGCCCAGTCTCTCTCACTTGCATTGCATGTAAACTAATGGAGCACATCGTAACTAGCCTTATCATGTCTCATGCATATACACACAACATCATGTATCCACTTCAAATGGGTTCCACAGGGGATTATCATGCGAATCACAATTGATTGAATTTATTGATGACGTAACTAGAAACTTGGATCTGGGGAAACAAACAGATTGTCTCATAATGGACTTCTCCAAGGCATTTGATAAGGTTAGTCATAGCCTTCATATTCACAAACTGAAGCATTATGGGATAACCGGTAAAACAAATCAGTGGATAGACAACTTCCTCAGTGATAGAATACAGTCAGTAGTTGTAAAGGGTGAAACATCGACCTCCATACCTGTAGAGTCCGGCGTACCACAAGGATCCGTCCTGGGACCCAGCCTATTTTTGTTTTATATAAACGACATGCCTCAGGGGATTCAATCAACCGTATGACTGTTTGCTGACGACACTATTGCTTATCTTACAATCTCATCCAATGCAGATGCCGCAAACTTACAAAGGGACCTTGACCAACTGGCTGTATGGGAAACAACATGGCTTATGAAGTTCCATCCAGACAAATGTAATGTACTCACCATCTCCAAGAAGCGAACTCCAGCAAAGTATAATTACACACTTCATGGCCATAACCTTGAACATGTAACATCTGCTAAACACCTGGGATGCACTATTTAATCAGATCTTAAATGGGAAAAACATATAAGTTCATCTGCTCCAAAGCTAACAACACCATTAGCTTCTTAAAAAGGAATGTTAACATCTCAAACAAGTCAATTAAAGAAAAAGCATATATGTCCCTTGTCACGGCCTACTTTAGAATATGCTAGTGCAATATGGGACCCATACCAACAAAACGACATCCACAGATTGGACATGGTGCAAAGACGGGCAGCAAGGTATGTTACTAACAGATATCACAACACCTCATCTGTTAGTAGCATGCTTGATCATCTTGAATGGCACATCCTACAAGAACGAAGGAAAGATAGCCGCTTAATAATGATGTATAAGCTACAGAACAACTTGGTCAAAGTCGATACATCCAGTAAGCTAATATCGAATGAACTCCCTTCCAGATATAACAACGAAAAGGCACTAAGAATACCATCATGTAAAACAACTGTACGGAAGGAGTCGTTCTATCCAAGAACGATCAGAGAGTAGAACACCTTGCCCAACTCTACTGTCTCCGCCCCGAGTCCTGAATCTTTCAAGGCTCAACTTCGTCATTAGATTTAATGACATGTTTTTAATTGCATCTGTATATATATTAAATTGCATCCATTCTTTTTGTTTATTAAGTTTCAAAATTATTGTATGCGTTACCGGAAGAAGAATGCCAATATCCTGTTCCGAAAGTTGTAAAGCTTAATAATACTCAGTTTTGGTTTTGTTGCGACTTCTATTCAGGGAAGTTGTTAAATTTCCACTGGAAGTTATGGTATATGCAAAACATTAATACTAAATTACTTGTCCCAAGTTTCTTTATTTGATATAGATGATTCGATAGACGTCAGTCGAAAATTCATAACAAGATAACAAGGCTGTATGGTCCGAAAGGAAAGTCCAAACGCTGCCATAACAATCTGAACAAGTTCCCGTTTAATTAGACACTTGTATAGATTCAAGCCAGACCCGACTCCGTCCTCGTGAACCATCATTTAAACAGCATGTCTTAATACCCTATTCCCACTAGGCCACGATCGCACTACGATCTGTGAAAAAAATGCAAATTTTGATGATCGTAGTACGATCGTGTAGATCGCAGTAAGGTCGTATCACGGTCGTGGTGAGGTCTTCAAGATCGTGATGAGCGTGGCCAACTTTGAACATGTTCAAAACAATTGTGGTGCGGTCGTGGCCAAATCGAGGTCGTAGTAGAAGCGTTGTGAGAGCGCACAAAGATCGTAGTAAGATCGCAAAGGTCGCTGCACCATCGTAATGAGAGCGTAGCGAAAGCGTGATTCTATTCGGAGAAACTGCGATACGATCTCATTACGACGTTATTACGACCTCACTACGATCATCACGTTCTCACCGCGACCAAACTACGCTTCCACTACGACTATACCACGCTGTTCACGACCATAGTACGATTCTAGCACGCCCTTTTCGTCCTCATCACGCTCTACTCACGACCTGACTACGTTCATACTACGACCATTATTCTCATTGTCATTTTCCCATAAAATATATTAATTTTCTCCAGGTTTTGCTTGTATGTATGTAATTGGGACTTCTTGTCCATTTTGTCTAACGGCTCAATCATGCTTCTTGTTTTCATATAGATTAGACCGTTGGTTTTCCCGTTTGAATGGTTTTACACTAGTCATTTTGGGGCCTTTTATATCTTGCTGTTCGGTGTAAGCAAAGGCTCCGTGTTGAAGGCCGTATCTTGGCCTATAATTGTTACTTTTCATCAACTTTACATCAACCCTAACACCACGCCCACCTGTTCTAGTAGATTTTGGTGGCTTGATTGTATTTTTGTTTTCTCGAGAAATCTACGTATTTGTAAAATTAGAAATAGAACTGAAGGAATGATAAGTGTATTGATATGGAACACGATGTTGACGTTATTGCTGAGAGCATAGTAAGATCGCGGTTTGAACGTAGTGTAATCGTGGTAAGAACGTACTATAATCGCAGTAGAAGCGTGGTAAGATCGTGTTGCAATCGGATAACTCGCGGTATGGTCGTAGTGAGAACGTGATGAGCATAGACAGATCTTGATAAGCGTTGTAAGGTCGCAGAATAAGCGCGGTGAAAACGTGTTATAATCGTAGCGGGATCGTTGTAGAAGCGTAATGGAACGTAGTAGCATCGTGAAAGCAACGAAAATTTACATTTTCATGCCGCTCATACCGCGACCTCACCACGATCTGAATTTAATTTAGATCGCGGTGAGCGTGGTGCGATCGTGGTCTAGTGGGACTGGGGCTTAAGGTCTTCTTTTCAAACCATAGTCTGGATGAATGCACATACCGGTATCGCCTAGTCGGCTATCGTTTCGACTCTACAGTTTGTTTGGAAAGATAGAAATTATAGTCTTGAATCGGTTTTGTTTGAAGGTCAAATTTCATCTGACTTCCTTCATGATTTGATGTGCATGTGCAAAGGAAAATCAGTTTGCCGTAAGGGTTGTGTGTGTTTTGAACAGAATTTATCCTGTACTGAACTTTGTCAAGCAATCATCATGCAGACTTTTGTGAAAATATCAATACACACCTGACAGAGGTTGGTGATGATGATGAGGATGCTTGATTATTTACGTCTTAAACATGCTTATGACTTTATAAAACTTATTTTATATAGATACATATTGATTGTGAAAAACAAATATTTTAGACAGCTTTAGTCTGAATTGAAAAATTCAAAAATTTACTCAAATAGCCAGAGGACCTTAAAATAATGAACTGAACTTTTACCCCTCCATTACTTGACTTTAAAGTTTTGCAAAGAAACAAGTCGTGTTAGTACCTCATGTTTATGAAAGAAAAAAATATTATCAGAGTTCAAGGCCATCCTTGAATTGAAACTATGAAGTCATAAATGAACAAAACGTCTTATCTAAGAAAAACGTAAATTTTAACGTTGAAAAATAACATATTAAAAAAAAAAGTTTTCCATACAGGCTACATATATACTGAATAAAACATTGCCCTCTGCTTTCTTACAATATTTTTCATTTTATGAATTTAACCCAAAATTAACAGTTAGGACAATATTTGGAAATACATAATTGGTGACCTTTGACCTCAATTTGCAAAATTCCGACCACTTCTCAGGATTACGGCATCATTAAGCTGAAAGTTAACAATTTTCTCTTTTCAGTGATATATTATTTAACCGTGTGTTTGATGGGTGCATTAAATTATTTCTTTTCTGATTCTACCGCTGGTCTATAAACTTAGTTTCATTTTTAATATTAAGAATTGAATTCTTGGTGTTCTTTGATATGCTGAATCTAAACATGTATTTAGATGTTTATACGACCGCATCAATTGAAATTTTTTGGTCGTATATTGGTATCACGTTGGTGACGTTGTCGTCGTCGTCGTCGTCATCGTCGTCGTCGTAAGGTCTATGACCACAAAAGGAAGGTTGGGATTGATTTTGGAAGTTTTAGTCCAGTAGTTTAGGAATTAGGGGCCAAAACAGGTCCCAAATAAGCATTTTTCTTGGTTTTTAACCGGATTTTTGTGACAAAAATGTCGGTTATTGATTTGGGGATGTACGGCGGGCGGTCGGGTGGACGGGCGGTCGGGCGGTCGGCAATCAAATGTTGTCCGTGCATTAACTCATGAACCGTTCATGGCGATTTTGACTTTTACCGTTCAGGAGTTATGGTTCTTGAAAGATTGAAAAATGGTTTTTCCAGTCGTGTCCGTGCATTTACGCATGAACTGTTCTACCAAAGCTTCCCAAATTTTAATATGTTGTTACTGATGACAAAATGGAGGTCAAGTTCAATAAGGGTGCAATCAACAGTTTTATACGTGACGTCATTCTGTAACAGGGCATGTAATAGTGGACCCATCATGCAGAAGTCAGATATTCATAGTTATATAGATATCTATACATCAATGGAAAGATAATTCTATGAACTTTCTGAATAAATAAAAAAAAATCCAACATCTCTTGTTTAAACATGCAAATTGGTGCAAGTTATCAGCTGGAAATTAGGCATTTTCCCCCTAAAAAACCTTAAAAACAGACCACCTTTGGACACACGGATCAGTAACCTGTGCATATATTTGAGATTTCTTATAATATGCATTTCGAAGAGCTTATCCGGCTGATTTAAGAAAATGTAGTTTCAGCCTACGTTCGCCTGCTCCGAAAGGAGCTATCTTACCTGACAAATCAAAGTGCTTTTTGCAACAGGTGAAAATCAGCTGTTTATGGAGTTGCCTCCCATATAGTAGGAAGTCACAAAAACATTTTTTTTTTTAAATCTTGACAAAAGTGGCATTTTAATTGAACTTCAATATATGTTTTTCACATTGAACATAAAAAACAATCAACTTTTTCATTTAGTGGTATACAAATAGCAGGGAATTCCATCAGTATGTAAATCTCACTGGGGAAATACCCTAGTTTTTAGTACGAAACTGTTTATAGCACCCTAATGACGATTTTGACTTTTACCGTTCAGGAGTTATGGTTCTTGAAAGATTGAAAAATGGAGTTTCCAGTCGTGTCCGTGTATTTACACATGAACTGTTCTACCAAAGCTTCCCAAATTTTAATATGCTGTTACTGATGACAAAATGGAGGTCAAGTTCAATAATGACGATTTTGACTTTTACCGTTCCGGAGTTATGGTTCTTGAAAGATTGAAAAATGGTGCTTCCAGTCGTGTCCGTGCATTTTCTCATGAACCATTCAACCAAAGCTTTTGAAATTTTTATATGTTGTTACTGATGACAAAATAGAGGTCAAGTTCAATAATGACGATTTTGACTTTTACCGTTCAGGAGTTATGGTTCTTGAAAGATCGTAAAATGGCGTTTCCATTCACTTTATTGCATTTACTCATGAACCATTCAATCTAAGTTTTTTCAAATTTTAATATGTTGATACTGATGACAAAATGGAGGTCAAATTTGATATTGACGATTTTCACTTTCACCATTCATCAGTAATGGTTTTTGTGATATTGCCAGGACACAAATATCCGGTTTGCTGTCGTTGTGACAGCCTCTTGTTGCACAATAACTTTAGTATAAGTAAATAGAAATCTGTGAAATTTTAACACAAGGTTTATCACCACAAAAGGAAGGTTTGGATTGATTTTTGGAGTTGTGGTCCCAACAAATTAGGGTCCAAAAGGGTCCAAAATTAAACTTTGTTTGATTTTATAAAAAAAATGAAATATTGGGGTTCTTTGATATGCTAAATCTTACCCTGTATTCAGATTCTTAATTTTTGGTCCTGTTTTCAAATTGGTCTACATTAAGGTCCTGAGGGTCCAAAATTAAACTTAGCTTGATTTTAACAAAAAATGAATTCTTGGGGTTCTTTGATTTGCTGAAGCTAAACATGTACTTAAATTTTTGATTATGGGCCCAGTTTTCATGTTTGTCCAAATCGGGGTCCAAAATTATTATATTAAGTATTGTGCAATAGCAAGAAATTTTCAATTGCACAGTACTCCGCAATAGCAAGAAATCTTCAATTGCACAGTATTGTGCAATAGCAAGAAATTTTCAATTGCACAGTATTACGCAATAGCAAGACATCTTCAATTGCACAGTATTGCGCAATAGCAAGAAATATCTAATTGCACAATATTGAGCAATAGCAAGAAATTTTCAATTGCACAGTTTTGGGAAATAGCAAGAAATATTCAATTGCACAGTATTGTCCCATTTTCAAATTGGTCTGCATTAAGGTCCAAAGGGTCAAAAATTAAACTTTGTTTGATTTCAACAACAATTAAATATATGGGGTTCTTCAATATGTTGAATCTAACCATGTAATTGATTTTTTGATTTTTTGGCCCTTTTATCAAATTGGTCCACATTGAGGTCAAAAAGGTCAAACATTAAACTTTGTTTAATTTCATCAAAAATTGAATTCTTGGTTTTTTTTTCGATATGCGGAATCTAACAATGTATGTAGATTTTAGATATTGGACCATAATAGGTAAATGTCCAATTTAAAAATTTTAAGTTCTTAGACCACATTAATTCTGTGTCAGAAACCTATGCTATGTCAAAAATTTAATCACCATCCAAATTCAGAGCTGTATCAAGCTTGAATGTTGTGTCAATACTTGCCCCCAACTGTTCAGGGTTCGGCTTCTGCAGTCGTATCAAGCTGACCCTGCACAGCTTTTTATTTATTAATCATTTCTGTTAAATTGTCAAGAATTCAAAATTATTTTAGGTTCAGATAATTCCTTGTTTTATATACACGGTGGCTTTTATCTGTTATCTGCTCTTGGGTCAGGATTTTGTCTTTTTGACAAATTCCCCGTTTTCATTTTCTGTCTTATATATAACTAACAGGTGCTGTACTTATTTAATTTTCTTCACTTTGGAAATATTTCTTTATCATATGATTTTGTTTTGTAGATGACAAAGTTCCAATTGAAATCAAATTAATGTCTGACAAGAAATATGTTCCCTTGTACCTGACTTTACTTGAGTCAGGGTCTGAGAAAAAAGGGATATTCGATTAGTCATTTTGGGGAAAGAAGGTTCTGGGAAAACATCATTTCTAAAGAGATTACTTAGATAAGATATTAATACGATAAGAATGGTGACCAGTACAGATGGGATCGCAATTCATAGAACAAGATGTAATGTCAATTCTGATGATGGCAAATGGAATAAATTTGACGGTAAGATATTTACACTTAAAACCGTCTGTTTCAGTAATCTCTAGAACAGAAAAATTTGAAATATCTAAAAACGGAACACCATCTCGTTTTCATGTTAGGCCCAGTTAATGCATTGACAAACTATCATGTATAGAAAATTATATTTATGTAAGATTTAAACCTGAATCAAAACGAAATAGGCTTAAGTTCAGTTTTTACAGGACGTATTATTGTATACCGTTGTCCGTCTTTCCGTCCATCTCTTTGTCCGTCCGTCGTCAGCATGTTGGACAATAACTCAACAACGTTTAAATCAATTCACATAAAACTTTGGTGATTTCTTCATATCTATTGACCTACGCTCCTTTTGATTTTTTATAAATTTTAGATTTAAAGTTTCCGAGTTTTGGATTTTTTTTCATTAAATTTTTTTGGATTTTCCAGTTTTTGGACAATAACTCAAAAACACTTTCACCAATTTGCAAGAAAAAATTTGCTAAAAATAGAATATAGGGGCTAAATGTAGATTTTGGCTTATATATATCTCTGAAACCAAAGCATTTAGAGCAAATATGACATAAGATGAATTGTTTATCAGGTCAAGATCTATCTGCCCTGAAATTTTCAGACAAAACAGACAACCTGTTGTTTGGTTGCTGCCCCAGTATTCGTAATTTTAAGGAAATTTTGCAGTTTTTGGTTATTATGATCTTGAATATTATAATAGATAGAGATACATTGTAATCAGCAACAATGTTCAGCATAATAAGATCTACAAATAAGTCAACATGACAAAATTGTCAATTGAACCCTTAAGGAGTTATTGCCCTTTATAGTCAATTTTAAACCTTTTTTTGTAAATCTTAGTTATCTTTTACACAAATCTTCTCCTCTGAAACTACCGGGCCAAATTAAGATCTACAAATAAGTCAACATACCAAAATTGTCAGTTTACCCCTTAAGGAGTTATTACCCTTTATAGTCATTTTTAGCTCACCCGAAGTGCCAAGTGAGCTTTTCCCATCACTTGGCGTCCGGCGTCGTCGCCTGTCGTCGTCGTCCGTCGTCGTTAACTTTTACAAAAATCCTCTGCTCTGAAACTACTGGGCCAAATTAAACCAAACTTGGCCACAATCATCATTAGGGTATGTAGTTCAAAAAATGTGTGGCATGACCCGGCCATCCACGGCTAAAAATAGAACATAGGGGTAAAATGCAGTTTTTGGCTTATAACTCAAAAATCAAAGCATTTAGAGCAAATCTGAAATGGGGTAATAATGTTTATCAGGTCAACACCTATCTGCCCTGAAATTTTCAGATGAATCAGACAACCTGTTGTTGGGTTGCTGCCCCTGAATCGGTAATTTTAAGGAAATTTTGCTTATTTTGGTTATTATCTTGAATATTATTATAGATAGAGATAAACTGTAAACAGCAATAATGTTCAGCAAAGTAAGATTTACAAATAAGGCAACATGACCCAAATGGTCAATTGACCCCCTAAGGAGTTATTGTCCTTTATAGTCAATTTTTAACAATTTTCATAAAATTTGTAAATTTTCATTAACATTTTCCACTGAAACTACTGGGCCAAGTTCATTATAGATAGAGATAATTGTAAGCAGCAAGACTGTTTAGTAAAGTAAGATGTACAAACACATCACCATCACCAAAACACAATTTTGTCATGAATCCATCTGCGTCCTTTGTTTAATATTCACATAGACCAAGGTGAGCGACACAGGCTCTTTAGAGCCTCTAGTTTTCTTCTTAAATATTTAAGCATCACTATACAGTACTACATTGTACATGTAGTACTGTATAGAAAACACCTTCAGCTTGTTACCTTATTAACTTTCATCAGGCAAAGGAAATTTTGTCATGATATTTGCAAATTATTTTTGTTTTGTATTATTTTCCTGATTAATAAAACTAGCATGAACACTCACTGTCATGTGATCAGATATGAAGAGAACGATAACAAAATGAACATTACTAGATGACATCAAATAGATTTCAATTAAATATGAAGACTACAAACTTATGGAAAGCCTAAAGGGTCAAAATTCATAATTCGTAAATTGTCAATTTGTGACTTGTATCTTTGTAATTTCAAAATTCTTAATTCATAAATTGTCAATTCATAACTTCTTACTGTGTGATTTCAAAATTTTCAAATTACAAGTTACAAATCCTAAATATCCAAATTGGTAATTTACAAATAAAGAACTTTGAATTTACTAAGATTTAAGTTACCAATCTTAACTCGTAAATTATTAATTTATAACTTGTATTTTTGTAATTTCAAATTCTTAATTTATAAAGATTACCTTACCTGTATTTGGCAACTCTTTTAGAAATTTTGGATCTCAATGCTCTTCAACTTCGTACTTTATTTTGGCTTTTCTGAACTTTTTTTTAGATTCGAGCGTCACTGATGAGTCTTTTGTAGACGAAACGCCCGTCTGGCGTATATATAAAATTTAGTCCTGGTATCTATGATTAGTTTATTTATTGTCAATTCATAAATTGTTACTGTGTGATTTCAAAATTCTTCACACATTGACATTTAACGAATCCACATGTTACAAGTTACAAATCCTAAATATCCAAATTGATAATTTACAAATAAAGAACTTTGAAATCACATCGTTACATGTTATAAAATAACAATTTACAAATTCAGAATTTTGAAATTTCTAAGATTTAAGTTACCAATTGACAATTTACGAATTTAGAACTTTGACCCTGTTGTTTTTCCATACAATGTAAGATATGTAGAAATTAAAGAGAAAGTATTTGATTGAAGTTGTTTATGTACACTGTGAAATATATAATTGCAGGTTTAGGAAAATAAGGAGATGTGGTATGATTGCCAATGAGACAACTATCCACCAAAGTTCACTGTATTTCCTTTATAATTTTGTATGATATGCAATCAGGGGCATCATCTGTGTCCCATGGACACAGTCCCAATTTATTTTATTGGTTTTGATAATTGTCACACGCTTACCCTAGGTATAGGTTAATTGCTGTTTGGTAAAATAGGTATAATCAGTCTTTAAAAAATAAAAGATGCCATCTCAATTTGTAAAGTATATTTTACATATGTTCAGGGGATCTTGGAAGCAGTCTTTGCTTTCAATACCCACCATCTTGATTCATAGAATTGACCACCACCGCAACTACCTGTTTCATTCTATTTAAAATTTAATTGATATTGATACCATACTTATGTAAAATCTTTTTAGAGATGTTTCAGTTGTGGATGAGTTCAATACATTGCTACTGTAGACTTGAAGAGCAGACAAACAAAGCTGAATGTAATACTGCTACAATGCATGAAAGAATGAGAGATACAGATGATTTCCTTTATCCACCAGTGGTCCTTGTTGGTTCACATAAAGACAAATTGGAGACCTCTGAAGGAGAAGTGGTAATATAGTTTTCACTAAATAAACTTCTGTGGTCTCTGAATCAATATAGCCAGTATGTATTGAACATTACAGGTTGCACTTCTGTAGATATGGACATTGCAATTTAATTTCCCATAGATACTCATTTCTAATTGAATTAAAATATATAGATTGCTTACAGAGCAATCTAATTAAAATTAAATCAATTGATGCGCGACATATCAGAAAAGGAGCAATTAAAGGATTTAATTTTAATTAGATTGCTTATAGAGGGGCAATTTTCAATCATAATAAATTAATGTCAAGTCTATCTCATGATGCGGGGCCAGATTTGTTCAGATTTTAGTGAAATGATAATTTTGATTCCTTAATTACAAATCCTCATTTTATTATGCATAGTGTTTCATGTACCTCAAAACGATCCCATCATTGTAAAATGTGGTTTTTATACAACCGCATATATTTTTTGGCTTTGTATATCGGTATCATGTTAACGTCCTTATCATCATCAGTGTCAGAGTCTACCGAAGACACATTTGGTTTCCACACCATTACTTTAGTTTAAGTGAATGGATCTCAATAAAATTTTTATGGAAGGTTCAATACAACACATGGAATGATGGAATTTGTTATGGTACCAACAGTTTAGAAATTAAGGGGCAAAAAGGGGCCAAAACATGCATGTATCTAGTTTCCAAAAAATAGCTTGTGTTTAAGTGTATGGGTCTCTTTGTAATTGTAATGCAAGGTTCCATTCCACAAAGGGATGACTGGGATAGATTTTGGGAGTAATTCCCAATAAACAATCAGTAATTAGGGGCCAAAAGGGGGCTAAAAAAAGCATTTTCTTATTTCCAATACAAACAAATTTCAGTGTATGAATCTCTCTAAAACTGTACTATAAAGAGAAGTTGTGATTGAGTTTGGGGGTAATTACAAAAAGGGTGTTTCAAAAAATAGGGGAGGGGGGAATATTCTTTTTAATATTTTTTTTTGTTTTTTCTTAAATTTTTTCGTTTTTACATTGATTCTTTCTGATTTATATATTAGACCAAACATACTAATATTGATGCTATACACACCTAACATGATTTCTAAATTATATGAAGTATTGTGCAATCGCACAGTATTGTGCAATATGAATATGTGCATTCTTGTTGAAACTCTTGTTTATAGACTAATAAAAAAATCATTTATATTTTAGACTGAAGATGCATGTAGGGATCGTCTTGATAGATATGCCATCAATGTTTCATATGATGCATGTTGACATATAAGGAAGAAATACTTCATTTCAAATACAGAAGATGATGACAGGACATTTGACCAGATAAGACTAGATATATTAAACTTTGTAAAATCCAGAAGATCATGGAACTCAGATTATCCTTTAAAATTTATTCAGCTTAAAAAACGTCTAAAAGAGAAAAAAAAGAGTTAGAAATACCAATTTTATCTTTAGATGATATTAAGAAAATCTCTACTGAAACAGCGAAACCATTAAACAATAAAAAAACTTATGTTGTACTTGAAATTTCATCCTGACATCAGAGCTTTAGTTTATTTTGAGGATCTACCTGATTATATTATTTTAAACACTCAATGGTTGTCTGATGTGTTTAAATGTGTAGTAACAGCAAAATAAATCCAATCAAGTATAAGGAGACATGTGAACAAGAGAAAATGGGGCGATTTTCATGAAAGAGGAATACTACATACCGAGGTTTTAGAACATATATTTAAAGACAATCTAAACGTTTTTGAATATAAAAATCATATCCTGAATGTGATGGAGAAATTTGATATTATCATATGTCCAAAGATATCAAAGGGATACTTTGCTAATGAAAAGCCTTGCTACTATGTACCTTGCATGATTAAAAAAGAACCTGAGTGTGATATTTACGAAATGTTTACTGTGACAGAAAGTACATGTAGCAAATCCAATTGGTTATGTTTTAAGTTTATGTTTCTTCCACCACATCTACCAAATCATTTGCTTGCATCTCTGTGTCGGAAGTATGAAGTTGATGAAGTTCGTATCAGTAACAAGACAAAAAGGCAATTTGCACTTTTCAGAGGCACAACTGTATTCGAGTTAGAAAAGACAACAAAGTTAAGAAAATTACTATTGATGACATATCCAAATTATATCTTGGTTCAGATTTTAGAATTTGGGAAGAATACAATATTACAGAGAGATTTGTACAAACAAATTAAAGACTTAGTGGAAGATGAAATAAACAATATTATAAATAGAAGATTCAAGATGACAAATGTGAAATTTGAGAAAAAGTGGGAATGTAGCCTTACAAAACCAGGGTTTGTGACAGGATCAAATGACTTTAGTGAAGAGCAGATTACAGAATATCTTTGTAAGCCATGTCAAATTGTCCACAAGTGCAACAATGAATGGTCAGATATACAGAATGAAATGCTTTCTGTAAGTGAAATATTGGTGTAATGAAAATACAGTGTAACTTGTGTTATCTGACACAATGGGATGGGGTTGGGGCATGTGGGGGTGCAGAAAAAAAATTTCAGATTAAGCAGGGTGTAAGAAAACTTAGACTTTACCAGCTCAGACAATACTCCCAATTGACCTTGAGCTCATTAAGATTTTGACAGAAAACCAATAAATTATCAACTGGTTACATTTTATAGCTGTAGACAACAAAGGACTAATTAGTAAAGGTGTTGATTGTATTGTTTGACAAAATGATATAATTAATTGGCGTCCGTCAAATATCACATTTTTCAAACAGTTTACGACAAACGTGTTTGAAGCATTCTTTTGACGTCTGCTCTCCTTGATGGTCTGGAAAGGAAAATTGTTTTTAAGACAAAAAATGTTCAAATCAAGACAAATTCCATACCTAAAACTTTATCCTTTGACTTTGATATAGATAATTGATTTGAGAGGGTCGTTTTGGCGACGCACATGTTTCAAGCATAGTTTTACTTCTCAACTTTTTCATTAACGATGGTTTGGAATAGAAGACTTATAGGTTTGGTACAACCACTCAAATGAGTGGTAACCCTTAAATGTAAATGACTATCATTTTAATGAGGGGTCAATTCAAAGTGATACAAAATTTGTTTTGTTGTAAAACCACTTCTTTATAGACATGATAGAAAAGGACACATATTTAAATTATTTGAAGAAACTTTATCCACAAAACTGTATATTGGTATTATATGGTCACATCATGTTAAAGAATCTTGGTTTATTCCTGGACTTGTATATTTATGTCATGGTGAAAAGTAAGTTGACCCCTCTTGAAGGAAAGGTGTTCCAAATAATCAACCCCCCCCCCCCCCCGCCCCAGTTAGAAAAAGTGAAGTTTAGTTTAAATAGTGTTAGGTTATTCATTAGAATGTAGATAAGATTAACAGAATAATCATAGACAACCATGGAGGAACAAATCTTTTTTGGGAGGAAGAGGAAGGAAGGGGGTGTTGAAAGAAGGATAAACCATATATTTAAGATACATGGCGAATAAAAGATACTGCTTGGCGAAAGAGATGGCGAAAATGAAATGACCCAGGGGAAACCCTGGTTAAGGTTGAGGATAAGTATTTGATAAGAAAAAAGTAAGATCTAATCAAGAAGCAAATCAAAATCATCAGTTTAAAAGGCAAGACAACATCATTGCCTAAAGAAAAATAGATTTCTAATAATGCTGTCAGTTATAGTAAAATCAAGACAAAAAATTTCTTGTATTTGTAAAACATTATTTAATTGATTCCTCAGACATTTTGTAAGCATCAGAGGGGATCTTGTCGTTTCATCTGTTATTTGTGCAAGGCTAGATATTGACATGCATACTGCAGTATGTTTCCTCAATTATTAAATGATTTTGAAGGAGCTATGTCTCTTACAAATGTACATATAGTTTTGGACATAAAACTACCTAATAATGTTAACTTTTTTTTTATATATATCATTTCAGTTGTCCCCGAATTCTGTAGATACTCGAGAAACCAATTCTAAAACAGAAAACACTGGGAAACCCTTGACATTGCTCACAAAGGTAATATTACAGACTTCAATACATAAGTTTTATACTCCCACTTTAGGAGTTGGGTCATAGTGCATTCACCTTGTCACTCCTACTGTTCTTCAATCTCCTACCACTTGTACTATTGAACAGAATGCCATTCACTTTGGTCAGCAGTTGGTATAATGTGAACACTTCGTTTATCAAATCAACGTCTGATTCGTTTGATCCAAATTTCTTATTGGTCAAAATTTAATTATAATGTCTTACTGTCCTCTGAAATCCTATTGTAAAGCCATGAATAAAGACAACCATGCCTGATTATGTCACATATAAACAGAGAAAATAAATGAAAATATGTGATTGATAGAATACTTTATTTAAAAGTAAAAAATGTGAAATATTGTCACAAATTGTAATGTCGTAGTTTTACCAAAAATTTTAAACATCTAGGTTTAGATTATATGTTATTATTATATAATTTATATGTATGGATCATTAGCATTTTTTATTTTGTAGGTGCGCTGTCATGCCCTTTGTGATATGAAAACAGTTTCTAATGTATCTGAGGAGTCAAGTCGAGCGGGCAGTTTGTCACAGGTATAAAGCTTTAGTTAATGCCGGCGTCACACACTGGCGTATAGACCGCCGTGAACCAAACAAACAGAGAAACTTGACAAAATCGGTATACGTTAGTTGCACGTCAGGGGAATGCTAAATAATCGTTAAACACAAGAAAAACAAAGGTATACGCTTGTGATGCCGGTATAAGTGATATTGTCAAATGATGAGTATGTAGACATATATGCATTCATTTTTAGTACTTCAGATGGAAACGTGATCTTAACCTGATTGATCCTAAGCTAGTGTATCTAAAATAAAGTTTGTATTTAAATTTTTGTTTCATTAAAAAAAACCTGGCCGACATGGCTAAAGATATAACATATGAGTATGCAGTTTTTGGCTTTAATCTCAAAAACTAAAGCATTTAGAGCACATTTGACATGTGCTTTGGGTAGGCAGGCGGGCGTGTGTCAAACAGTGTCTGTTCAATAAGATAAAAACCCTTTGACAATTTTTTTTCAAATTTATTTGTTGTTTCCTCGGACTAAATAGAGGTAAAGTTTAATTTTCACAATTTTTTCTGAAATACTGGGCCAAATTAAACAAACTTGGCCACAATCATCATTGGTGTATCTAGTTTAAAACAATTGTGCGGTAACCAGGCAAGCCAAGTGAAATGGCCTCCATGGCTAAAAATAGAACTTAGGGTAAAATGTAGATTTTGGCTTATAACTCTGAAACCAAAGCATTAAGAGTAAAAATATGGGGTTAAATTGTTTATCAAGTCAAGATCTATCTGCCCACAAATATTAAGATGAATTGGACAAGCGGTTGTTGGGTTGCTGCCTCTGTATTGGTATTTCAAGGAATTTTGCCGTTTTTGTTTTTTTATCTTGAATATTATTACATAGAGATAAACTGTAAACAGCAATATTGTTCAGCAAAGTAAGATCTACAAATAAGTCAACATGACCAAAATGGTCAGTTGACCCATTAAGGAGTTATTGCTCTTTATAGTCAATTTATTTTTGGCTCACCTGGCCCAAAGGGGGAGTAAGCTTTTCTCATCACTAAGTGTCCTTTGTCCATGGTCATCCATCGTCCATCGTCGTTAACTTTTACAAAAATCTTCTCCTTTGAAACTACTGAGCCTAATTTAACCAAATTTGACCACCATCATCATAAGGGTATCCAGATAAAAATCGTGTCAAATGACCGGGCCAACCAACCAAGATGGCTGACATGGCTAAAAATAGAACATAGGAGGTAAAAATGTAGGTTTTGGCTTATATCTCTGAAACTAAAATATTTTGAGCAAATCTGACCAAAAAAGTCAGTTGACCCCTTCAGGAGTTATTGTCCTTAAGAGTCAATTTTTAACAATTTTCCTAAAGTTTTGTAATCTTTTACAAAAATCTTCTCCTCTGAAACTAAGAAAATTTAATTTAAGTAAACTTGTCCACAATCATCAATAGGGTACCTAGTTTAAAAAAAAATGTGTTTGGTGACCCTAAGATTGCTCCTTACCAAATATTATGAAATTTATACATAATGAACCATTCTGTCACAAGGACATATTCCCCAATTATTGTAATCCTTATTATATTGCTATGTGAATAATATGTACTTGTTCATTTCAAACAGAATAAAGGATTTGTAAAGTAAGTCTTACTATGTATGTCATGTATATATACAAATCCTTGTACAAATGTAATTTTTTTTATCAAGGAAGAATAAACATTGATTTAAATCCGAATTTGATGGTTTTTATTTTGTTGTTGTTGACGTAAAAGTGCAGGTTCATAGTCACTCTTTTGAAATTGTGTTTGTTCAGATTCAATAGAAAAAGTCTCCTTTAAAGATTGTTCTTTCTTTAAATATCAAAGTTTTTAAATTATAAAAAAAAGTGTTTAAAATGCGTGCACTTTTAAAGCTTAAAATAACAAAACATAATTTGCATGAATATTGAAGAAATACACCATCTTTGGGCAATTGTATTAAAACTTTATAGTTGAATTATGAAAATCAACCTTTAAACATTTACCTTTAGTTTCATATAATTTGTTATAAAAAAACTAATAAAAAAAAAGAGATCAATCAGAAACAGATATTTACCAGTCCAATGTTTGAACGTTAAAATACTACCTAAAGTAACAATTTCTTGCAAAGTTTTGTGAGACAAGCTTATTTTAACAACAAACATTGTCATGGCTGGTAATCTACACAAGCTGTACAATCGGTTCTGCAATGAAAACTGAAATGATTTTCAGGTTATGTTTAAGTGGAGTCATTATCATCGCTTTTTAAGGCATGTACATTCCTTAAAACGAAATTTCTAATTTAACTGATCAAATATTGCAAATCGGGGAATGTTTTGCTGGGGTATATGCTGTCATGACGAGACACATGGATCGTTTTATGTTGTGCATTGAGTTAAAATCCTACAAAGTCTATTGCCCACAAGAAACTGACGCAAAAAGTGACTTTATAAACGTATCAATGTTTCTATTAGCAGACCTGGAAGTTCAAATTTGGTTTTTAGGTAAAGATTGCATGTTATGGGGCTGACTTGATATATAAATATTTAAAGGCTAATATTTTTGTATTTTTGTCCATCTGATGAGTTTAGCCTTTTTCAACTGATTTTTATAGTTCGTTCTTATGTTGTACTGTTATACCACTATTCCAGGTAAGGGGAGGGTTGGGATCCGGCTAACATGTTTAACCCCTCCACAATATGTATGTATGTGCCTGGCCAAAGTCAGGAGCCTGTAATTAAGTGGTTGTCGTTTGTTTATGTGTTATATATTTGTTTTTCGTTCATTTTTTGTACATAAATAAGGCCGTTTGTTTTCTCGTTTGAATTGTTTTACATTGTCATTGAAGGGTCTTTTATACCTGACTATGCGGTATGGGCTTTGCTCATTGTTGAAGGCCGTACTGTGACATATAGTTGTTAATTTCTGTGTCATATTGGTGCCTTGTGAAGAGTTGTCTCATTGGCAATCATACCACATCTTATTTTTTATATTTATCACTATTTTTGATACACAGAATATAGTACATTGGTCGTAACATTCTTTGCATCCTATCAATGAACATTTCCAGACATTTCTCTATGTAATAAATGCTCTGTTATTCAATAGTTATCTAAGGCACCAGGATTATAATGTAATAAGCCAGACGCGCGTTTAGTCTACAAAAGACTCATCACTGACGCTCAGATCAAAATAGTCAAAAGCCAAACAAATACAAAGTTGAAGAGCAATGAGGACCAAAAATTCCAAAAGTTGTGCCAAATACGACTAAGGTAATCTATTACTGGGATTAGCTCGAAAATTCAAAGTTTTGTAATCAGGAATCAAGGCACAAAATAATGTTACACCTGTCAAGTAAATAACATAACTTTTGCAATATGTAGGAATCTAATATCAGCTCTAAAACTATAAATAATGTCATTGTTAAAGTCAGCTTTAAATAATAAAGTTATCTTCCTTTGTCTATAATTGCTGTTAAATAAACTACAACCAATGCAATATTTAATTTTACTTCCCACTGATAAATTGAAGCGACCTGTACTGTTCAGTGCTTACAAGGACTTTTTTCCTGTCCACAGGACTAATGTCGTTTTGGACGGCTTACGGTGAGAAGTTGATAAATGTCTTAATAAATCTAAAATATGGCAATGTTCATTATTTCATGTGTAAGGGGATCGGTTCTGATTGAAGACATCGGGAATGCTTAAAGGTAAGTGCAAGCCTATCTTATCGAACGCAAATAAATATCCCAATCGAGTATTGACTATAAATGATAACAACTTTATCCAAACTTGGGTTTATGATTGAACAATGCTGAATAAATGCGGATTAAATTTATTAACAAAAATTGTGACAATCACTTCAAAGAAAGGCAAGTAACTTGCTTGGTTTCAGTGATGTTCATAGAAAAACAGACTCACAAGATGAAGAAATAAACTATATAAAAAAATCCAAAAAGTCAAGAGATTCAAACATTTACTGAAAAATACAAAAAACAGGAAACACCAAGTAGAAAAAAGTATACGGATACACTGAAAGCATCATATTACTATCACAAGGTGAAACAAATTACGACGACGACAGTATAAAAAAAATTTGAACTTCTAATAATCATTATAAAAACCTGATTAAATGGTATAACTGAGATTAAACAAAAAGGCAATCTTCCAACTGAACAACTTAAAAAGTACCAGTGCACTTAACATTCTATTTCAGTCTACCCGGTAACCGATATCGCGCATACAAAGTTTATAAAAAAATGGCAACATGCCACAGATTAATCTTTTTCCACCATTATCAAAATTGTTCATACAGACTGCAGGTGTACAAACACTTCTACAATACTTAAATCCTAGCAAAGCAGAAGAACCAGATGAAATTAAACCATGATTTTTATAAGAAGTATTATATGAAATTGCACCCATACTTACCTTCATTTTAACAAGACATTTAAAACACCTACTTTTTCAGATGAGTGGGAAACCGCTAATGTTTCTCATTTAGTTCTTGTAGTTAGGATCGTCAAGTTAGTTACTTGTTCCTTATTTGTCACCAATTCGTTACTTGATCATTATTCCTGAATTCTCACCCTTTCGTTACTGATTCCCTATACATTATTTAGTATATATTTAGGATCTATTTTGTACGTATGAATTGTGCGCCTTATTCGCTTTTGATATGTTGCCCCCTTTTAGTGAAAATATTGTTTCGATGAGGTATAATTAGCATGTAAGCGTTTGTAAACGTTGACGCGTTCGATTGAAACCATGTAACCTATTCGTTTCTTTTTCGTTTATCACAGATTGTCCCTAATTGTGATTTCTTGTCATGTTCGCAGTTTCAGAAATGGTTTCATTTGTACCCGGGTTTGCGATCAACTGATACCTTGTAATTTATTCGCTACTTTTTCGTTCCATTTTCGCTTTTGATATAAGTTGCCCCTTTTTAATGAGTTATGTTTATTTTCGTTTCACGGCTCTAATTTTATTTCTGGTTTCTTGTAGTAAAAATAAACCCTTTAACGCATATGTACCAGTTTCTACGCTCCACTGATTCCCTGTTTCATATTCTTTACTTGTTTGCTTTTAAACATAAGAACACATGATTGTGATCAAGATTTTCATGAACTTTTATTAACCCAAGATTTCATGAAAACTTTCTGTTCATTCATAATACATCATTTATTGATTCATGTAATTATTGAGTCTTAACAATTCAAAAATCTTTTTTTCAATTATTAATGAATTATGCTTTATTCTTCATAAACCATTTCATTAACAATTTGCAGAAGAAACGTTTTCTTAGTATCCAAATTCTTAGGTAGGTTTTATTTATTTTAAGCCTAGATACCTCACCTGGCAAAACAAAAGGGTTAAATTAGCTTTTCCCATCACTTGGCGTTTATCGTCCGTTACCTTTTACAAAATTCTTCTCCTCTGAAACTGTTTGGTCAGTTAAATTATGATATCTTGATTCAAAAATATAATCGATGACCACGCCCATCAATTAAGACGGTGGCCATGGCTAAAAATTGAAACATGTAAAATGTAGTTTTTGGAGTTTATCTCTTAGACTCATGCATTTATAGCAAATCTGACCAATGGTAAAGCATTTGCAGTTTTTAACAGGATTTTTCGAGGGAATGGTTATTGGTATGGGGTAAACGGGCGGGTCTTCGATGCCAAAAAGTATCCGTTCATTTACACGAAAACGCTTTGACGAAATCTTTTCTTTAAACATATTCTTTCCCGATACAAAATAAAGGTCAACTTTCAATTTCATTATTTAAGCTTTTCTCGTTGTTGAGTTATTGACCGTTTAGTATCCAAAAGTTATACTTATTATATGATTGAGTTATGTCCGTTTGAACATAAATTGGTATTTTCAAATATTATTTCCATCAGTAGTCTATTTTTATCAAAGGATATATATCATTACATGGCGTTGTGTATATAATACTGTTGACAATGATAAATAGGTTGAATCTGGACATTAATTCATCCTTTGAGAAATACATACAAACAAATTAATGTATTCTAGAAATTCACGTAAATATTCAGTTTTCAAACCTTTTTTTAAATCTTGAATTTATTGATTTGATATTTATTATATAGCTTACACGTTAACAAGTTATAGAGCATTTTGTTCCATGGCAACATTTTTTTAATTGGGAGGGGACTATCATATGTATTGCCATGCAATACTTTCAGAGTGCTTGTTCGCATATGTTGATTCGTCATCTTGAAAAATATTTGTCTTGAAATAAAGGACTTGATTTACGAGGCACAATTAGGCCCTTACCTCACCATCCTATATGTATTAATATATCTTAAAAGTCTTGTTAGATGGTATGAACTACTGAATGCAACGAAATAACACATGGCATGACTGTTCCTTGTGTTGTGCTGACCGAGAGTTGTTACTATGTATCAAATCCACCTACCAAGGTGGCTGCCAACGGGGAACTTAGTTAAACAAAGGACCGTAAGGGAAATAAATAGTAGTTCCCTCTTCTAGAAAATTGCTTAATGGAAAATATTGAAACCAAACATGGTATGAATGTTTCTTTAGAGGTGCTGGCCAAATGTTGTTACTTTGCAGCAGCTGCTGCTGGTCATTGCCTTGAAGAGCTATTTTCCTACAATTTCAATCAATTTTTCGGTAATTTCTGTAAACGTTGGTCTCAATCAATATTAGTGTATTCTGTACATGTAATGATTTAAATTTGTTTTTACATGATTCCCAAAACCAGAGTAGCATCAGGTGAGCGATACATACTCTTGGGAGCCTGTAGTTTTTAATGTTGCCTATTATCTTAGAAACTATAACAGATACAGAGAAACATTAAACAGCAAAAAATGATAAGCAAAACAAGTTATATAAAAGAAGTTCCATAGTCAAAATTGTCAGCCAATTCATTATGAGAGTTATTGCCCTTTGGTGATTAGTTTAACAATAGTTTGCAGGGTTTTTTTCTTTGTTTTTGGACTTATTTCTTAAAAATAATAACAGACAAATCGAAACTTGAATAGGCAAACATGGTCTGCAAGACAAGATCTACATTTAAATCAATAAAGAGGAAATCGTCCGATCTACTAATAATTTGCTGATAATGGTAGTAAGGCGGTTACTCTTTATAGGAGTGATTCACCAGTCCTCTCAATAAGGATTTGTTCACCCTATTTTGTGTTTTAAACAAAAACTAAAGAAGATAGAGAGAAACTGAACAGATCAGCAATGCAAGATCAACAAAACTGATATTTCTAATGAATTATATTATTGTCTTCAATGTTGTAAAGTGTCCTTGTTAAATGTGCACATTGGCCAAGGTGAGCGACACAAGATCTTAAACACCTTTGGTTTAATTGATGCCCGCAATATTTATTTTACACGTGTAGCTCAGCAATGTCTTGGAAAAGCCCGAAAATCAGGGAGAACCACTAGAAAATTTAAAAGAAATGCGATTCATATTTTCAAGGTATATATCTTTTAAGTGCTTGCCTAAAACGGGACACAAGTTTGGTTATCCCTGTTTTTTTTTCTGCTTCCTAATGTCGTACATGTTTATGTTTGAGTGGCAATCGTATGAGCTTGCATTTAATTGAGACCCGGGTATACATAATATTAGCATCTTTAAATATATCTTAAATATAAACCTGTCACGTGTATATAAGATAGTATTAAAAGTATTTTGCGATTACATAGACATTTTTATTTTATTCAGTATATGCATCCGTGACCATCATCAGTATATAGTACAACAAGACCTGTAAAATGATCCTTAAGTGATGTTTTGTCGACGTCTTTATCATATCACGTTTATCAATGGAAAATAGTTACACAAAAAATATTATTAAAGTCATATGAAACGAGTGAGTGGTGAAAAATAATGATTACCCAATTCTTGAACCAATGCATGTATATATCATAAACTTAGTCCTCTGTGCACGATTTTATCATTATTTTCGCAAAGATATCATATAATCGTCAACTTTTTTTCTCTCTGTTTGTTATGATTTAACAAATATGGCTGCTCATTAAATGCCGTGTTTTGAAGCCGAGTTTTACCGATTGTCACCTTATAGTAAACAAATCACAAAAAGCATGGGTATTGAGCACGTGTTTAACATGTATAATCAGATATTTGTTTATTTCAATGACAGATCCGTGCGTATTGCGATTACCGGATTTTTACGAGGAAGGTTACGCTCGGATCACTATGCATACGGAAATATGTCGGCGAATTGCTCCCTGGAAGCAAGCAATTAAAAATAAGTAAACTTCTTCTAAATATGGACAAATTCAGGAATTTTCCTCAGAAAAAAGTATATGTACATAAGTTGTATAATGAAAACTATCCATTTAGTTATAAAAAACATATGCATATTTTTTTTTAATTTGAGTTTTCTTATGACTTTAAGTTATAAATTTTATAATCGTTAATGTTCCGCAGTTAATTGAACATTTATCACTATTTAACTTATCTGGTAAGTACGCTTTTCGTTTTTTGCTATTTGTTTGAAGCACAATTTTATGATTTGTAACAATTCGAATTTAAAATGGTTTATAAGACCCCTACCACAGCTATACATGTTAGTTTATGAGTTAGACCAACATTGTTTACCATTCTATGTTTCGTTTCCGCTTGATGGCTTTTCAACTTCTTACTCTCATTGATTAAACTTTGTTTTCGTGTGAATTAAACTTTTATGTTAAAGTCGTGCAGTTAATCTTTTTTTTTTAAACGAATTTGTACATATAATTCATAGTGTGTTTGCTTATATTTGATATATTATTTAGATTATATGCCGCCATTCATGTAGTCAATTCTACATGATCTTGATTTGGACGAACATTTGTTTAATTTCATTGCAGTCTTACAAATATGGATAAAGCAATCCACGAAAATAACGGAAATTGGAACCCCTCAAATAAAAGTACTTTTAGACACAAAAAAAATCTCTTCGGAAATGTGTGTTTGTGTAAAGATTTTAACATCATTGACATTACACCTACGTCATGAAATTCTGCTTTATAATGTTGCACATGTTTATGATGGAGTGGCAATTGTATGAGCTCACAATTAAAGGAGACCCGGGTATACATTATAAGTCTACTTCCAAATCCCCCTAAATGTAAACCTGTCACGTAAGATAACTAAAGGCTCTAAAGAGCATGTGTCTCTCACCTCGGTCTAATGTGCATATTAAACTAAGGACACGTATGGTTTTTCGACAAAATTGTGTTTTGGTGATGGTGATGTGTTTGTAGATCTTACTTTACTGAACATTCTTGCTGCTGACAATTATCGCTATCTATAATGAACTTGGCCCAGTAGTTACAGTTGAAAATATTTTGTAAAAAATTCCTAAATTTATAAAAATTGGTAAACATGGCTATAAAGGGCAATAACTCCTTAAGGGGTCAATTGAAAATTTCGTTTATGTTGTCTTATTTTTAGATCTTATTTTGCTGTACATTATTGCTGTTTACAGTTTATCTATATCTATACTAAAATTCAAGATAATAACCAAAAGCTGCATTTTTTTTTAAATAACAAATTCAGGGGCAGCAACCAAACAACGGGTTGCCTGAATGGTCTGAAAATTCCAGAGCAGATAGATCTAACCTACAAAAACAATTTTATGTAGTCAGATTTACTCGGTTTCAGAGATATGAGCCCAAAACTGTATTTGATCCTATGTACTATTTTTAGCCAAGTCAACAATCTTGGCCGGGCGGGGGTCATTGAACATAATTTTGAAACTAGATACCTTAATGATGATTGTGGACAAGTTTGGTTCAATTTGTCTTAGTAGTTTCAGAGGAGAAGATTTTTTTTTAAAGATAACAAAAATTTACGAAAAATTGTTAAAAATTTAATATAAAGGGCAATAACTTCTGAAGGGGTCAACTGACCATTTTGATCAAGCTGATTTATTTGTAGATCTTCATTTGCTGAACATTTTTGCTGTTTACAGTTTATTTCTATCTATGATAAAATTCAAGATAATAACCAAAAACGGCAAAATTTTCTTAAAATTACCAATTCAGAGGCCGAAACCTAACAACGGGTTGTCCGATTCATCTGAAAATTTCAGACCAAATAGATCTTGACCTGATGAACAATTTCATTTCATGTCAGATTTGCTCTGAATGCTTTGGTTTCAGAGTTATTATCCAAAAACTGCATTTTACCCAAATGTTCTATTTTTAGCAATTAAGGCCATCTTGGTTGGTGGGCGGGGTCATCGGACACAATTTTTAAACCAGATACTCTTATAATGATTGTGGCCAAGTATGGTTAAATTTGGACCAGCAGTTTCCGGGGAAAATATTTTTTTTAAAGTTAACAGACGACGAATGACGACGACATACTACGATGACGACGGACTACGACGAAGACGGACAACGACGACGGACGATGACGACGGATCTGTAAAACGATCCTTTAGTAATGTTTCGTCGGCTCCTCTATCATATTACGTTTATCCATGGAAAATAGGTACACAAAATAGAATATCACTGCGCAGTTAATTGAACATTTTTCACCTTTTTACTAACTTAAAAAATGTAGTTAGTACGCTTTTCGTATTTTACTATTTGTTAAAAGTAACAAAATTTTAAGATTTGTACCAATAAGAATTATGAATGGTTTGGAAAAAGTCTACGACAGCTATACATGTTAAAGTCAAACTACATAGAGATAAAACATAATACCATCTTGGATATAATCAACAAATTCAGACTCTTATTGGTCAATTTTCATTTTTTATCTGAATTAAAACTTTTCAAGGTTAAAGTCGTCGTCGTCTGTTCAGTTTGTTTTATGATAAATGGTAACTTTTGTTTGATGTTGTTTAAATAGTTCATAGTTTGTATGCTGATATTTGATGTATTAAGAAATTGGAACCCCACGAAGATGGAATAAAAGCACTTTCACTCAAAAAATATATCCGAAAATGTGTTTTTAATTTTAGAGAAGTATGTAAAGATGTCAATAACAGTGACAATATACACCTACATCATGAAATTATGCTTCTGAATGTCGAACATGGTTACGTTGGAATTGCAATTGTATGAGCTCACAATAAATTGAAACCCGATTCACAATTTATTAGCATATTGCAATTGACCTTAAATGTTAACCTGTCAAGTAAGATAGTATTAAAAGAATTTGCGATTACATAGACATTTTTATTTTATTCAAATGCATGCATCCGTGACCATTTACAATATAAACATATCTGTAAAACGATCCTTTATTAAAGTTTTGTCGGCTACTCTGTCATATTACATTTACCTATGGAAAATAGTTACACAACATATATTAATGTAAAGTTATACATTCTATATTCATTATCGTTGCGCCTTTTAGTGAACATTTATCACAATTTCAGTAATCTGGTAAGTACACTTTTTTTTTTTTTACTTTTTGTAAAGAGCACATTGATTGTACGATTTGTAACAATAAGAATTGTAAATGGTAAAACAGCTATACATTTCAGTTTATGAGTCAGACCAACCGCTTGATGTCAACGGATGCTGACTGTCATTGATTAAACTTATATTTCGTGAGAATTAAAACTTTTTATGTTAAAGTCGTGCAGTTTTGTTATTTTCAAGAATGAAGTTGTCTATAAAGTTCATAGCGTGTTTGCTAATATTTGATATATTATTTACAATATGTGCCGCCATCCATGTAGTCAAGCTTCCATGGTAACCTTTTCATGTCTCTATTTGGGCAGCAGTTGTTTGGAGTCATAAACATATGGATAAAGCCATATACAAAATCGCAGGAAATTAATCCCCTCGAATAAAAGTAATTTCACATAAAATTATCTACCCGGAAATGTGTGTTTATAACGAAGTGTGTAAACATGTTAATTATTCATTAAATAATGCTTCTTTGTGCTTATGTGGGCAATTGTTTATAACGAAGTGTGTAAAAGTGTTAATTATTCATTAAATTATGCTTCTTTGTGCTTATGCTGGAAATTGTTTGAACTCCAAATTAATTGAGACCCGGGTATACATTATTTTAGTTTACTTTCAATTTCCCTTAGATGTAAACCTGTCACGTTAAATAATTAACAAAGTTTTTGGCTATTACAAAGGCATTTTTATAAGCTCAATTTTCCCAAGTAAGCTTTTCTCAACATTTGAAGTCCGTCGTCTTCTGTTAACTTTTACAAAAATCTTCTCTGAAACTACTGGGCCAATTTTCACTTGGCCTAAATCATCCTTAGGGTATCTAGTTTTAAAAATGTATCCGATGACCCTGCCTATCAACCAAGATGGCTATCATGGCTAAAAATTGAACACAGGGGTAAAATGCCGTTTTTGGCTTATATCTCTGAAACTAAAGCATTGAGAGAAAATCTAACAGGTTTTAAATATTCATCAGGTGAAGATCCTATCTGTGCCCACATTTTCAGACGCATCTGACAACGCGTTATTTGGTTCCTCTCATGAATTGGTAATTACAAGGACATTTGGCAGTTATTTTCAATTGGTTATTATCTTGAACATTATCATAGATAGAGATAAACTGTGCATAGCAAAATTGTTAAGAGCTACAAATAAGTCAAACATGGCCAAAATAGTCAAATGACATCATAAGGAGTTATTGCCCTTTAAAGTAAATTTTTCACAATATCTTTTAACATTTTTGCTAATCTTCTACAAAAATCTCTGAAACTGCTGGGTCTAATTAATCCAAATTTGGCCTTAATCATCCTTAGGGTATATAGTTAAAAAATGTATCCGATGAGCTTGTTCATAAATCAAAATAGCCGTCATGGCTCAAGAGAGAACACAAGAGTACAATGCATTTTTGGCTTATATGTCTAAAACTTATGCATTTACAGCAAATCTGAAATGGGGTTAAAATATTCATCAGGTGAAGATCTGTCTGTGCTGTCATTTTCAGATTATGCACATAGACCAAGGGGAGCGATACAGGATCTTTGGAGCCTCTAGTTTTATTTAAATGCATGCATCCGTGACTCTCTTCAGTATATAGTCAAAACCCAACTATTTAAATAGTGATATTTTGTCGACGCGTATATCGTATTACGTTTATTAATGGAAAATAGTTACACAAAATATATTATTTTAAAGTTATACATTTTATATTCGTTGCACAGTTATTCGAACATTGTTCATCATTTCACTTATCTGGAAAGTACACTTTTTGGTTTATACTATTTGTAAAGAGCACAATAATTAAGATATGTAACAGCTAGAAATGTAAATGGTTTGGAAAACGGTTACAACAGCTATACATGTTAGTTTATGAGTCAGACTAACATAGTTTATTATTCTATGTTACGTTTTCGTTTGATGGCCTGTCAACGAATTCTGATTCTCATTGATTAAACTAATTTTTCATGTGAATTAAAACTTTTTTATGTTAAAGTCGTGCAGTGTAGTTATTTTTCCAGATTGAATTGTATACATAGTTCATAGTGTGTTTGCTGATATTTGATATTTTATTTAGAGTAGATGCCGCCATCCATGTAGTCAAACCTACATGGGGATAACTTCAAGTCTTCATCATTTGGGCAACAGTTGTTTTATTTCATTGGATTTCTTGAAAATACGGATTAAGCCATCCACAAAAACCACGAAAATTGAAACCTACATATTTAAGCACTTTCACACAAAAGATCTATACCAGGAAATGTATGTTTCCTTATAACGAAATGTGTAAAGATGTAACTATCAGTGATTATACACTATAGTAATGAAATTCTTCTTCTTAATGTCGTACATGTTACTAATGGAGTGGAAATTGTATGAACTCCAAATTATTTGAGACCCATCTATTGATTGTATTAGCGTTCTTCCAATCTCCCTCAACAGGTCACATAAGATAATAATACAGTATTTTGCGATTACATAGACATTTTTATTTTATTCAAATGCATGTATCCGTGACTATTTTCAGTATAAAGTATTAAAACATCTTCAAAACGATCCTTTATTAAAGTTTCGTCTACTCCTCTATCATATCATATAGGTACACAAAATAGATTAATATAAAGTTATATTTATTATCGTTCCGCAGTTAATTGAACATTCATCACCATTTCACTAATCTTGTACGTACACTTTTCGTATTTTACTATATTTGTTAGAAGCAGGGTCATTATTAATATGTTTAAGATTGTAACAATTAGCCTTATAAATGATTTGAAAAAGCCTACAACACCTAAACATGTTAGTGAGTAGTTTATTTTTCAATGTTGATTTCGCTTGGTTGCCTGAATAGAAAGTTTATGATATATATAAAAAAGAAGATGTATATATGGTATTTACATAAAAAAACAAATAAATTAAAAATTAAGAGGAAATAAAACGAAATTTCAATCTTGGATATCATCACCGTATTCTGACTCTTATTGATCAAAATACATTTTTGATGTGATTTAAAACTTTTTAAGTTTAAAGTCGTGCATTTCATTTTTTTGTTTTAGGATAAATGGTAAAATCATGTTGATGTAGTTTAAATAGTTCATAGTTTGTGTGCTGATATTTGATATATTAAGAAATTGGAATCCTCGAATATGGAATAAAAGCACTTTCACTCACAAAATTTCTCCGGAAATGCGTGTTTTCATTTTAGTGAAGTATGTAAAAATGTCAATATCAGTGACAATACACCTACATAATGAAATTCTGCTACTTAATGTCGGACATGCTTATGTTGGAGTGGCAATTGTATGAACTTCAAATTAATTGAGAGTGGTATACATTATATAAGAGTACTTCCAAATCTCCCTTAAATGTAAATCTGTCACGTAAGATAATAATACAGTATTTAGCGATTACAAAGACATTTGTTTTCAAATACATGCATCCGTGACTATTTTCAGTGTATAGTACAAAAACATCTGTAAAACGATCCTTTAGAAATGTTTTGTCGACGCTTCTCATATCACGTTTATCAATGAATAATGGTTGCAAGAAATACATTAGTTTACATTTAAATTCATTATCGTTGCTCAGTTAATTGAACATTGTTCACCATTTCACTAATCGGTAAGTACGCTTTTCGTTTTTTACTATTTGTTAGAAGCACGGTCGTTTAAAGATTGTAATAACTAGAAATATGAATGATTTGGAAAAGCCTACAAAAGCTATACATGTTAGTTTTTGATTCAGACCAACATGTTTTATTATTCTATGTTACGTTTCCGCTTGATGGCCTGTCAACGAATTCTGACTCTCATTGATTATTCTCATATTTCGTGTAAATTTAAACTTTTTTATATTAATGTCGTGCAGTAGTCTAGTCAACTTTGGGAACTCTTCATATCTTGGTTTAGGCAACAATTGTTTTATTTCATATGAGTCTTAAATTTTTGGATGAAGCCATTCACGAAAATCACGTAAATTGGAAACCCTAGAATAAAAGTAATTTCTCATCAAAATTCACTCCGGATAAAGTAAAATCACAAAAATATTGAACTCCTAGGACAATTTAAAACTGAAAGTCCCTACTCAAATGGCAAAATCAAATGATAAAACACATCAAACGAATATAAACTACTGTTATATTTCTGATTTGGTACAGGCATTTTAAATGTCAAAAAATGACGGATTTAACCTGGTTTGTGAGTTTAATTCACATACAAAATATGAAAAGGCGTCGAAGAAACATTACTTAAAGATCTTTTACAGATGATGTTGTACTTTATACGGAAGATAGTCACGGATGCATGCATTTGAATGCAATAAAAAGCCTTATGTAAAATTACACCTGAAATGCGTGTTCAATTATAAAAAAGTGTGTAAAGATGTCAATCATTAATGAAATTCTGCTTCTTATTCCGTGTATGCTTATGTTTGAACGGCAATTGTATGAACTCCAAATTAGCTGAGACCCGGGAATATATTATATGAGTGTACTTCAAGTTTCCCTTAGATGTAAGCCTGTCACTTAAGATAATAATACAGTATTTAGCGATTACATAGGCCTATTTATTCTTGTTCAAATTCATGCATCCGTGACTATTTTCACTATATAGTACAAAACATCTGTAAAACGATCCTTTAGCAATGTTTTGTCGGCGACTCTATCAGTTTCGTTTATCAAGGAAATTAGTTACACAAAATAGATTAAATTAAAGTTATATTTATTATCGTTCCGCAGTTAATAGTACATACGTCACCAAGCACTCTTTTCGTTTTTTACTATTTGTTAGAAACACAGTCATTTTAAGATCAGAACTACACAGTTTATTTTACAATGTTGTTTTTCCGCGTGGTAAGTTTATGTTATATATGCTATTTATATATATATATAAAAGTGTAACAACTTAACTTGTAAATAAGAGGAGATACAACGAAATCTCAATCTTGGATATCATCAACGAATTCTGACTCTCATTGATCGAATTTTTATTATTTGAATTAACCCATTTCTCTGACGACAGTCTATTGGTCTTATGGTCTTACACTAGATTATTTTTCACGAATTCGCTGACCACTCTGTTAAATAAAGATAACTTTTGACACTATTAACTTACGATTTGTTATCCTCTCAAAAATGAGTTGCGATTTGAAGGGTTCGAATTCTCGCGTATTTTCTTATTAATCGGTAGAGTATTTAGTCTATGCATGATACCACTATATCACGAGTGCTGACACAAATCAACGTTTAGATAACACTCTTAAAGCGCATAACTGTCAATTCATTTCAATAAACTGTATTTCTGTTTCATAAAAAAATCGCTGTTGTTATCTATTAAAATATATATTATGTCTGGATTTGTTCATGTTCTTTTCATTTTTTTTTTAAATTGTTTGACTTTGGACCTTAGTTTCTAAAGAAGATGACCACGAAAACCACAGAAACTGGAATCCCACGAATTAATGTACTTTAAAAAAAAACAAATACCCGGAAATGTGTGTTTAATTATAGCAAAGTGTGTAAAGATATTAATATTAGTGACTTTACACCTTCGTCATGTAATGCAGTAATTCAAAATATTCCATGTATGGCCCAAGTCACTCTGTTATAAAAGAAGACCATAATATCATCGTCCATGACCGAGATTTAAAATCATGCCTCAGTTAGGGACCGCAATATAGTCCCCCGTTTCGTAACATCATTCACCACTCACTGTGTACTTGCTGCACGAAATAGATTAAACGAGAAAAAGCTAACAAAAATCTTTAAATATTTTTTTTATAAAATTCAGAAATGAACATGGATATTCGTACTTATCATTTTGAAGAAGAGTAAATTCCTATTATCAACGGTTTCCATAATAGCCCTAATTCCCGTATCAAACATAAACGCAAAGATACTGTCAATGAATTAGTTATTGTCCCGGATGGTAAGGTTGTAATAATAACATCATTGTTTGACGTACATTTTACATTTAGGTTCTGCATAATGAAATAACGAATTCAATAACATTTCAACTGAATCCATTTTGGGAACATGACATCTGTAAAAAAAACCATAAACTTTTGTTTACCTCTTTACAAGCAAAAACCAAATACAACGAAAGTTCTAACTGTGGGCTGGTTTCCGAGGCTGCACAAAATACCTATTGATAAATCTAGTGATAACACATTAACTCCCCTGTAAACATTGTAACCTAGATCTTCTCACTGTTTGTCCAATTCTAACAAGGACACTATCAATTATAGATTCACGGGAAAACGTAAAGGTGTCAGACCACCAATTACTCCCTCCATTTTAGAACGTATGTAAAAGAAGCCCTACTCTGACACAAAATAGTGCGTTTGATGTCCTAATTTAAGATTTCAAGAAAACCAGTGGTTATTTTTGGAGTACCTCTTTTTGACGTTCAGTTATTTTCTTAGAAGGCTTTAAAGGTATGTTGAAAATTCGCATGCAGCAAGCTGATATATTTACAATTCAGGATATACGTAGTTTCTATGAAGTTAAACTTAAATCCAAAGAATCGATTGAATTGCAGAAAAGATAAGCAGTTTGGAATTGAGTTACTAAGCAAAATCAAACAGGCCTTATTTCGGTGTAAACATTGAATGTGAATAGATAGAGGAGATCACAAATACTTGTACAAGACTCGAAATGACCTTTTCTTAAAATTGTATACAAAATAGTAGAAAGATACCTACTTTATTTTTATAAAAATAGTTTGCTTTATTTTTGTTTACCTATACAGACAGACTTTTAAATGTTTATATTCACGAAAGGCAATAGTTCCATTTTGAATGTACATCTGATAAGAGCAGACCTGTGTGCTTGGTAAAATAAACATACCTTTGGAAATTGTTACATGATAAAGAAATTTTGGAAGACTTATAAATCGGTGACCCGAAAGATCTTTCGATTTTGTATGAACAAGATTATTTCCATATATTTTTTTAAAATAAACATCAAAGATTGGCAGTTTTTATACGACCGCAAAAAAGATTGGCAGTTTTTATACGACCGCAAAAAGATTTTGCGTTCGTTTATTGGTATCACGTCGTCGTTGTCGTCGACGCTTAGTTTCCGGACAATAACTTTAGTTTCAGTTAATGAATCACTATAAAATTTGTATAGGTATGAAACCACAAAAGGAAGGTTGGGATTAATTTTGGTGTTAAGGTCCTAACAGTTTAGGAACAAGGAGACCAAATGGGGTCAAAATAAGTATTTTTCTAGTTTCCAGACAATAACTTGCGTGTAATTGTATTGATCTTTCTGAAATTGAACCACAAGGTTCCATACCGAAAACGGAAGGTTGGGATTGATTTTGGGGGTTATTGTCCAACTGTTTAGGAATTAGGGGCCAAAACGGGACTTAAAACAATACTTTTCTAATACTTTGTATACATTGCTTATTTCTTGACCAATTTCAATGGGGTTTATTCTTGAAGTCTTTGGGTTCTTTTATATGCTAAATCTAACGTGTATAAAGTTTTTGGAATTAAGTCCCCATTTTTAAATTGGTTCACATGAGGACCAAAGGGTCCAAAATAAAACTTTCATAAAAAATTGAATTATTGAGGTTCTTTGATATGCCGAATCTAAATGTGTAGATTTGTAATTTTGGGTCCCGTTTTCAAATTGGTCTACATTAAGGTCCAAATGGTCCAAAATTTTACTTCGTTTGATTTTAACAAAAATTGAATTATTGGGGTTCATTGATATACTGAATCTAAAAATGTATTTAAATTTTTGATTTTTTTGGGGGCCCTGTTATTAAATTGGTCCACATTGAGGTCAAAGGGTCCAAAATTAAACTTTGAATCTGAATTTATCTGTGTATTCAGATTTCAGATATTGGACCATAATAGGTATACAAAAAATAAGTTCATAGGACCACATTCATTCTGTGTCAGAAACCTATACTGTGTCAAATATTTAATCACAATCCAAATTCAGAGCTGTATCACGCTTGAATGTTGTGCTCATTCTAGCCTCCAATTGTTCAGAGTTCGACCTCTGCGGTCGTATCAAGCTGCGCCCTGCGGAGCATTTTATTCAGTTCCAGTTCTCAAGCGTTTAAAACATTTACTCAATAAATATTTACCATCAAAAATCGTGTATTTGCATATTTATATCTAATAATACAGTTTAACTGCTCATTTTTTTTTTAAATGAACATTTATTATTCAGAAATAACTTTCGATCAGTATCTTCAACGGTAATGTTTTATTATTTACTATCCCGACTCTATCATAAAAAGAGTGAATGCTTTCGTTCCCTGGATATCCCACCGTACAACTTTGTCTCATTATCTCATTAGACATAAAATGGTCCGTCTCCAGTGTAGTGCAGAGCTCACCAAAGTTGGAAATTAGCAATGAAATTCTGTTAATCTTCCTCTATCGTAACCCGGATTTGAACCATATTGAGCATATATGGGACACGTATGGGCGTTAAGTGCGAGAAAGGACACGCCCAGTTCAAACACGTCATGAAATAAACAATGCCGTTCATCAGGAATGGTTTAGTCGATTGGTGGCTGGAATCAGAAGACGTTATGAGGCGGTTATCCGTTTGAATGGAGGCTGCATCAAGTACTAATTCTTTGGCGTATAACGATCAACCATGATGTCAACAATCATCTTAAGATGTCTGACATTGTAAAGTTCGACTACAGTAAAATTTGTAAAATGCATTGTTTTGTACAATAAATACTTAATTTTGTTATCAAAATTGTGATTAGAGTAAACATTTTTTTTCATACATTATTTTTATTCGTTTTAATGCCAATGTTATCATTAACTGTGTTTCAATATTATTTTACAAATATTTTATCATATTCTATCCAAAATAAGTTGCTGATTTTTCAAGGTTTATAAAAACAAGGTGTTGTTATACTTTTTTCCATGTGTATATGATAAAAACATAATCTTTCAATCAGTTTAAATGAGGCCTGGAGCTGGCTTGTCAGTTACTACTAGTGTTCTTCGTTAATTTATTTATCAATGTCATTTTGCTAAGTATCTTCTGTTATCTATTATGACATTGGAATCGGACTTCTCTTAAATTGATTTTTACTGTGCGTATTGGTGTGTGTTTGTTTATTCTACATTGGGTAGAAGTAAAGGATAGGGTTGATATATTACGAAACATGTTTAACCAATCCGCATGGTTGCGCCTGTCTCAAGTCAGGAGCCTCTGACCTTTGAAAGTCTTAAATGTTTCGGAGTAAAGTTTATAGTCTATTTTCACTGAACTTGATCAAATCTTTGTTCAGCGACAATCTGAAACAAACTTATGGGTGCGTGATTTTCTCGCTGTGTTGAAGACCAATAGGTGGCTCATTTCGGGTTGTTGTCTCATTGAAAAATTCCCATTGCCATACTCAATTTTATTATTACAGTATCCTTCCGCGGAGATATCTTGTTTTTACAAAAACTTCTAACTGCACATCCTTTCATCTTGGAACCTTTATTTAAGATTTTTTAAATCTTGGAAATATGTTAAATTTTAAACGACCGCAAATAAGACATCTTAATAATTCTTATCTAGACTAATTAAGAATATTGAATTAGTGTAATTTACACCTTCAGCAAAAGTGAATGTCATATTAGTCAATACATCTGGAAGTTTAATCATGTATTTCACAAATTGTTCGCATATCATTCATTTTTTTATATCAGTGCTTGCCGTAATATATTTCGTGAAATAAACAATAAAAAAATATCCTATTTTTACCATTTATTTAGGGTATGAAATTGGGTTTCTGTTTGAAAATACTTTTCAGTAATTAGTATCGGAAGTAACAATTATTATTACTTTTTTGCGGGTAATTTTTAAAGCTTTGCAGCACCTAGTTTAATTTTTGTTTTAAATTGAATGCATCACCATTGCTTTGTAAGAACAAATTGTCCGTCTGCCATCATGACAAGAAAATAATAAAAAGACCATTTGAGATACAGAAAGAGTACATACTAAACATGCTAAACTAACTTTCACAAAATAAACTTGTTATATACAAATAACATTCCTAGCTGGTATTTCAAGCACAAACTTAATTTTACTGCTTAACCATCAATAATTTTCTTCAAACAGTTGTGTTTATGGTCATAACGTATCCAATAGTATTCTTTTCTACAAATAGCATAATTTATCTTGATTAACTGGCAATTTTTGGAAGTTTGGTTCAAGATTTCAGTCATTTTACAATCAAGGTTTATCACTTAAGATTGAAGTCATTTTACAAAATAGCTCTCACAAATATATTCAGCATCAGGTAAAAGTTACAAACATTTTATGCAACTATAAACTGTTATGATAATATGTCATACTGCAGTTATCAGCAGATAATAACTTAATTATGTTTTTAAATTATTAATATTTGTGGATGGATTTTTAAGTTACAGTAACTGGTCTTAGTATTTATAACATTTCAAGCAAAATTTGGCACTCCAGTTAAGTCATTTTATATTAGTTGTAAGATGATTTAAAGTCTGAGCATATGTGGTTCTTAAACCTCACTTTTGGTAACCCATTATATATTACCAAAAATTTACCAAGCAGAATTATGGTAAAAAAATGAGGATAACTTTGAATGTCAGACAGAAGCTGGCACTGGACAAGTAGCATTGAAAAAAAAATCTTTGGTAAAAGTAACGTTGTTGAGTAAGAATGGTTTGTTAAGTGTTGTATTGTTCGATATGGACTATATGCACAAGAGTTGAAACTTATAGCAGACAATATCAAATACAATTCATGTACCAAATAACAATGAAAAGATGTGGTATGATTGTCAATGAAACAACTCTACACCAGAGACCAATCAATATAGAAGCCTTGCAATAATATACTTACCATGCAACCTTTGATAATTAGCAAAACCCATACTGCATAGCTTAGTTATGAAAGGCCTCCAAATGACAAATGTAAAACAATTCAAACAGCCTGATTATGTACAAACAAAGTTTGATGTCTGTTTAAAGGGTAATAGAGAAGATGATGTTTTCTTTCCCCTGATCTATTGATAACAAAATCATTGTTTATTACTAATTAATAAAATATTCAAAGATCTTATCCAAAATATTAAATTAGACTCTTAAACAAAAATATAAGAAGTTCAAAAAACTTGAACCATACTTTTTATCGGAAAACATTTATTGGATATATAGTAGTTTGATATACACTTATTTTAATCAGTTAGAACCGTAATATTTCCTAAACAATAGGACGTGATAAAAACTTTCAGTTGATTTTTACATTAATATCACCCTGCATTGTTATGTACCACCTTAAATTGATTATTGTATGTGTATGTGTGAACAACATTAACATTATAATACATTCTAATATGACGTGCGTCTCTATTAGCTTTTTAAACAACATTATTATAAAATTCTCGATAAAATATACTAAGCGCAGACTCAGAGATATACATAATAATGGCTGTTACAATATACTGCCCACGTAAATCTACATGTATTGGAACCTATTTGCAGACCCTTTGACGATTTTATTGTTTTAAAAAGTGCAATTAAAAAAGACAAAATAACTTTTATTCTTATTTGTATGCATAATAAAAAGAAGTAATGCACAAGAGCTATGAGAAATCACCAAAATAAAAATTAAACAAAATTCCGCGAAAGTCTATTAATCTTTTTGGCGCATTTTAGTCATTTCAAAACATGACGTCATACAAATGAAACCTCGAAAGTTGAAAGTTTATTGTTACGTGAAACATCGGAATTCGTATGATATTGAATTAAAACTGATTTTTGAGGTAGGTTTTGTTTTATTTTCTATTCTATTGCATTATTCGCATATTTACTCATTTCAGCAAGTCATAAATCAAAACGTTTTTTTCTAGCAGTTATTCACGAAATAACCTACGCAAGTTACATATTTATAAAGATATTTTAGCTTTATCTAACAGGGAGTAAAAAAGAACAGCCACACACACAGCATAGCCACCATCGCTTCAGTTTTTTAATAACCGTATTTGTTCTATTAGAATCGAAATAATTCATGGAAGCCATAGATTGTTGGAAATTTACACATGGCCTGGGTCGTGATATTCGTTTATTTTATCCCTCGCTAACGCTCAGGATAAAATTCGAATATCACGGCCCAGGCCGGTGTGGTCACGTTTCTCCAACATTTGGTAATTAGACTAAAACAACTTTAGGGATTATGGGGTCCTCTTAAGGACTGGATCTTGATAGCTACCTGTAATTCACCTGTTCTTAACCAAAATATTGTTAAAAAGGTATATATTTTTTAATGATATATATATTTTTTAATAGTCTCAAAAAATTGTACAAATCGATAAAATCTCACACCGTGATGTAATTTTTTATTTTATATAAAAAAAAGATGTGCATGGTATGATAGATAATGAGACAACACTCTACAAGAGACCAAATGACACAGAAATTAACAATTATACATAAAAAAAAAGGTATGATTGCCAATGAGACAACTATTTAGAAGAGACCAAATAACACAGGCATTAACAAATATAGGTCACCGTACGGCCCTCAACAATGAGCAGTCATACCGCATAGTCAGCTATAAAAGGACCCGAGAAGACAAATGTTTAACAATTTAAACGAGTAAACTAACGGCCTAATTTATGAACGCAAAACGAATATATTACACAGCAACGACAACCACTGAATTACAGGCTCCAACACTCCCCCTTATCTTGAGACATTGGTGCAACAGAACAATAAAAGAACTGTACAAAAACATACATAAACAAGCAACAATAATCTAAGACTAAACTATCAATCACTACACATCCAGTTTCCGTTACCGTACGGCCGGAAGCCTTTTTTTGCTTTTTTTCATTATTTTGTTCTCTATTTTTCATAATAATGTATTATAGATTTCAATGTTGCGATCTTAAATAAAAATTAGCATTTTATATTTTGAGAGCTATTAAAAATTTCTATATCTTGAGTCATTCAGCTTATATAAAAGTACAAAACGCAGCTTATTATCACCGATACAGTTTATTTAAAATTTTTATTCAACTTGCATTAATTGTCCAAAGCTTAAGTGACAAGCTGAAAATAATTATGTAACAGTTTTGGGTTATTCTCGACTAAAAATATATGGTTTGTTAATGTTTTGATATAAATATTTTTTAACAATTTCCCTTTTTACAATATTTTAGTTAAGACCAGAAATAGGTGAATTACGGGTAATTATCATGATGCCAGTCCTTATGAGAACCCCTAATCCCTAATGTTGTTTTAGTCTAATTATCAAAATTTAATGTTGGAGAAACGTGGCTAAACCCCCAGACCATGTGTAAATTTCCAACAATCTATGGTTTCCATGAATTATTTCTTAAATGATTTAAATAATGTACTATTTTACCAATATTGAATGTTTCTCTTGTGTATTTAGAAACCTTTAATATATTTAACAGTATAAATATGTTTCGTCTTTTCTATTGCAGGTTTGTTCTTATTTTCGAAATGTAGTTTCATATATTAAATATCTTCGAGGCTACAGTGCAGTCTTCTAACAGAACTATACCCAGAAAAGGAGACCATTTTAAACAAAACAAAAAAGAAACACATTACAAAAATTCTACTAGAGGAAACAAAATGAGTCTAACAAAAGAAGAGTCAAACTTCCTCCGATTTTATTTCTTGAATTTGAAGATTGTATCCAAGGCTGTCAGAGCTTATTTTGATTATCTCCATCAACCATCTGGACTTGCCTATGAACTTTCAAAATTACCTTTGGACTGGGAAGGATTTCAATTCATTTCATATTCACAGCAGAAGATATTATATCCAAATCCTGGTAAGTTAAAACATAGTGAAAAAGAGAGGATATGTTATACAACATGTACAAGTAAATTAGATAACTAAAGATATCATAGGCACAGGAATTGATTAAATCGTTTAAATATTGTATTGTTGAAGTTTTTTTTAAACCAACTTAAGTTTTTAATGCCCCCATATTGTATTGCAGGAGCAAGATGTTTTTCTGTCTACATGGTCTATATGTCCCAAAACTGGTTCTTTCTCTAACTTTAGTTTGCATCATTTAAATATTAAGAAACTTATGTATGCACAATGCTTATTAAGCGTCACGGATGAGTCTTATGTCGATGAAACGCGCGTCTAGCGTATTTAATTATAATCCTGGTACCTTTGATAACTATATTATTCCACAAAACAAAGATCAAGTTTGAATTTGGACAGCCTCATGTTTACCTTTGAAGAGTAACGCCCTTTGCTAAATTTGCACTTTTAAAACAAAATGTGCAGTATTTATCTTAATTTCTAATATGATAATACTTGGCATGAGTAAAGTTTTATCCAATCCAGCACCCTAGACAAAATGACCCATTTTATTGCATATAAGAAAATAACCATTACTGAAAGTTAACTAATAAAAAATTAGCCCCTTTTCCCCCTGTGTACAACATTTAAAAACTAAAGTAACTATATCATGAAACCTCAAAATTATAAAATTTTCTATAGAAACACCAAATAAAAAAAATGGTGCTTTGAAACATGCAAGAGATTTGTATTTTAAAAAAAATCAAAAATATCTTACTACAATGAAATACAATTGAGAATGGAAATGGTGAATATGTCAAAGAGACAATAAACCTGACCAAAGAGCAGATAACATATAAAGGCCACCAATGGATCTTCAACGCAGCGAGAAAATCCTACACCTGTATTAATTTCCTTCAGCTTTCAATTTCAAGGCAATATTTGTTCTACCCTTTTCGTATGCAACCGAATATGACATATAATTAGGTGATTTTACACCTAAAATAAATCAAAATTAGTTTTATATTTGGTCTGTTATCGTGAAAAATTAGAGTTGAAAAATCTTGATAGGCTCTGATGATTAGCAAGACAAAGATCTTCAGCTGTGCATATGTGTGAGCATGACTGAAATTAAAAGACTTATTGCCCTATGAATTTTTTTAGAGATGTTTTCATTATTATCTTAAAAAGTATAACAGACAATGTAAAATAGTTAGATAGTTTGAAAGAAAAGAATCTTCTAAGGTCAACATTGACTAAAATCCTCAATCACAAGTTACTCTCATAAATATTGTTCAATACCCATTCATATTTGATTAATTGTTGATATTATATTAAGCAATAATAGTTTTGTTGCATTTTGAAAAAAGGATGACTATGGCATTTGTTGTTCTGAAATATATATCATTACAAAATTACTTAAATTTCATTATCATTTATCAATATCATTGTTCAAAATTTAAGTCTTTCATGTATATGTCTTACTAGAACACACCCGTGAAATCGCTGGTCCGTGACTGAATTAAAGTATATAACTATGTGTAAATAGATATAGGAAGATGTGGTGTGAGTGCCAATGAGACAACTCTCCATACAAATAACAATTTAAAAAGTAAACCATTATAGGTTAAAGTACGGCCTTCAACACGGAGCCTTATCTCACACCAAACAACAAGCTATAAAGGGCCCCAAAATTACTAGTGTAAAACCATTCAAACGGGAAAACCAACGGTCTAATCTATATAAACAAAACGAGAAACGAGTAAGCCTTATTTTAGCCTTAATATTTAGTATTGCTATTGTCATCTGATAAAGTCATGCTGATTATAAGATGCAGAGTTTCTCTACTTTCAAAATCTTTCTGTTTGAAACCGTCGACCTGGAACTTATCAATCATTGGTAATATTAACTATTTGAAAAAAGAAAGGGCCTGCAATGGAGAATTTTTTATATACAGCATTGTCCAATATTAGTTATAAATAAAGTTGAATTCTTTGTTTTGCTGTTTTGCGTCATGCCGGCTGACAATTAGGAAACACTGTGACAATGATAGAATTTAGTAGTGTCAACCCTGTGATTATGACCCGTGTGTATAGCAAATCCTAAATACACCGTTTGGTGGTGCGCCTATCAGATACGGAACATAAGCTAAGGTATAGGTAACAGGTGAATATACTATTGGTATCGGTAACGGATTCGACCTGGAACTTGCTTATTATTGGCAATATTAATTATGTGGAAAACAAAAGTGTCTGGAGTGGGGTAATTTTTAATCAACACCGTTCTCCTATATTAGCTATGTAAAGTGGAATTCTTTGATTTCGTTTTTAGCCCCTGACGGCTGACAAATTGGACCTCGTTTTTTTAGTACTATAGATAATAATTTTGTTTACAGCATGGAACGTTAGATCAGAACACTTTGATACAACTTTGATGGTTTGCCTATTACGGAACATGACCCCATGTGTAAATGCCCCTAAGACAAAATGGGATAACTTACCAAACACAGGAGACAAAAGTATAGGAGCAGACCTTGCAAGAGTCAAATGGTACAGGAACATGTTAGCACATCATGGGGACGGAAAATTGTATCAGACATATTTCAGGCAGTACTGGGTAGATATAGAAGGTGTAAGTATAAACAAGTTAGCACACATTAGCACAGGATGGGGATGGAATATTGTTTTTTTTATAGATTTCATTCAGTATACAATATAACTACTGGTGAGATTTAGAAGATACGTGTAGGTATAAGCAAGTTAGCAAACATCAGCAGGTCATGAGGAAGGGTTATTATGTTTAACAAATTTTAATAGGTATTTAAGATTTAGAAGTTTTAGAACTAAACGAAGTTAGCACACCCGTATGAGGCTTGAAAACTGTAAATATCAGTATGTATTTTAACTTAGAGAGATTGAAAATTTAAGTAAAGACAATTAATCATATATCAAGAGGATGGAAATTGTTCTCATCACGGCAGATTTCAGGCATTACTTGGAAGAGAGAATAAGCAAAAACAAGCTACTCGTTATAAATTTCGTGCATTGTCTCTCATAGATTTAACTAAGACGATCAGTAATGTGAAATTAAAAATATCTTGACATATAATGAGATTTAACAGATTTCAGTCAGTACTGATATATAGCAATTATAATGTTAATACATGTATCTATCATCTTCTTTATCATTTCTCAAGAAATATAGTGTGTGGGGTTTATTCCATGGCGCTTTAAATTGTACTTGAGACAGTGAAACAATTTACTATTTAATGACAAGTAAATAAAAAAACATTTTCAATCCATGCATACAACATATTTTGATTACACATTAAAAGCTTTCAAGCTTTCAAGCAGAACCATTCCTCAAATGGTATTAAGACAGCAAGTTTTGCATATAGCGCTTAATGTGTATAACAATCAAACAGTAAACTCGTCTCCAGGTGGTACATAATACTACAGGGAGATAACTCTTTGAAAATCGAATTCTTAAGTAAATCATCTCAATGATCAAAACTAGTGTTTGTCAAACAGATATATGAATTTAAAAATTTTGAAAAAGGGTCAATGTTAATTTGTTATCAGCATTTTATCAAAAGTTGAACGAGCTAAATTAATTCACTTAATCGCTATTTATTCCATTCCGGATAAGTTCTAAAATTACACTACTTTTTTCGTCCAGTTGAAGCTATCTGGGACCCTGTTTAAGGTAATGTACCATGCATGATACTTTTTATAAGACCTGTTCAAACCATCGTAAATACTTCAAACAAAATATTGTTTTGACTATACTTTGAGTTTCGAAAAAAATTATCATCATCTATCAAAGTTTCTAGTGATTGCTTTCTAAATTCTTTCCTTCCTCATCTGATTCTTGATTACCTTTGTTCTGCTTCACCATTGACCCAAACAGGAAGTTTTCTAAATGACTGTTTTCCCGAAATGGACTAAATACTGATAAGGTGTATTTTAGCCAAGGTGTTTTGTACCACCTTATCCTTATTAAATCCAAACAGGCATTTCATCTTAACCCTTTTGCTTTCATATGCAATTTAATATCAAATATTTTTTAGGAAATAAGTTCCTTTAAATGTATTACAAGCAAAAATGAAAATTAAACATTATGATATTATGAATTTCCAAAATTATATAGATACAACATATATATATATATTAAACGTAAAATAATTATAGAAAATTAAAAGCCAGCCTTGCTACACATATGAATACTGGATAGAATAAAAACGAAATATTATCAAGCAAATACTTTAACAGCCTGAAATAATTAAGTAATGGTAAGGGTAAACATGTGAATGATTTATCAGTTGTTAAACCTACGTACTTTGATTATAATTATAATTTATATATTTATATACTAGGCTATTTTTCGACTTGGTGGACCACATGGACCATCACTGCTAAAGGAATCACAGTCTGCAGAACATATTGTCCTGGACACATCCCTTATAGATATGTTAAAAGCACTAAGAGCCTGTGGAAAAGATGTTCATAATCTGCAAATGTCACAAAAGAACAACACCAGTATGATCAAAAACCTTGAAACAAAACTGCAAAAACAAAGTTCAGTTAAAGAAAAGCATGAAAATAAAATTCAACAACTTCAGAATTCTCTTCAGAAAGATAAAACGGAGGTCCAGAATCTTTGTATTAAACTGTCGTATACTGACAGATCAATTACCAAATGTATGGAGAATATTGAAGCATGTAAAAAAAAAATACAAACGAATGAGGTATCAATCAAAGACTTACAAGAGCAATCAGTAAACAAACAGAACCAGATAGATAAACTTGAAGTCAAATATGAGCAACATGACAAAATATTGAAAGAATATGGTGAACATTTGGCCAAACATGATGAACATATGGTAAAAGATAATAAACGGAAAAGGGAACTTGAGGAACAGATGGTAAATCAAAATAAAAGGATAAAGGAAGCTGATGAACAGATTGCATCATGTGTAAAAGACATTGATGATATTAAGAAGAAACAACGTGATACTGATGACTCATCAAGTAAGATTTGTCTGTTATTTGTTTAAATATAAATTCAGTGCTAAGTCATATTAAAACTGAAAAATAGATGTAAGTTGACAAAGATAAATATTTCCAGACAGATTTTTAGGAAATTTATATATTGTCAAAGATTTATATCAAAAATGACTAAGAGGATTTTGTAAAGCTATAAGCCTGTTATATGTGATCAAAAACACTTCGAACAGTTATCATGAAACTTTGGAAACTTGTTTATATATTTTAGAATACTTAGCTCCTGTTTGTTTTATTGATAAATGTCTGATTTAACATTGCAGAGTTATGGAGCTTTATTAGTTCAAAAATTGTTAAAAACTGTCCAGTTTTCACACATTTAGACATTTGTTCCACAAGGTTCCATACCAAAAAAGGAAGGTTTGGATTGATTATGGAGGTTTTGGTTTAGGAATTAGAGCCCAAAAAGGGACCAAAAACAATACTTTTTTACTAGTACTATGTATAATTGCTTATTTCTTGACCAATTTCAATGGGGTTTTATTCTTGAATTCTCGGGGTTCATTTATATGCTGAATACTGATTCTAGGATGCTTTTGAAATTTTTAGTTATTACTCTTTTAAAAAAGATAACAGCTTTAATAAAAAAGGAATGAATGTTCACCGACAATTCTGATGAATGTATTACAAACACTACTTCGCGGATCTGCCATGCTCTGAAGAGAAAATCAAAAGAAATCTACGTGAAACAGCGTTTCATTCATGAATACTTTCATGAATGAAAAATTTTCCTGCGCTAATTTTACTACCTACGATATTAACAAATGTTTATTATTAAATAAGTTAAAAAGCCCGAGTTTGACTGACCTTACTGAAATGCAACATTCGTTTTTATGTTTATATTTTGACCAAGCCGTCGGATAATTGACAAGGGATAATAGTTTGATTGAACAATACACATATGGATTATGTTTCACGACAAGTATGAGTAACTGAAATACCGGCTTTGATAGAAAAATGCATTGTTTTTGTCAAAACTTCGATCGGAAGGCTTTGATGCCAAAGCTTTTAATTCCGTTTATTAAATACTGGCTATTTCACATTCCAATGTTGATATACGGACCTTCACTCGTTCAGCACGCTCAAGTGGATCAAATTGACAGCAAAAAAACATTGACGCAACGACAATTCGTATCAAAGCCTTCTCAGTGTTACGATTAACAACTACATTTGTACACAAATTGTAACAAGGATATGGCTTGTATTAAAAGCAACCGAGTCAGCTTCTACTTCTTAGAATATCCCAGTGTTCCAAAACTAGTGCTGTAAAAATTATTCACACGATTAAACAACATTTGTCCATGTACATGTACTAGCAATATGACTTTCTTAGTGCTTAACAATGCAGTGGCCGATCCAGAACTTTTTATCCTCACACTTTAATGTTTGGGCAGTATGATTCTTTAAGATTGACCTATAGTTAACAATTTGTCATCCTAACACAGTAGCAATGATTACTAGTACTAGTATATCAAATGAATGGCTGAAAACCAAAAATCTCAAAAGTTATTGCCTCAATGCTAAATTTCACAGTAGCAACTAAAATGTGTGACTGGGTTATAAGCACCTTCATGAATCTAGTGTATACCATTTTTTTATTCCTGTCGTCATACTGCTATTGTTATGCCCCCACCGTATTTAGTTTTACCCTTGTTCTTCTCTAAGTATGTATGTCCCTTACTTGTATGTAAGTCCGTACATTCCAAAATTGGTTTCTGTTCTCCTTCTTTAGTTTGTCTGAACCAAATTGTATGAAACTTATACACAATGCTTATCACCACAAAACAAAGGTCAAGTTTGAATTTTGGTGGCGTCACTTTCACCATTCTATAGTTATGCTCCTTTACAAATGTAAAAATTGCTGGAATTTTTCGTTTCAGTTCTCTAACTTTATTGTGCCTCAACCAAATGTTATGAAACTTATACACAATACTTTTAACCACAAAACCAAGATCAAGTTTGAAATTTGGTGGCGACATTTTTACTGTTCTAAGGTTATTCCCTGTTACAAATGATAAATTGCTGATTTTTTTGTTTCCGTTCTTTAACTTAAGTTTGCATCAACTTAATGCGTAAGAATGTATACACAATGCTTATTACTCATAAACTATGATCAAGTACAAATTTTGGTAGCGTCTCTTATCAAGCTGATACAGTTCTTGAGTTGTGATCCTTTATAACGTTCAATGCTAGCGGGGGCATCATTTGTGTCCTATGGACACATTCCCTATTTATTTATAAAAGCCTTTAATATAAATTCAGTTTCATTACAGTTGTATTGATTTATGTTTACTGTCTTATTTTTTTTTTAAATCCATAAAAAAGTACTAAAATAACATGGCATGGGCACATAAAGAAAATAATAGAGCATTCGATTCTGTATATTTGATTGTTTTAGGTCTATAGTTTAAGGTTGCAATAGAAAATATCAAAATTTTATATGACAAACAAATGAAAAAAAGTGATTTTTATACGCCCGTCGTCTTTTAGACGGGACGTATTATGGTATACCGTTGTCCTTCTGTCCGTCTGTCCGTCCGTCCGTCCGTCTGTCCATCCGTCCGTCTGTCCGTCCGTCGTCCACACTTCGGACAATAACTCAAAAAGGCTTTCACCAATGTCCATGAAACTTTGGTGAATTGTTTATATCTATTGATGTTAGCTCCCTTTCAATTTTTATAAATTTCAGATTTTAAGTTTTGGATTTATGGGGCTTTATTCTTAAAAAAGGGGGGATTTTCAACACTTCGGACAATAACTCAAAAAGGCTTTTACCAATGTTCATGAAACTTTGATGATGAATTGTTTATATCTATTGATGTAAGCTCCCTTTCAATTTTTATAAATTTCAGATTTTAAGTTTTGGATTTATGGGGCTTTAATCATAAAAAAAAGGGGGATTTTCAACACTTCGGACAATAACTCAAAAAGGCTTTCACCAATGTCCATGAAACTTTGGTGAATTGTTTATATCTATTGATGTAAGCTCCCTTTCAATTTTTATAAATTTCATTTTCGAATTTTTGGGACAATAACTAACACTTTCACAAAATTTTATGCAACTTTGATAAATTGTTTATATCTATTGACATAAGCTCCCTTTCCATTTTTATAAATTTTAGATTTTACGTTTTCTTAAGTAATGAATTTTTATACCTAAAAAAGGGGGATTTTATGAAACTTTGGTGAATACATTAATGTAACATCCCTTTTGATTTGTATATAAATTTCTAGTTGATCATATAAATTCATTTAAAGCATAAAAGACAAGTTACGGGCGTATCATGCGCTAAAGCGCAGCCCTTTATTTTTTTTTTGCGGTGATATATTGGTATCAGTTGTCGTCGTCGTTGTTGTCCGCGTCGTCCGAAGACACTTATTTTTCGAACAATAACTTTAGTTTAAATGAATGGATCTCTATGAAATTTAAACACAAGGTTTGAAACCACAAAAGCAAGATTGGGATTGATTTTAAGGGGTTATGGTCTTCACAGTTTAGGAATAAATGGCCTAAAAAGGGGTCCAAATAAGCATTTTTATAGTTTCCAGACAATAAGTTGTGTGTTAGTGTACATATCTTTCTGAAATTGTACCACAAGGTTCCATACCAAAAAAGGAAGGTTTCGATTGATTTTGGGGTTTTTGGTTCTAACTGTTTGGGAATTAGAGGCCAAAAAGGGACCAAAAACAATACTTTTCTAACGCTATGTACAAATTGCTTATTTCTTGACAAATTTCAATGGGGTTTTATTCTTGAATTCTTGGGGTTCTTTAATATGCTTAATCTAACCGTGTATAAGGTTTTGGATTTTAGGCCCCATTTTTAAATTGGTCCACATTGAGGTCCAAAGGGTCCAAAATTAAAGTTTGTTTGATTTCATCAAAAATTGAATTATTGGGGTTCTTTGATATGCCGAATCTAACCATGTATTTAGATTTTTAACCGGATTTTTGTGACAATAATGTTGGTTATTAATTTGGGGATGTATGGCGGGCGGCCGGGCGGTCGGGCAGGCAGGCGGGCAAGCGGCAATCAAATGTTGTCCGTGCATTAACTCATGAACCGTTCAACCAAAGCTTTTAAAATTTTAATATGTTGTTACTGACAACTAAATGAAGGTCAAGTTTCCAGTCGTGTCCGTGCATTTACGCATGAACTGTTCTACCAAAGCTTCCCAAATTTTAATATATTGTTACTGATGACAAATGGAGGTCAAGTTCAATAATGACGATTTTGACTTTTACCGTTCAGGAGTTATGGTTCTTGAAAGATTGAAAAATGGAAATTCCAGTCGTGTCCGTGCATTTACGCATGAACTGTTCTACCAAAGCTTCCCAAATTTTAATATATTGTTACTGATGACAAAATGAAGGTCAAGTTCAATAATGGCGATTTTGACTTTTACCGTTCAGGAGTTATGGTTCTTGAAAGATTGAAAAATGGAGTTTCCAGTCGTGTCCGTGCATTTACGGATAAACTGTTCTACCAAAGCTTCCCAAATTATAATATGTTGTTACTGATGACAAAATGGAGGTCAAGTTCAATAATGACGATTTTGACTTTTACCGTTCAGGAGTTATGGTTCTTGAAAGATTGAAAAATGGAGTTTCCAGTCGTGTTCGTGCATTTACGCATGAACTGTTCTACCAAAGCTTCCCAAATTTTAATATATTGTTACTGATGACAAATGGAGGTCAAGTTCAATAATGACGATTTTGACTTTTTCCATTCAGGAGTTATGGTTCTAGAAAGATTGAAAAATGGAAATTCCAGTCGTGTCCGTGCATTTACGCATGAACTGTTCTACCAAAGCTTCCCAAATTTTAATATATTGTTACTGATGACAAAATGAAGGTCAAGTTCAATAATGACGATTTTGACTTTTACCGTTCAGGAGTTATGGTTCTTGAAAGATTGAAAAATGGAAATTCCAGTCGTGTCCGTGCATTTACGGATAAACTGTTCTACCAAAGCTTCCCAAATTATAATATGTTGTTACTGATGACAAATGGAGGTCAAGTTCAATAATGACGATTTTGACTTTTACCGTTCAGGAGTTATGGTTCTTGAAAGATTGAAAAATGGAAATTCCAGTCGTGTCCGTGCATTTACGCATGAACTGTTCTACCAAAGCTTTCCAAATTTTAATATATTGTTACTGATGACAAATTGAAGGTCAAGTTTAATAATGGCGATTTTGACTTTTACCGTTCAGGAGTTATGGTTCTTGAAAGATTGAATAATGGAGTTTCCAGTCGTGTCCGTGCATTTACGGATAAACTGTTCTACCAAAGCTTCCCAAATTATAATATGTTGTTACTGATGACAAAATGGAGGTCAAGTTCAATAATGACGATTTTGACTTTTACCGTTCAGGAGTTATGGTTCTTGAAAGATTGAAAAATGGAGTTTCCAGTCGTGTCCGTGCATTTACGCATAAACTGTTCTATCAAAGCTTCCCAAATTTTAATATATTGTTACTGATGACAAATGGAGGTCAAGTTCAATAATGACGATTTTGACTTTTACCGTTCAGGAGTTATGGTTCTTGAAAGATTGAAAAATGGAAATTCCAGTCGTGTCCGTGCATTTACGCATGAACTGTTCTACCAAAGCTTCCCAAATTTTAATATATTGTTACTGACGACAAAATGAAGGTCAAGTTCAATAATGGCGATTTTGACTTTTACCGTTCAGGAGTTATGGTTCTTGAAAGATTGAAAAATGGAGTTTCCAGTCGTGTCCGTGCATTTACGGATAAACTGTTCTACCAAAGCTTCCCAAATTATAATATGTTGTTACTGATGACAAAATGGAGGTCAAGTTCAATAATGACGATTTTGACTTTTACCGTTCAGGAGTTATGGTTCTTGAAAGATTGAAAAATGGAGTTTCCAGTCGTGTCCGTGCATTTACGCATGAACTGTTCTACCAAAGCTTCCCAAATTTTATTATATTGTTACTGATGACAAATGGAGGTCAAGTTCAATAATGACGATTTTGACTTTTACCATTCAGGAGTTATGGTTCTAGAAAGATTGAAAAATGGAAATTCCAGTCGTGTCCGTGCATTTACGCATGAACTGTTCTACCAAAGCTTCCCAAATTTTAATATATTGTTACTGATGACAAAATGGAGGTCAAGTTCAATAATGACGATTTTGACTTTTACCGTTCAGGAGTTATGGTTTTTGAAAGATTGAAAATTGGTGTTTCCAGTCGTGTCCGTGCAGTTTCTTATGAACCATTCAACCAAAGCTTTTGAAATTTTTATATGTTGTTACTGATGACAAAATAGAGGTCAAGTTCAATTATGACGATTTTGACTTTTACCGTTCAGGAGTTTTGGTTTTGAAAGATTGTAAAATGGCGTTTCCATTCAAGTTGTTGCATTTACTCATGAACCATTCAAACTTAGCTTTTCAGACTACAAAATGGAGGTCAAATTTGATATTGACGATTTTCTCTTTCACCATTCATCAATAATGATTCTTGTGATATTGCCACGACACAAATAAATGTTAATAAATCCGGTTTGCTGTTGTTGTGAAAGCCTCTGGTTAATTTTCGTTCCGTTAATAAGTTGGTCTACATTAAGGTCCAAAGGGTCCAAAATTTAACTTGGGATCCCGCTGACATGTTTAACCCCGCCACATTATTTAAGTATGTGCCTGTCCCAAGTCAGGAGCCTGTAATTCAGTGGTTGTTGTTTGTTTATGTGTTACATATTTGTTTTTCGTTAATTTTTTTACATAGATATAAGGCCGTTAGTTTTCCTCGTTAGAATTTTTACATTGTCTTATCGGGGGCCTTTTATAACTGACTATACGGAATGGGCTTTGCTCATTAATGAAGGCCGTACGATGACCTATAGTTGTTAATGTCTGTGTCATTTTGGTCTCTTGTGGACACTCGTCTCATTGGCAATCATGCCACATCTTCTTTTCTATTTTAGTTTGATTTTAACAAAAATTGAATTCTTGTGGTTCTTTGTTATGCTGAATTTAAACATGTATTTAGATTTTTGATTATGGGCTCAGTTTTCAAGTTGGTCAAAATAGGGATCCAAAATTAAACATTTTTTGATTTTAACAAAAACTGAAATTTTGGGGTTCTTTGAAAAACTGAATCTAATATAAAAAAGAAGATGTGGTATTATTGCCAATGAGACAACTATCCACAAAAGACCAAAATGACACAAACATTAACAACTATAGGTAACCGTACAGCCTTCAACAATGAGCAAAGCCCATACCGCATAATCAGCTATAAAAGGCCCCGATAAGACAATGTAAAACAATGCAAACGAGATAACTAACGGCCTTATTTATGTAAAAAAATGAACGAAAAACAAATATGTAACACATAAACAAACGACAACCACTGAATTACAGGCTCCTGACTTGGGACAGGCACATACATAAATAATGTGGCGGGGTTAAACATGTTAGTGGGATCCCAACCCTCCCCCTAACCTGGGACAGTGGTATAACAGTACAACATAAGAACGAACTATAAAAATCAATTGAAAAATTGAAAAACTCATCAGATAGACGAAAAATACAAGTGGAAGTAACCACATATTTAAATTTTAGATTTTTGGGCCCCGCTATCAAATTGGTCCACATTGAGGTCTAAAGGTTCCAAAATTAAACCTTAAATCAAAATTGAATTATTGGGGTTCTAAAAAATGCTGAATCTAACCATGTATTTATATTTTGGATATTAAACCATAATAAGTAAATGTCCAATTTAAAATTTTTAAGTTCTTAGACCACATTCGTTCTGTGTCAGAAACCTATGCTGTGTCAAATATTTAATCACAATCAAAATTCAGAGCTGTATCAATCTTAAATAATGTATCTGTCGTGTACAAGTTGCGATTTTGTACAGGTTATAACATGTACAAAAATATTGTACATGTTATAACTTGTATAATGCAAAAATACAAGTTATAACCTGTACAAAAGTACCTCATACATGTTATAACCTGTACAAACTATTGCTTAAAAATGGTTTTAACTTGTACAAAATTTAAAATTAATCTAAATGAAATAAAATATACATTTAAATTCACCAATGCTTAAGGAACAACAATAAATAGGCCAGAACGTGTCTTTTTCTGTAGAGGACAATGATCACAAAGTTGCAGAAATATATGTTTCATGACTTATGTTGGCAAAATGTGTTTTCATGTAATTGTATGTTTTATGCAGTCCATCATGGCTTAAATAAGTGTGAAACTATTTACTAAAAGCTTGCATTCCTCAATGACAATTACATAAGATACTAGTAACTAAATTCTTCCAAAAAATTTAAGAACGATTCCTAATAACTTTGGGAAATACTCCTCCCTCTCTTTTTTATAAAGTAAAGACTAAAACAATGTCTATATGCTTACTCTGTAAAAGCAAGAGAGAGCTGAAATAGTTTTCATTGGACCACGCTTCATTATCAATATCTTTGGATCTACTCTTCAACATATTTGGCCTTCTGCATGACGTGTATAAATTTATAACTCAATTGTTGTTTATAAACTATAAAATCATTGCATGAGACGAATGTCATTTTGATGTTTTAAATATATATCCTCTACTTTGAAAGCATGTATGTGTGGCCTTTGGATGTTGTCTGCTCCATGGGCGGGTTGTTTATTAGACACAATAAATTCATACCCCATTTCAATTCCCAATTTTATTTGTAGACACATCTATCCTGGCTATCCTCTTATGTCTTTTAGTGTCAACTAGAAAGAAAGTATTTAACTATTGCCTTCAAAGTTGACACTCACAATAATAATTCATCAAATAAAGATATGTCCATAGATAGTCATAAGAGGATCATAAGACATGTCCTAAGATATATCTTATGACAGGTCTTAGAAATGTTTCGTTACCGACCCCTGGACATTGATTGTATAAAAAAAAGACAAACCACACTAACATGAAGGAATAATACAAAAGCTATGAAAATGTTATTGAGGTCAATATCATCTGTTGCGATATTAGAAAAATATCCTTATTTTTCGATTTTGTACAAGTTAAAATCATTTTTAAGCCATATTTTGTACAGGTTATAACATGTATGAGGTACTTTTTTATATGTTATAACTTGTATTTTTGCATTATACAAGTTATAACATGTACAATATTTTTGTACATGTTATAACCTGTACAAAATGGCAACTTGTACACGACATATCCATACTTGCCCCAACTGTTCAGAGTTCGACCTCTGTGGTCGTATCAAGCTGTGCCCTGAGGAGCATTTTATTGATAATTGCTAAAAAGACAATGGTTTAGTTAAAAACACCAAAGCTGTGATTAAATACATATTTGAAGTTATACACTTCTATAACCTATTTGAAATAATACACATCTATAGTTGCAAACTTTCCAGAGGTGTTATCCAGCACTTTGATTTTTTGTTGTTGTGGGGGCAAGTCTATGTGAGCAGTGCTCATAGCAATTCTAGTTTGTTTTATAAATTCATATAAAGTATAAACATGATAAAGGTGTATCATGTGCTCCTTGCACAGCTCTTTGTTATCTGATCTTGGTTAATTGGCATTTTTCAGCTACCCTCATTCTTCGCGTTAGTCATTATTCCACTCATCAGTCATATTTTAAAACTCTCAAAGTACATGTTTTATAAAGGATTCACAAAATTCGTCATGCTAAAGATCTGACATTGAAGTAATTCATTTTGATTTGGATGTATATCCCCACCAACACTTAAACAGAGGTTTACCAATAATTGAAAAGATTCAATGCTGGTATAAATGAGTTGATGCTCAAGTTGGGTTGACTCATCTAAGAATGCAAGCATAATTTTATTTTTGCTGATTGTAAAGAGATTAAACAAGTTACAAGTTGAAAAAAAGAAAATGTCCAGGATAGTACAAACAGAGGAAAAATTAGAGAAAGGTCATTATTTGATTGTTTTAATGTTTTTAGATGAAAGAAAAAGAAAAAGACTTGAGGGTAAATATTTTTAATCATATGTTAATTTTGCTTTTCTAGTCTTATTTTAATAATTACATTAGATGTATGTTTCATATAATACTTTATTCTGATTGGCTAACTGCACATCACATGTTATTCCGTGATCAGTTGCATTGCTCAATACAACTTTTCATTCATGATAACACGTGTGTAACTTTATAGGGTTGTAAAAGCGTTGACCGTGCGCACATTTTTAGAACAAAATGTACTTCGGTCAACGCTTTTACACCCCAATAAATTTACAAAAAGAAGCATTCAATTCTTAAATAAAAGTACAGCTCTTTGTAAGAACCAGGCAGAGTGTGATATGTAAAGGTTTTAGTTTTTATCTATAATTGGCCTAGTAGAAGCAGTAAATGAATACTGCCCAAAAATAATTTTGAGTGGGAAAATATGAGTGGTTGCCATGATAACAGACACTCTTTTTTTTGGTTGTTAAGCGTAGTAAAATCTTGAAAAAAATAGCTAAATCACCACAATTCAGAGCCTGCTTATGAATAGAATCATGCATTTTTCATTAATGTTCATATGTAACATTAATACAACTTGGTTTAAGCTTCGTTTTAGTGAAGATTGCATGTCAGCCATAATTGTAATTTTTTTGAAAATTTTTGCCAAAAAAGGCATATTTACAATTTTTTTATGCCCCACCTACGATAGTAGAGGGGCATTATATTTTCTGGTCTGTGGCTCCGTTCGTCCGTCCGTCCGTCTGTGCTTCCGTTCGTCCGTCCGTTTAGGTTAAAGTTTTTGGTCAAGGTAGTTTTCGATGAACCTGAAGTCCAATCAACTTGAAACTTAGTACACTTGTTGCTTATGATATCATCTTTTTAATTTTAAAGCCAAATTAGACTTTTGACCCAGATTTCACGGTCCACTGAACATAGAAAATGAAAGTGGGAGTTTCAGGTTAAAGTTTTTGGTCAAGGTAGTTTTTGATGAAGCTGAAGTCCAATCAACTTGAAACTTAGTACACTTGTTGCTTATGATATCATCTTTCTAATTTTAAAGCCAAATTAGACTTTTGACCCCAATTTCACGGTCCACTTAACATAGAAAATGAAAGTGGGAGTTTCAGGTTAAAGTTTTTGGTCAAGGTAGTTTTTGATGAAGCTGAAGTCCAATGAACTTGAAACTTAGTACACTTGTTGCTTATGATATGATCTTTCTAATTTTAAGCCAAATAAGACTTTTGACCCCAATTTCACCGTCCACTGAACATAGAAAATGAAAGTGGGAGTTTCAGGTTAAAGTTTTTGGTCAAGGTAGTTTTTGATGAAGCTGAAGTCCAATCAACTTGAAACTTAGTAAACTTGTTGCTTATGATATGATCTTTTTAATTTTAGAGCCAAATTAGACTTTTGACCCCAATTTCACGGTCCACTTAACATAGAAAATGAAAGTGGGAGTTTCAGGTTAAAGTTTTTGGTCAAGGTAGTTTTTGATAAAATTGAAGTCCAATCAACTTGAAACTTAGTACATATGTTCCCTATATTATAATCTTTCTAATTTTAATGCCAAATTAGATTATTACCCAATTTCACGGTCCATGGAACATGGTAAAGGATAGTGCGAGTGGGGCATGCGTGTACTTTGGACACATTCTTGTTTGAAATTGTTTTTTTTTTTGTTGAGAAATTATCAAATTTTCTCTGGTGTTTTTCAGAAAAGTGCAAATAAGTACAGAATAGTTAGCACTGTAGTTATGAAGTTTGAGTACTACTCCACCAAATTAAATAGAAAAATGCGTGAGATTTTTCTTTAGTTTTATCACCGTAGCAACCGATTTTTTCCTTGGAAACAGTTTTTATTTGCAGAATATTGCAGTTTAAGAGATTAAATGTCCTGAATTATTTCATAACCGAAAAGAAACTGCATCAAAGCTAACGCAAACTTTTAATTACTATCGTCAAGTGTTGTTGACTTCAATTGTTACCATGGAAAAACATATTATCCATAGCAACATCCACTCAAAAACTGCATAAATAGAAATTTATGTAAAAAATACATAAATAGAGGGTGTTTATATTCAAATTGGAATATGACTTCATTCTTTGCTTCACTCACAGTCTTGTCTTTTTTTTTAGCTCACCTAGCCCAAAGGGCCAAGTGAGCTTTTCTCATTACTTAGCGTCCGTCGTCCGTCGTCGTTAACTTTAACAAAAATCTTCTCCTCTGAAACTACTGGGCAAAATTTATCCAAACATAGCCACAATCATCATTGAGGTATCTAGTTTAACAATATGTGTCCGGTGACCCGGCATACCAACCAATATGGCCGTCATTGCTAAAAATAGAACATAGGGGTAAAATGTAGTTGTTGGCTTATAACTCTGAAACCAAAGCATTTAAAGCAAATCTGACCTAGGTTAAAGTGTTTATCAGGTCAAGATCTATCTGCCCTGAAATTTTCAGATGAATCGGACAACTGGTTATTGGGTTGCTTCCCCTAAATTGGTAATTTTAAGGAAATTTTGACGTTTTTGGTTATTATCTTGAATGTTGTCATAGATAAAGATAAACTGTATATAGCAATAATGTTCAGCAAAGTAAGATCTACAAATAAGTCAACATGACCAAAATAGTCAATTGACCCCTTAAGGAGTAATTGCCCTTTACAGTAATTTTTTACCAATTTTTCGTAAATTTTTGTAATCTTTTACAAAAATCTTCTCCTCTGAAACCATTAGGCCAAATTTAAACAAACTTAGCCACAATCAATTTTAGGGTATCTAGTGTGTGTGATGTGACCCAGTCAACCAACCAAGATGTCTGCCATTGCAAAAATAGAACATAGGGGTTAAAATGTAGATTTTGGCTGATAACTCTGAAATAAAAGCATTTAGAGTAAATTTGACAAGTTGGTAAATTGTTTAATAAATCAATATCTATCTGCCCTGATATTTTCAGATGAATCGGACAACCGGTTGTTGGGTTGCTGCCCCTAAATTGGTAATTTTAAGGAAATTTTGCCGTTTTTGGTTATTATCTTGGATATTATTATAGATAGAGATCAACTGTAAACAGCAATAATGTTCAGCAAAGTGAGATCTACAAATAAGTTATCATGACCAAAATAGTCAATTGACCCCTTAAGGAGTTATTGCCCTTTATAGTCATTTTTATCAATTTTTCGTAAATTTTTGTAATCTTTTACAAAAATCTTCTCCTCTGAAACTACTGGGCCAAATATAGCCACAATCAATATTAGGGTATGTAGTTTGAAAAATGTGTGCCGTGACCATGGCTAAAAATAGAACATTAGGGTAAAATGTAGGTTTTAGCTTATAACTCTGAAACCAAAGCACTTAGAGCAAATTTGACAAGAAGTTAAACTGTTTATCAAGTAGATATCTATTTGCCCTGAAATTTTCAGATGGATTGAATAACTGGTTAATTGGTTGCTGCCCCCGAGTAGTAATTTTTAAAGAAATTTTGACATTTGTGGTTATTATCTTTTAATACTATTATAGATAGAGATAATCTGTAAACAGCAATAATGTTCAGCAAAGCAAGATCTACAAATAAGTCAACACGACCAAAATAGTCAGTTGACCCCTTGAAGAGTTATTAACCTTTAAAGTCAATATTTAACAATTTTCATTAATTTTTACAAAATATTTTCCTCTGTAATTAAAGGGCTAAATTTATTATAGATAGAGAAAACTGTAAGTTGCAAGAATGTTCAGTAAAGTAAGATCTACAAACACTTCACCATCACCAAAACACAATTTTGTCATGAATCATCTGTGTCCTTTGTTTAATATGCACATATAACAGTGTGAGCAACACAGGCTCTTAAGAGCCTCTAGTTCTTCTTCAGATGGTTCAATAAAGGTATTATATGATGTAACATTGGGTTCGGGAGGGTGGTGGAAAAAAAGGGGGGTATATTGATTTTTTTAAATGTTTCATACAAATAGATACTTGAAAAGATAATTGCATTTGGTCGGACTTTGTTTCGAGTTCATCATCTGATAATCAATTTTTAAAGTAAACAGATGATGAACTTCATGGGATTGCAATAGCCGGGCCAACCTGGCTTATGGTAAGGCATGATAAATATGGCCCTTAACAATTGTAAGAAAATTCCTAATTTTATAGGGCACACACCCGTCTGAGATGTTATTCCACCAGCATAAATCACAAAATTGACCTGTAACATAATATTAAGCTTACAAACCAATAATAGAATCATTTGGTCAAAGCATTTCTAAACTGAAACTGAAGTGTGATGGACAGACGGGTAGACGGACGGACTGACGACCGGACAGACAAATTGAACAAATTTTAAGTTGGTGGTTATTTAAAAAATAATAAAAATCAATTGGTGATGGCTAATATCAGAAGTGTAGTATAATGATCCACTTAACATATAGCTATTAATATATCATTAATAGCTCCTTTGATGTACTGCTATCCGCAACTGGATGCGGGATATCCGATATAGACAGATAGATACATCGGCTAAGTTAGAATTGTGCTATTCTCGTTAAAATAATTGTGCTATTACCGGCAAAATTATCAATTTAAAATAAACATTATTGTGCAAAATAATTGTATTAATTATGAATCATTCCTTAATATGCATCGTTCTACATATATTTCTCATAAGTTCATGATTCCGATAACATTATTTCTTGTTTTGTGTGTGTGTGTGTGTGTGTGGTTTTTTTTGGGGGGGGGGGGGGGGGGGGGGTTCAGCTGAAGCACACTTCTTATCCTTCTGAAATCTCCCTCCTCTCCTTTAAGATAGTAAACATGTAAAAGGGTATCATTTGTTTTAAGTTGAATCTTCAAAAAAATCGTTTAGCTATTCTCAACGTTTTTTTAATCTTTACATGAATTACGCCCCTATTTTCTGTATCTGTCTCTGTAACCTTTATAAAAGACTTCATTAATCCCGAGATTTGGAATGAAACCACTTAGCTGAGAATGTGTGCATGATTACAAGATTAATAACAGTAATGATTTGAAGACAAATTCCACACATGGTTTTATTCAATTAACCGCAACACTAGAAACAACGCAGTACATATCAATCTTCTTTTTCTTTGTAATTATCAATGCTTTCTAGTCCCCATTATAAACCCAAAACCAAAGATCGGCCGTTATGTATTCTTGTTTGAATTGTTTTACATTGTCATTTCGTAACCTTTTACAGCTGACTATGCGGCATGGGCTTAGCTCATTGTTGAAGGCCGTATGATAACCTATAATTGGTAATTTCTGTGTCATGTTGGTCTTTTGAAGAGAGTTGTCTCATTAACAATTATACCACATCTTCTTTTTTTAAATTAACAGAAAAGATAAAAAAAAAATCTATGTACATGAAAGTCGAAAAATATAACATGGTATGTATGATAGAAATAATAAGGCCCCAGAAAAGTTCTCCTAAGATCAAATGGTAAAGTTTAGAAATTTCTTCAGTTAACCTGGCCATTTAATGCAAATAATATAGTTGACAGTGACACCAACAAAATTCAAACTTGAATCTGATGTTTAGTGTTTATGTAATTTATACGTGTTTCTCGTTTTTCGTTTTTTATATAGATTAGACCATTGTTTTTCCTGTTTGAATGGTTTATTACTTCGAACTTCTATTGGCCTTTTAAAAATTGTTTGGTTTGAGCGTCACTGGTGCGTCTTTTGTAAACAAAACGCGCGTCTGGCGTATATATACAATTTTAATCCTGGTATCTATGATGAGTTTATTTATTAGTAATTTTGGGGGCCTTTATGGCTTGCTGTTCGGTGTGAGCCAAGGCTCCGTGTTGAAGGCCGTACATTGACCTATATTGGTTTACTTTTATAAATTGTTATTTGGATGGAGAGTTGTCTCATTAGCACTCATACCACATCTTCCTATATCTATTGAACTCTGTTTTGTGAAAATAACCATTGTGTATACATGATTCATAAGATTTGGGTGAGGCAAACTAAAATTGGAAACCACCTTTGTGCCGACTATGTACTGACAGACATGGGTTAAACCTATTACCCCCCCCCCCCCTTTCCAATTGCGCTGCGGCCATAACAGTGTTTATTTTAGTTTTTACCCTTGTACCTTGAATCGATCAAATGTGTGCAATGAGCGGGACATTGGAAATTTGTTCTTTTTTTCACATTGGACACTAAAGTCTTGTATTTATTAATGATTAGAAAATGGGGACTAGAAACCATTGATAATTACAAAGAAAAAGAAGATTGATATGTACTGCGCTGTTTCTAGTGTTGCGGTTAATTGAATAAAACCATGTGTGGAATTTGTCTTTAAATCATTACTGTTATTAATCTTGTAATCATGCACACATTCTCAGCTAAGTTGTTTCATTCCAAATCTCGGGATTAATGTAGTCTTTTATAAAGGTAACAGAGACAGATACAGAAAATAGGGGCGTAATTCATGTAAAGATTAAAAAAACGTTGAGAATAGCTAAACGATTTTTTTGAAGATTCATCCTAAAAAAAAATGATACCCTTTTACATGTTTACTATCTTAAAGGAGAGGAGGGGGATTTCAGAAGGATAAGAAGTGTGCTTCAGCTGACCCCCCCCCCCCCAAACACACACACACACACAAAACAAGAAATAACGTTATCGGAATCATGAGCTTATGAGAAATATATGTAGAACGATGCATATTAAGGAATGATTCATAATTAATACAATTATTTTGCACAATAATGTTTATTTCAAATTGATAATTTTGCCGGTAATAGCACAATTATTTTAACGAGAATAGCACAATTCTAACTTAGCCGATGTATATATTTGTCTATATCGGATATCCCGCATCCAGTTGCGGATAGCAGTACAACAAAGGAGCTATTAATGATATGTTAATAGCTATATGTTAAGTGGACTCCATTATACAACACTTCTGATATTAGCCATCACTAATTGACTTTTATTATTTTTTAAGTCACCACCAACTTAAAATTTGTTCAATTTGCCTGTCCGGCCGTCAGTCCGTCCGTCTACCCGTCTGTCCATCACACTTCAGTTTCAGTTTAGAAATGCTTTGACCAAATGATACAGGCAAAAGCAGCATTATGGGATTAGAAGCTAAACTAAATGATAGAATTGTAAAATAAAATACGAGAATATAGCTTTTCTAAAATGCTTTGAGAATATCAAAAGAAAAGATAGGGTCACCTTGCGTTTTTTCGGCTAAAATACAAAATAGCAAATTTCCATGTAGATTCCTTCAGAAAATGCACTATTTCAAAGTTACCTCTCCTTAAAATGCCATTTAAAAAATATTAAAATTCTAGAAGAACTAATCAACACTTGTACAAATATTAATATTTATAAGTTATAATCTTATAAATTTGTTCTTTTAAATGCAAATTCACATTAGTTATCTGCATTCCTGCATCAACTTGATTGAAAATCTGGACCTTAGATTATCTTTTTTTTTACAATCCAAGATGGCGAAAGACACCCATATCACATTAACTAAGCTCTGACGCTAAAACCAAGTTATATTGATGTTATATCTGAAATGTCTTAGAAAAAAAATGATTCTTTTTATTATCAGGCTCTCCGACCAAACGTTATCTTTTCAAGATTCTACATGTATGATATTTAAAAAACAAATAGACCTACCCCCTTCTTTTTACCCAACTTCCAACCCCAATGTTGCATTATATATTACCTTTGTTGAACCTTATGAAAAGAACAGACAAGGCTTTGAGTGAAGCAAAGCTGGCAGCCATATTACAATTTTAATAGATATATATATATTCACTCTCTATGTATTTTTTTACATACATTTCTATTTATGTAGTTTTTGAACGGATGTTGCTATGAATAATAATACGTGTTTCTGTGGTTACTATTGATGTCAGCAACTCTTAACAATGGTGATTTAGATTAAGTGTTTGCTTTATGTATTTTCTTATCGGTTGTGAAACAATTCAGGACATTTAAGCTCTTAAACTGCAATATTCTGTAAATAATAAATCCGTTTCCAAGGAAAAAATCGTTTGCCATGGTGATAAAACTAAAGAAAATCCCACGCATTTTTCTATTTAATTTGGTAAAGAAGTATCCAAACTTCATAACTACAGTGCTAACTATTCTGTACATATTAGCACTTTTCTGAAAAACACCAGAGAAAATTTGATAATTTCGCAAAAATCCCAATTTCAAAAAAGTTGAAAATATGCATTTGTCCAAATGTTTCACAAAATTTACAAATTTGGTTGACATGCAATCTTCACTAAAATAAAGCTTATACCAAGTTGTATCGATGTTACATATGAACATTAACGAAAAATGCATGATTCTATTCATAATCAGGCTCTAAATTGTGGTGATCTAGCTGATTATTGTAAGATTTTACCACGCCTAACAACCAAAAACATAGTGTCCGTTACTATGGCAACCACTCATATTTTCCCACACAAAATTATTTTTTGAGCAGTATTCACTTACTGCTTCTACTAGGTCAATTATAAAAACAAAATCTGGAACCCACATATATCACATGTATATGGCACTCTGCCTGGTTCTTATAAAGAGCTGTAAAATTGTCGAAATGCACATCTGGTCTAAAACAAATGGTTGCAGTTAATGTTGTTATACCCCCTGCAAACACAGTTCTGGGAGTTTATAGAAATCACCATGTCTGTTTGTCTGTCTGTCTATATGAATTGATATAATTGTTTAAAAAATTCAATGCTTGTTAGAAATAACATCAAAATATTTATACTAATAGTAAAAAAAATAATTTGGTTTTAACTTCATAATTATTAAGTTTGGCTCATTAAGTCGATCATCAAGTAAAAATTGGAACTAAATGTTCTATGCTCTGAAATTTCCGTGTCGTTGTATATCAAATTATTATATTTGTATAAACTAAAATTGGAGTTAATATCAGAAGTGTTCTATCAAGGAACACAAAATGCTTTAAAAGCATTTACTTTTATCTCAAGAACTTTATCTCCAAATAAAACATTTGGAAAGGTAAATTCTACAGTAAACTGTTTACAAAATATACCACACATTTTCACTCTACATACCCGACATGGTTGTACTAAGCTGGTTATATAAATGATATGATCAATCACATTGAACAACGATCCATCATAGTGAATACTAGTGTGATAATTTTTCTTTCATGCTTCACATGTTTTTATAATGTACATGTATATCTAATACTATAATCATATACAAAATTTGTAATCAGGAAGTAATCCTATGAATGTAATCTTAAAGTATAAATCTAAAAGTAATCATGATTACACCTGTGTTTTTACATTGTAATCAATTACATTCCAATTACTTGTAATCAGAAATTGCATGATTGCTGATAACATGGGATTAGATCGCAAAATGTTATCAATTATGTATATATAAAAAAGAATATGTGGTATGATTGCCAATAAGACAACTCTTCATAAGAGTTTCTTCATGCATGCATGTATGTATGTAGGTACAACTAATATAAGAAGGTGTGGTATGATTGCCAATTAGACAACTCTCCACAATAGACCGAATGACACAGAAATTAACAACTATAGGTCACCGTGCAGCCGCAAACAATGAACAAAGTCCATACCGAAATGACTAATGTAAAGCAATTCAAATGAGAAAATTAACGGCCTAATTTATGTACAAAATAATGAACGAAAAACACTGAATAACAGGCTCCTGACTTTGGATAGGCACATACAGAATGTAACGGGGTTAAATTCATTTGAAGCGCCAACTCTCTCCTAAGCTGGTACATTATCCAATTTGTGTCTGGTTTATAACTTTTGTACTGAAAAACTTAGGTTAATTAAACTTGGCATGCAGCTGCATCATAGGCGTGGGGTGTGTCATTATACAAAAACCAGATCACTGTGATCTTTGACACTATGAAAGTTAAACCATCTCTGATTTGTGTCCTACTCATAAGTGTTATACCATAAAACTTGGTTGAACATACTTCATATGCTGATATATCATCGGATGGGAGGGGGTCGATCTAACCTTTGACCCCTATGACAGTAAAACATTGTTGATTTGTGTTTTGTGCATAACTTTAGTAATGTAGCACTTGGATTGACAAAAAATTGTATGTAGAAGAATCGTACTGACCTTGACCTTAAATTTTTAAATTTGTTCCTGGGTAATATATTTTTTTAATTGACCTATCAGTAATCATGCGTTAATTTAACACAGAGGCAATGCCGACAGTTGAAACCTAAAATTTTAAAATGTCATTGTCTCAATACCGAATTTCACAGCAGGAATGGAAATGTAAGTATGAGGGTTATAAGTTCCGGTGTGCTTACAACTCTAGTTGAATATTGTTATGATTATGTAATTCCACATGGATATTACAGGTCTATAGTTTTGTAAAACACCTGCTTGCTAAAGAAGCAGTATATATTGATGGGGAAATCCTCCAGTTTAACCAACATCCTGCTGTCCAACTTTTGTATAGATCTGCAACTGCTCCTGAGCCCCTTCACAGATTATGTGAAACTTTCAATCACATAATATACTTCTACAGCTGCAATTTCATTTTTTTTCATCTGGATGATTTATTTTTGGTTTACATTGAGATGACATAGACTTAATATATATCGGTGTACAAATTTTGTATCCTCAACTTCTCGTTAAAGAGTAAATTAACAAAACATTGAATTCCAAAGAAAATTCAAAACAGTAAGTCCCTTATCGAATGGCAAAATCTAAATCTTTAACACATCAAACGAATAGAAACAACTGTCATATTCCTGACTTGGTACAGGCATTTCGGTATGTATAAAATACATAGAATTCCCTTAAGGGCCAAGTGGGCTTTTCTCATAACTTGACGTCCAAAGTCAGTTGTCTTCGTTAACTTTTACGAAAACAATTCCCTCTGAAACTACAAGGCCAAATTGAACCAAACTTGGCCACAATCCTCATTGGGGTATCTAGGTTAAAAATGTGTCCGATGACCTGGCCTGCCAACCAAGATGACCGAAATGGCTAAAAATAGAATATAGGGGGTAAAATGCAAGTTTTGTCTATTGTTTTGAAACCCATTACAAATATAGAAAATCTGACAGTGGCAAAAATATTCAGAATGTCGGGCTCTACCAATTGTTCATTTACGTCAAAACTGTCAAACTACTTCTTGTAGGAGTTATTGGCCTTAAATGACAAATTCTATATATTTTTTCCCCTATTATCTTGAAAACTACAAAAGATAGGAACAAACTTTAAATTGCAAAAATGATCAGCAAAACAAGTCTTACAAATAATTAATGCATAATCGAATCTGTCAGTTGACTCTTTAGAGTTAATGCCCTTTGATGACGATTTTTACCAAATTTTTGCGTGTTTGCCTTCTATCTTAAAAATTATAATTGATAGATAGGAACTTCAATAAGCAAAAATAGTTAGCAATTAAGAAAAGTTTACAATTTAGACATTTTTTTAGGAAATTGTCGGACGACTCCTTATTAGAGTTATTGCCCTTTAATGACGATTTTGTTTTAATTTTTTTGCGTTTTGCCTTACATGTTAAAAATTATAATAGATAAATAGACACTTTTAATCAAAAAAATATCAGCAAGGCAAGATATAATAACTAATCAAATTTTGCCGATATAGTAAGTAGACGGTCTGTCACTCGTTATAGGAGAGATTGTCCTTAAATAAGGATTTTTTGTTTCCTCTTTTGTGTTTTGAGCAAAAGCTAAAGACTTAATGATCAGCAATTCAAGATCGACAAACAGATTTTTGTCATTAATACTATTCTCGTCTACAATGTCGGAGAGTGTCCTTTGTTGAATATGTATATAGACCAAGGTGAGCGGCACAGGCTCTTTAAAACCTCTAGTTACAATTTAGTGAAACTTTATCAAAATCTTAATGGATAGTTAATGTTTTTTTATTACTTGTTTTATTATTTGTATTATATTTGAAAAGAAAATATACACACTTATTCATGAATTACTTATGATAAACTGGTTTCTCATGGATACTGTAATTTTCGATAAATTTAATAGTTTCCAATTTGTTTTGAATATTTTTAGATGATACTAAAGCCCTTATAGATGAAGATTTTAGAGAGGATACATTTGTGACAACTACGGCAGTGACAGATGGCTTATTACTTATGAAAAAGAATGGTGTCTTGATGATAACTGGTCATGCAGGTACAGGAAAAAGTCGAATTAGTCGTCATATTCTTTATTTATTTGGTACAGAAAATACCTCTTACAAATGTATAAAGCTAAATAAATTGCAGGAATGGGAGGACATTGTCAGAAGAGAAGATGTCGTTGTACTACTTGATGACATATTTGGTGAAACTAATTGTATTTATAATAGAGAGAAAGATATACCAATCCTAGATAAGATTCATGCATATGTACGTAAAGGTAACATTAAAGTTATTATAACAATCAGAGATACAGTACAACGTCAATGTCAAGAAGTGTTTGATAATCATAGGTTATTTAAGTTTGAATGTGTTGATCTAAGTTCAAAGAAATATAAACTTTGTTGGATAGAGAAAAAAGACATTCTCACCGTATATATGAAAAAAGTTCGCCAATCAGAACTTGTAGAATTCAAGGGATTTATTAATCAGAATGGTATTGAAATTTTAGAATCGGGTGAAATTTCTAAAATAACAAATGAGAATCCTGTCAAAGGGTTTCCGCTGGTAGTGTATCAATTTGTCCATAATGATAAGTATTTTCAATTAGGAAGCACATTTTTTGACAGGCCAACAGAGGCCATTTTAGACGAAATAAATGAAATAAGACGTCAGGGTGAAATTAATCAGAAGTTTATGATACAGTATGGAGTTATGGTCTACACAGCGATAAATGAACACGGTATTGACCCTGATGACAACTTAAATGTTACAGAAGTTGCTAAAATATTTGATGCAGTATATGGAGAAACCATTAGATTGAAAAAATGCCACATATCAGATGCGGTTAAGGAGCTCAAGGGAAGTTATTTGGTAAAACATCCAAAGCAAAGGTCTTACAGATTTCACCATCCAACACTACAGGAAAGTGTTATCTTATCTTTTGCTCATATCGACGAAGAAAATATAAATAAGATCATTCCTTTACTCAGCTGGACATTTTTCATTAAAATTGTAAAATCAAATGCCTATAAAGAAAAAGAGGGAGAAGTTGTACTGAGAATTCCAAATACTAGTAACAGTTATAAGTTATTGGCTGATAGATTAGCTGATATATATATGGAAAATTTTAGTCTGTCATTACATTACACTAGGATTTACGATTTTCTAGTCGTTTTAAGTAATACAGAAATATTCCAACAGGAGGATTGTGTCCTTCTGACTTATCTGGTAGATGCAGTAGCTTCATTATGCACGAAGAACAAAATCGTATGTCTTGCCAACCTCCTTGTAATTTTAGCAAATAAAGAAAGACTGTGTAAGATGTTTCAATTTGTATTGCAGATGATTAACCAAATAATCAAAACAGACCATAACTATTTCACCATTGGTTTCTTAAAAACTGCCCTGATAGATTCTTTGTACAAGATCAGTATCACGAAAGATGTGAGAAGTGTAAACCGTTTTAAAGCCTTATTGGATATAGTAGAAGAAAACAAAATACCAATTTTACTTGATCAGCATGCACCAGTGTACTTGCCGGGAATATGGTCACCAGAACCAGTGGACTTGCCAAACGACATGCCACCAAAACATACACTAATATACTCGCTAAGGGAACCATCAGCAAACCCAAAATGCAGTTATAAATCACGTGTCTATCTTAATCTATGCATTTCTAATGCATATCAACAATGTAATATACCTTTGTTGGAGTACTTACTCTCAATATACCAAAAGACTCCATTTGATGTTAATTTATTTTTAGAGATGTTTTATGGGTTGCATAGGGATGTATTGTCATCAGTATCCCATAAGCCACTGAAATGGATGATAGAAAAATTTGAACACCAAGAAATAATTGGTATTGACTCCATTTTAGAAACTGCTTTCCATTTTCATATGCTTGGTACACTGGAGTATCTTGCACCAAGAAGTAAAACTTTTAATGCCATTTCATGTCTAAAAATATTCCAGACTCTATCATGTTCATGTGAAATATGGCATAAAGACGTGTTTAATTACCTTTTTTCTAAAATAGACATCACTTCAACAGAACTAACTTCTATTGTTATGTCTTTTTTTAAGAATTATCATCGTGTTCCCGATTTTGTATTTGATGCTTTCCTTCCAGTTTGCTTAAATAATAAAGAGATATTGATGTTGGCTTGCAAACAAGCACGTTTTCATGTTGCTAAAGAAATAATGGAAAACAGTCATAATGTAGACATTCAATCAGTTCTTTCAGCTTGCATCGTTGAAACACCGCGCTACGACGATTGGTTCAATTTGCATTTTAAAATAGTGAAATATATCATTGAAAAATTCGGATATGAACAGTTTGATTTGAAAGCAGCATGTCGACTGGCATATCAATGTAGAAAATTCAAATTAATAGAATGGTTTGTCCAGAACATTGATTTGAGTCTGTTGAATGTGGATTATATTAGAAACTCACTTTTAGAGAAAAGCGGATTAACAATATTAGACTACACTATGAATAAGACTGAATTGACAAATTTAGAAAAAAAAAAAGTTTTGAAATCTGTAATTAAGCTCTATACTACTGGATGTTCAAGTAAAATCTTGGAAATTGTTAACACTGTCTGGGATAATACAGATGAAAAAGAAGAGTTAAAAATGGAGGAAATATTAATTGCTGCGTTGAAAGGCAATTGCTTTAATTTATTTGTGTGGATTTATGAAAACTGCAACTCATATATATCTACTGATGCGAGGACACTTTTTATGTTAGCTTGTGAAGACGACAAGGTTGAGGTAGCAAAGTATGTGTTTCAAGCTTTTGACACCAAATCGTGGGATATTGATGGAGTTAAATTATTCATATCAGCATGTAATAAGATGATCGGATGTAGTATGTATCATGTTGATGGGGTGGGCATTGCTAATTGGGTTCTTACAAATTTTCCAATCAAACCAGTAGATCTTAAATCGCAATTGATAAGGTTATTAAGTATACATGCAAAGGTATATGACATTATGCTATTAGATAAAGCAGATTGTTATGACGTTCAAAGTGAATTTCTTCATTTTGTTGTTTCTATTTTGGAAAAATGTTTTAATTGCTTAAGTTCAAAAGATCTACAGATACTGATGAAGAAATCTATTAATGAGGATTTGTATATTCTTGAATGTTGGTTTTTAGAAAATGACAGCTTGTGTTGGTTTGATAAACAAAATATTATTAATAAAGCATGTGCTGATGTCGACTTTAATGAAATCAAGCTTTTAAGTAAACACTTCTCTTCTTTGGACATGAATAATGCAATGGTCTGTGCATGCACGTCAACAAGTGGATATCCAGATAGCAGACTCCAATGTCTAGATTTTCTTTGGAATAAAACGAATCATGAATCCATTGATAAAGGGAGAATTGTTAGTACAATACATGCAATATGTAGACAGAAATATGTATCGGACCATGTTATAATATGGATTTTTCAAAACCTTTCACTTAATCAAATACCATTCAATGAAGTGTTAATAGCTTGTTGTAAACAGCAATACACATATTGTGTACAGTCTATATGTCATGAATATAGTGAACATTTTGATATGAATGAAGCATTCCGTCATGTATGTACACACCAATCTGGTTTGTTTCTTGTAGATTTCTTGTTTCAAAGATTAAGTGATAAAACTAACAGTGTATCTGTAATTCTGAATGAATTACTCTTGAATAATCGCTATTCTTTAATACTGTATTTTCTGACGCAAGGATATATCACGAACATAGACATGAAACATCTTATGAATCATGCATGTAGAACAGGGCATGCTGGACTAGTGCAGTGGATTTTGGCAAATGTTCAACGTACAAAACTTGATATTAAATCTGCATTCCATGAGGCATGTAAATATGTCATGGACTGGTCATACCAACATAAGTATGATTATTGCAATTATGAATATTATATGCTATGTGTTGCTTTAATTTGGCATTATATACAGGATATAAACATGTTAGATATTGACACTGTATTAAAAACCATTACTGAGGCATCATCCAACATGACTTCAACTCGTAAACTTATGAAGTGGATAAAGTACATACAGAACATTAATCAGAGAAGAATGTGTCAATCTGAAATTTTAATGTTGAATACTGAGGAAAACAAAACTTAACATATTCAGCAAGTACATGATGCTCAGCATTAAAAACAAGCTATGACTCATAAAGATATGCAATACTGACTTGTCTAGTAAAACTGTTTGTCGTTAATTTAGAAAACTCAACATGAAGATTTATCAAATGAATATAAAGCAGTTAATATATTATTTCATTTCTAATTATTAATCACTTTATTGAAAATAACACGTTAAAATTTTTAAAAGTAAACATTACTTCATAAATTATTAAAAAATGTACAGCAGGATCTGACTATTCTTCCGTGGCACTTTTTGTGAGCTTTGTTTTGCAGTCTTTAGCTTTCTATGTTGTGGTTAAGTCTATTCCCTTATACTATAAGAAATAGATTAACTATATTATGTATGTGGATGATCATACGGTGTAAATGTTACTCTTGCTGGTTTCATATTACCTCGACATTAGTCGTTCGTCAGTATTTAGTTTTGTTCAATATTTTTTTTTATCTGTTCGTCTGTCCGCGTCCGTCCGAAAGTCTGTCTTTCAGACATGTTCCTCCTTACAACTACTGTGATCCAACACAATAGAAGTTATGAAACTTTGTAGATGGATAATAAGGATATATTATGTAGATGTGAATATCCACAAGAAAACTTTTTTTCTAGAAATTATCCTCCCTTTGAATTAAATTTTGGCCTAAATAAACTACTGTGATAGTTTGTCATCTCAACTTCACTAAAATCACACACCAGTATTTCATTAGACTTTGAAGATAATATTTACATGTGCATAACAACACAAGTGTTGATTCTTTTTTTTTCCTATGAGATATCTTTACTATTAAATGCGACCTCATTTTGTGTATCGCTTCTCTTCCTTCAACAACAAAGTAATCATCTTTATCCTTGAGGTTCCATGCATAGTTGCATTCGTCATCCTTGCTTATGATGATTCCGTATGGGTTATTTTGGGAGGGAAACGGGATAATAAGGTGTCCAGAAAACGGGAAAATAAGGCGTCCGGATATTTTTTCCGTCACTGGTTCTAGTTCGTCATTGAACGCAAATATCCCACTACATCAATCTGTCATTTCAACCTATCTTTAACCACACATCATAATTTCATGAAACTTGGTAGATGATAAGGAATTCATATGTACATGTGCATAGCAACAGGAATTTATGGTTCAGTTATTTTCCACGAGTTATGCTCCTTTGTACTTAGAATGTTGCCGCAAATATACTACTGCAACACTTTTTCATCGAAAATTCTCTTAAACTACACTATAGAACTATATGAAGCTTTGTGGTTAATTATGATAATATATGTTAATGTGCATATCAACATGTCATTGTTACCAGTCATTCCAGTGGACTTATTTTTAAGAGTTTTGAGTTTTTGACCTAAGACATCTGATGAGAATGTGTGTGTCAAGTGACAATATGATGACGTGGGGTATGTAAGTGTGCTGTCAAATGTTCTGGTAATAAAGGCAACAGAAATATACCGCTGTTCAAAATATCTCATCAAGGTGGTAATAACGTTATGTAACTTTGTTCCCAAGAACTTTTATAATACAGTTTTCTTCCAAGGAGAACAAGTGCTATGCAGAACAAATATATGTTCAAAGATATCATGTTCAAACTTTGATTGCGTGGAATAGAATTCAACATTGTATAAATTATATTGTTATCAAACTAGATTAGTCATTATCGTCTTGCGCATATGCGTTAATTATCATATTTACTATAAATATCATGTTTAATTTAGATTTGTTATAATAATTGCACTGACTAGAAATAGTTTAATTAAATATAGGAGGATGTGGCATGAGTCCCAATTTGACAACTCTCCATCCAAGTTCCAACATATTTTTATACGACCTCAAACTTTTTTTGCGTTCGTATAATGGTATGATGTCGTCGTCTGCGTCGTCCGAAGACACATTGGTTTCCGGTCAATAACTTTTGTTTACATGAATGGATCATTTTGAAATTTTATAAGAATGTTCAATATCACAAAAGGAAGGTTGGGATTGCTTTTGGGGATGATGGTCCACACTGTTTAGGAATAAGGGGCCAAAAAATGCCCAACACAAGCATTTTTTTGTTTAAGGATAATAACTTTTGTATAAGTGTTTTAAACGCTCTGAAATTATTCCACAATGTTTAATACCGCAAGTATAAAGATCTGATTCCTTTGAGGGTTATATTGCCAATAGTTAAGAAAATAAAGGGCCAAAAAGGGGCCAGAAAAGCATTGTTCAGTTTCTGGACAATAACTTGTATGTAAGAGTATGGATCTATCTGACATTGTCTCACAAGGTTCCATATCACAAAAGGAAGGCAGAGAATGAGTTTGGGTGTTTTTGCCCCATTCAAACAGGGATTAGGGACCAAAAAAGGGCTAAAAACCAGCCTAGCCTATATAGTTTCCAGATAATAACTAGTGTTTATGTTTATTGATCTGTCTGAAATGATACCACAAGTTTCCATATTACAAAGGGATGATTATGGAGGGTTATGGCTCAAATCTTTTAGAAATTAGGTGCAAAAAGGGGGGAACAAGGTTTTTCTGGTTAAAGGACAATTTGGACAATTTAAAAACAGTGTAAGGGAGGTAATCCAAAAGTAATGGTTGAACTTCTTCATACTACTTTTAAATTTGTGTATTGGAAATTTGCCAATAACTTAAGTATTGATAAACTCTATTGGAAATTTGCCAATAACTTAAGTATTGATAATCTCTATTGGAAATTTGCCAATAAATTTAGTATAATAAACTTCATTGGAAATTTGTCAATAACTTTAGTATAATTTGAAATTTGCCAAGAATTTTAGCATCATTGGAAATTTGACCATAATTTTAGTTTCAGTAAATATCAATCTGTGAAATTTAAGCCCAAGGTTTAAACCACAAAAGGAAGGTTGGGGTTATTTTTGGGGATTATGGTCAGCATATTGTATTGCTCAGAAACTAGAAGAATTGTTCTGTTCATTAGACCACATTTATTCTGTGTCAGAAACATATGATGTGTCAACTATTTAATCACAATCCAAATTCAGAGCTGTATCAAGCTTTAATGTTTTTACTTGCACCAACTGTTCAGGGTTCGACCTCTGTGGGAGAATAAAGCTACGCCCTGCAGAACATCTGGTTTATGTTGAAAAGGACAAATATTTTTCAACTTAGTAACTATCTTTATTATATCGAAAATCGTTTTGTGCAAATAGTGATCTGTGATAATAATTGTAGTATAGATCTATATCATTTAAAAATCATACAAAAAATAGTCTTATTATCTGTACTGCGTTTTAACAGACATAATCTTAATATTGCAAAATCTCTTGTTCAAAAACGGTACTGGTCATTGAATGGATAACCCAGTTTTAAAAGATCAGTTGAAAAAAAGGATGAAACAAGGATAAGTTATATTATTTGTCTGTTAGTCTTTTTCAATTTATTTAACCACGGAGTTTTGTCAGTCTATTTTTGATCTATTAGTTTGAATGTCCCTGGTATATTTTGCCCCTCTTTTATATAACTACATGCATTTAAAGTTTTGTACATTAACAATGTTCACATATAATTGTATAATTATTTTAATACATATTCTAACTTGAATTAATAAAATATTTTGCCAAACTATTTGTATAATCATTGCATAATCAAAAAATAAAATATGTTGGGTTAACGTCAATAAGACAGCAACCATATGACGAAAGAATAAAAAAAATAGTAAGACTTTAACCCTACTGTCTTCAACATAAGCACTCAAAAATAAGCAATCTATACAAGAAACTAAAACGGAGGATCACAAATCCCACTTACAACATAAAATTGAGAATGGAAATGGGGAATGTGTCAAAGAGACAACAACCCGACCAAATAAAAAAACAACAGCAGAAGGTCACCAACAGGTCTTCAATGTAGCGAGAAATTCCCGCACCCGGAGGCGTCCTTCAGCTGGCCCCTAAACAAATATATACTAGTTCAGTGATAATGAACGCCGTACTAATTTCCAAATTGTACTAAAGAAACTAAAATTAGCCTTTATTTTGAATGTTCATCCAGTAACGTCAAGTTACAAGTTTGTGATGCCCTAATCGAGCAGAAAAGGATACGATTGTGGATACGACATCAGTGTTCATCAGTGACAAAGATATTTTAAAAAGGGACGATCAACTAATCTTATCATTTGAAAAACAATCAAGAGATGATCTCAATTTTAATCGTAGAAAACCTTGGTTTGAGTAACTTCTATGTAAGCAGCAACCATCTTTCAAGCAGCTCCTAATTGGAGATACGACGTTTGGAAGCGAAATGTATTTTTCTAGTATATTATACTGAAAGTTTGATGAATAAAAAGAACAGAACAGATCTGAAAAAACTAATATCTTAGACGTTAGCGGAAATATAAAAACCAAGCACATGCCTATATATAGGAACTGTGCCGTTATTAAAATTGTCCCGAAAAATGGTAACACGGAAATATAACCTATAATTTTCAACAAAAGAGACTAGTTCAGCATTCCAATTCTGATTTTTCTAGTTGTATCTTTCAACTCGCAAGTGTCGCCTGTATGTAGATAATATATCTATTAGTTGATATTAGTCAATAAGATATTTCAAAGCGTGCATTTCCGTACAATAATTTCCTGAAAGTTATTGGACATCTAAGTTGTTGAACCAATCTTTCCAACTGGTTGAGTTCAGAATATCCGTTTGGATAATTGCAGATGTCGTTATGACTTCATTGACTCTAAGGAAAGAAGCTAGCATTTACTATTGAAATGCTGAAGAAAAACAATAAATAAGGTTTTATATAAAAAAAAATGTGATCAAGGAATACCTCTAACCAATCGGGCTTCTTCTTACAATGTTCAACAGTTGACCAGCTTCAACGAATTTACAACTGATTTTAATTCACACGAAAATACAGAAATTACCTTAAATTGAATTAACTGTGACCTTTCAAACGCTTCAAATAACCTTTGCCATCAAGGTTCGTTTCATACAATACGATGAAGACAGTCATCTATTGTAATTATTTAAATGTTTCGTAAACAATATACATCATTGACAATCTTTTCTGAGCTTGTAGTATCTCAGCTAGGGGCTGTGTTTTCCCAGCGGCCTATGTATTTCATCTACTGACGACATAGAGGTGAGTTCGAACTTCGCACGTGGCAGCTACGTTCGACTTCAATCTATATTTACGAGGAATACCTTAAAGTTGGTGAATTTTATTAAAAAAAAACATAAAAAAATATGTTTTCATTTAAACTTGACTCAATATTTGGTATATGGAATTATTGTAAGGTGTGTACACGTATTTGCTTTGTAGTGTTGATCTGATCTTGGCCACACGGCTATAGCTCATATGTAATAAAGCTTTATTATTAGGACTATCAACATAATATCAATGATTAGTAAAGAAGGCGAGATATTTCAGTGTGTGCACTCTTGTTTTATATATATATAGCATGATATGTTCAAAGACTGTAATATCTATAATATGTGTTCTGTATTATTTTTGTGAGGGTCTCAAGGTAGATTAGTGAATTCTTATTGGGTCACATTATTTAAGTACAGTAATTATTATCATTATAAGAGCTAACTTTCAACTGCGACCGACTTCAAATAAATACAAGATAAAGATAAGGAATACACAGGTTAGTTACTTGTCAGATTATAGTATTAGAACCTTGAGAATTTGCTGGCTTAAGATAAACATACATTATGAGTTTAATAGTTCTGTAATTGATAGTCTATGATGATCGGTCATTGCTTTCCGTTTGTATAGTGAGTGTCAATTAAACCGCAACAACAAATGGAACATTATCATGATTATTTTGTCTAAAGATTGAAACAATTTATCTCCCATGAAATATATCAGTAGCTATGTAAATAACAGGACTCTATAAAAAATAGAAGAATATATTATACCATGGAAGTAATATTTAAACATCCATGATTATACTAAACAAACTAGATGGTCTCGATTTTAGCATGCTTGTCTGAGTAGAGAATGTCGTAAGTTTGAACCTTTGTCCGCTAGATCAATCAAAAGACTTTGAAATTGGTATCCGGCTCAACATATTGGACAAACACAAAGCAGAGTTTATTCATTATTTATTCACATGTTCACATCAGGCATATGCATATAGTTTGTTGTATGTATTCAGTATTGTGGAAGTTTTCTTTCACCAAACTAAAAATCGCGGGAAATTGATATCGCCTTTCTCAGCAAGATATGTACACGTTCTTATCGCGTCAGTGGAAAGGGGATTGCAAATAAATATAGGATATAATATATCTCTAAACTTTTTTCACAATCAAACATCTTTCCGAGAAAACGTTTCACGGAACTAGTAAATTCCCTTCAGAAACATGCGTTTATACAAGGGCAAATGACAAAAAAGGGATTGTAGTTAGACTCATAGGCATGTAATATAGTGTTGAGAGAGAGCAAGCCCAAAGCTAGGAAAGTGCTAGAATCTGCGTCACCTGTTTGTCGCCTTGCTTTTTCCACTTAAATAATCCCTTCCAAATTATAGATATAAACTATATGGAGGTCCGTATCTACATGTCAAAATACGGATAATTGAGAATATTTTTTTACAAATTTTTGCCTGAGAAATTATCTTTCGATCATAAAAGAGCTTTGACTACCTAAGTTTTTATGTAATTCTATATTTAATTTTAACGCTAATCGGATTTTCGCTTTTTGTTCGAAATAAGATATTTTCGGAGTTTGATGAACATGCATGTTTTTAGAGAGTAAATAAAGACAAGGAATAATATAAACAGCGTAGTGGTGTGTGTTGGGATGGTGGTAAGGGTGGAAGTGAAAACCATAGGATTACAGGGGTCGATTTTAAAACAGTAAACACACAAAGATGAAATGAAAGCAAACCTTCCTATATATAGTATGCCATGGACAAATAAATAGAATGTCTTTATATAAGAAGGAGTAGATGATCATATCACAATGAAAACAAATAGTAATTATTACAATAATAACTAAGTTTATAACATTATACAACGAATATTTCCGAATTGTGAATGCTGAATTCCGAATGTTGAATTCTGAATTATAGGTGAGCCTTCTCGGCTTTCGTACATTTGATAAACAACACATTCTTGATAAATCCTGTGCTGATGCTGCATTTAAAACAATCAAACTTGTAAGTAAAACATTTTCGTCTTTGGACATGAACAATGCATTTATCAATGATGCACTCCAGCCATTAACTATAAATCCATTTCTGACATATCTGATTCAATAGTCGATTGTTTGGATCTATTGTGGAAAGAAACTGATCATGCATCCATTGATATAAATAGAGTAGTGAAAACAGTATGTAGGAAGAAATATGTCCCTGATAATGTAATTATATGGATTCTTAAACTTTTTCAACACAATCGAATTTCAATCATTGAAGTTTTAATTACATGCAGTAAACAAAGAAAGGTAAATATTGTGACGCATATACTACATGAAATAGATAATGAACAGCTTGACATAAATGAAGCATTTTGTCATGTATGTCGACATTTCGGACATCGTTAGTTATACATGATTCCCCATGATAATACACCAATAGGATTAAAACATAAAGATGTTATGATTGTAGATGTTTTTTTTCAAAGGTTACGTGATAAAACTTCCAGTTTATCTGTACTTTTAAAGGAATTATTAATAACAGCTTTGATTTAATTCTGTACTTTCTGAAGAAAGGATATTGCAGGAACATAGACATAAACAGTGTTATAAATCAAGCAACTAGATTTGGACATACAAAGCTTGTGCATTGGATCTTAGAATATGTACAACATACAATACTTGATATTAAATCTGCATTCTATGAGGCATGTAAATGTGAAAATGATAAAATCCAAATGCAGTGTGTTGCTTTAATTTGGTATTATAAACCGGCTAAAACTTGCTTGAGATTGAAACTGTATTTACAACCATAATGGAGGCACCATCCAAATTGTTTGATAAAAATGATGACCTCATGAACTGGATAGAGTACAACAAGAACATTAGTCAGTGAAGATATGTAAATTTGAAACTACAATATTAAATACTGAAGAAAACAAAACCTTAACAAAATAAGGAAGTACATGATGATCAACGTCAACATCAAGCATGCATTGTTTAAATAGAACCATGCAACGGTCATTCTTCTATTATCTTATCATTCTTATGATTGTCCATCACTATTGAAAAGTTAACATTTTATAAACACTCAACACAAAGAATCGTCAAATGAATATTAAAAGATAATTGTGTTTATTAAACCATTGTCGTGACCGTGCCGTCAGCCAATTCATTTACCGGGGATTCATTTTCCGATAACAGCGATTTCTAAATCTGTCGCTGAAAAGGACTCACCAAATTATAGTCAATTGTATCATTTCTGTGCCTAATTTTTAACCGGATTTACGAAGCGAAAATTGGTAATTGATTTAGGGATGTAAACCAGGCGATCGGGCGGCTGGCTGTCCAAAAGTGTCCGTTCTTTAAAATGAAAACGCTTTGACGAAATGTATTTTTTCCTGTGACTAAATGGAAGTCAAGTTCAATTTTCATGATATAAGCTGTTCTCGTTGTTGAGTTATATCCATTTCCAATAGTCAAAAGTGGTACTTATTATGTGATCGAGTTATTTATTTTTGAACAGAAATGATTAATTACTGTAAACCAACTTATTTTCGCGGATACTTTATTTCGCGTTTTCCTCTTTCTAGTCAACTTCACGGCTATTTAATTACGCGATTTTCTAATTGACTTGATGTAGTTTGGTAAGGATAGATCCAAAACTTATATATTCGTGACGATTTATTTTCGCGTTATTTTTCTACTCGCGAAAGTCGCGAAAACAAATCGCTCGCGAAAATAAGTTGGTTTACAGCATAGGGAAGAACCAAAAATTTGCGAAAGCAAATTTACAGATCTAACATTGTTTGGTTGATGTTTAGACGAGTTGTATATACATTATGTACACAGCCATGTATCACCATCATTGATGGCGATCCGATGGATACATCTGTTGTAGGGTTGTCACTGACACAGACGTACTAATGTATATATTTCTAAACACTATTAACAAGTTTTGATGTTACAAGTCTTTACACAAGTATTCCCCATGATCTAGGTATTACAGCCGTAAAATACTAGATCGACGAAAAACGGGATGAAATTGATAGTAGATTTGAAACAAACTTCATACTAGAGGCTACCAAAATAGTGCTAGAAGAAAATACATTTTATTTCGATGGGAAAAAATACAGACAAATTAAAGGTACAGCCATGGAAACTAAAGTTGTCCCCACCTACGCCAATTTAGTGATGGGATATTTAGAGCAACAAATGTATCAACAAATATCTGTCCAATTCGACCAAAATTTTAGTGATTATATCATTCAATTTTGGAAAAGATATTTAGATGACTGCATAATATTTTGGAGCAGATCAGAAGAAGATTTATACAAATTTAAAGATCTGATCAACTCCTTACATCCGTCAATTAAATTCACCATGGAAACCAGTGGTACACAACTGCCATTTTTGGATATCCTTATTTTAAAATCAGGCATACAAATAACAACGGACATTTATTATAAATCCACAGACACCCATCAATACTTAAATTTTCATTCGTGTCATCCGTCCCATACACAGCGAAATATACCTTACTGTATGGCCAGGCGAATTTGTGCTATAGTGTCGGACAAAAACATTCGAGAAGTACGTTTGAAGGAATTAAAAGGTTATTTGACACAACAGTTGTACCCAGAGGGACTAATTGAAAGTGGAATACAAAAATCAAAACTTCTCACACTTCAAGAATTAAGAACCCCGAAAGTAAAAAACACGGATGAAAACTTAAAGAAAATACCGTTCGTCAGTACACATGACCCGTATCTACCGAACGTTTTTAAAACAATATAATCAAACCTTCCGATTCTACATGAAAGTAAAAATATGAAAGAATTGATACCGGAAGGAAACTTGATCTACAGCCGCAGACAACCTAAAAAATTTAAAGAAACATTTAACCAGAGCTCGATTCGAATCGAAGGTTAGTGAGTTTGAAATAAAATCTTGCGGAGATTCAAGATGCGGTGTTTGCGGTCAAGAAATAAAATATTTGGAAACGGGAAAAATGAAAACATTTAAAGATGGTAGAAAATTTTACGTGAACGCCAATATGACATGTAAGACAACAAACCTTATTTATTGCGTCACATGTCCTGGTTGTCATGAAAATTATATTGGACAGACCGGGAATAGCCTCTGTGAACGGGTGCGAGTTCATAAAGAACAAATAAAACACCCACAATACAGAAACTCGGCAATTAGCGCCCATCTAGACACTTGTGGTAAAACACGTTTTCAAATAATACCCATTTTTAAATGTAGACGGGATGAAGCCTATCGAAAGGAGATGGAACGTTATTTTATCGCAACGTTCCGATCAAAATTAAATCCCGAAAACTTTTAATAACGAACAATGACGGAACGTCACAAACCTCCTTAACGACGTCGCCCATTACGACGCCATATCAGTTATCCTGAAGAGTCCCAATGGAAGGATGAAATCGATTGAATGGAACTGTTAACTTTTTAACTTATTTTACTATTTTATTTTATGAATATATATATATATATATATAGCAAAAGTAAATAAACACGGTGTACAGATGTATATAATAAAAAATTTAAATTTGCAAAACTACATTTCACATCAAATAATTACAGTTCGTTAAAATATTGTCACTAGCGCTTTCATGCCTTCTGGCAATCTTCAGGCGACGTTTTAACAATGTCCTTAACGACACTGCCGTTGGTAACGTTTATAACGTTACAATAACGATAAGGGGAGATAAATCAAACGTGTTTACGTAGATCCATTTGAATTTGGCTGAAAGTTCTTTATAAAGTGTGCTTCCTTTGCCAGTCTTTTATATTTGTTCGGTTGGTTCATTTTATAGAACGGATTATAATTTAACTATCGAGATTGAATAAATCCGATAATCCACGAGTAACTATGTAAGAATCTGTTTCTCTAATGATTAAAAATACATTTTCTTTTTTTGTTAACCGAAAACCCCCTTCGAGTGCCTTTCACATTGCACGAAGTTGTCAATTTCATTAACAGCTGTTATCGTATTTTGATTCATCCAGTTATCTAAAAAGGTCGTGACACTTAAAATCATCCAATGATCTTTTGAGATCACCAGCAACCACACGTTGATTAAATTTTTTTTATACAATGGGTTCGGAAAGGGATAAATTTCCATAGAGTTAGAAAAATATATATATACAACTCGTCTATATATATATATATATATATATATATATATATATATATATATATATATATATATAATTCGTCTAAACATCAACCCAACAATGTTAGATCTGTAAATTTGCTTTCGCAAATTTTTGGTTCTTCCCTCGCCGGGATTCGAACCCATGCTACTGTGATATCGTGACACCAAATCGCCTGCACTGCAGCCGTCCCGCTAGACCACACGACCACCTGGGCTCTCAAAAAAAGAGCTTTCGCTGGCCATGTGTTACCTTTCCACGTCAGTTTTAATCTAGCGGCGTACTACAGTACATGATATATAAGGCATGAAGATGTTATTGTTACAGATCAGCTAAATTATCTATAGTAAAGGATCCTACAAATTAATGTAAGATACAGTCACAGAAAATAAGTATATTCATAAGTACGTCTGAGTCAGTGACAACCCTACAACAGATGTATCCATCGGATCGCCATCAATGATGGTGATACATGGCTGTGTACATAATGTATATACAATTCGTCTAAACATCAACCCAACAATGTTAGATCTGTAAATTTGCTTTCGCAAATTTTTGGTTCTTCCCTCGCCGGGATTCGAACCCATGCTACTGTGATATCGTGACACCAAATCGCCTGCACTGCAGCCGTCCCGCTAGACCACACGACCACCTGGGCTCTCAAAAAAAGAGCTTTCGCTGGCCATGTGTTACCTTTCCACGTCAGTTTTAATCTAGCGGCGTACTACAGTACATGATATATAAGGCATGAAGATGTTATTGTTACAGATCAGCTAAATTATCTATAGTAAAGGATCCTACAAATTAATGTAAGATACAGTCACAGAAAATAATTATATTCATAAGTACGTCTGAGTCAGTGACAACCCTACAACAGATGTATCCATCGGATCGCCATCAATGATGGTGATACATGGCTGTGTACATAATGTATATACAATTCGTCTAAACATCAACCCAACAATGTTAGATCTGTAAATTTGCTTTCGCAAATTTTTGGTTCTTCCCTCGCCGGGATTCGAACCCATGCTACTGTGATATCGTGACACCAAATCGCCTGCACTGCAGCCGTCCCGCTAGACCACACGACCACCTGGGCTCTCAAAAAAAGAGCTTTCGCTGGCCATGTGTTACCTTTCCACGTCAGTTTTAATCTAGCGGCGTACTACAGTACATGATATATAAGGCATGAAGATGTTATTGTTACAGATCAGCTAAATTATCTATAGTAAAGGATCCTACAAATTAATGTAAGATACAGTCACAGAAAATAATTATATTCATAAGTACGTCTGAGTCAGTGACAACCCTACAACAGATGTATCCATCGGATCGCCATCAATGATGGTGATACATGGCTGTGTACATAATGTATATACAATTCGTCTAAACATCAACCCAACAATGTTAGATCTGTAAATTTGCTTTCGCAAATTTTTGGTTCTTCCCTCGCCGGGATTCGAACCCATGCTACTGTGATATCGTGACACCAAATCGCCTGCACTGCAGCCGTCCCGCTAGACCACACGACCACCTGGGCTCTCAAAAAAAGAGCTTTCGCTGGCCATGTGTTACCTTTCCACGTCAGTTTTAATCACTGACTCAGACGTACTTATGAATATAATTATTTTCTGTGACTGTATCTTACATTAATTTGTAGGATCCTTTACTATAGATAATTTAGCTGATCTGTAACAATAACATCTTCATGCCTTATATATCATGTACTGTAGTACGCCGCTAGATTAAAACTGACGTGGAAAGGTAACACATGGCCAGCGAAAGCTCCTTTTTTGAGAGCCCAGGTGGTCGTTGTGGTCTAGCGGGACGGCTGCAGTGCAGGCGATTTGGTGTCACGATATCACAGTAGCATGGGTTCGAATCCCGGCGAGGGAAGAACCAAAAATTTGCGAAAGCAAATTTACAGATCTAACATTGTTGGGTTGATGTTTAGACGAATTGTATATACATTATGTACACAGCCATGTATCACCATCATTGATGGCGATCCGATGGATACATCTGTTGTAGGGTTGTCACTGACTCAGACGTACTTATGAATATAATTATTTTCTGTGACTGTATCTTACATTAATTTGTAGGATCCTTTACTATAGATAATTTAGCTGATCTGTAACAATAACATCTTCATGCCTTATATATCATGTACTGTAGTACGCCGCTAGATTAAAACTGACGTGGAAAGGTAACACATGGCCAGCGAAAGCTCTTTTTTTGAGAGCCCAGGTGGTCGTGTGGTCTAGCGGGACGGCTGCAGTGCAGGCGATTTGGTGTCACGATATCACAGTAGCATGGGTTCGAATCCCGGCGAGGGAAGAACCAATAGACGAATTGTATATACATTATGTACACAGCCATGTATCACCATCATTGATGGCGATCCGATGGATACATCTGTTGTAGGGTTGTCACTGACTCAGACGTACTTATATATATATATATATATATATATATATATATATATACCTCGTCTAAACATCAACCCAACAATGTTAGATCTGTAAATTTGCTTTCACAAATTTTTGGTTCTTCTCTCGCCGGGATTCGATCCCATGCTACTGTGATATCGTGACACCAAATCGCCTGCACTGCAGCCGTCCCGCTAGACCACACGATCACCTGGGCTCTCTCTATATATATATACGAGTCTAAATTGAAAACTACGTTCAAACCTATGATTGCGTTGGATAAAAACCGCAATTTTTATACGTGTGCATTTTAAACAAATTTCGTTGTAGAAGGGTCTAAAAACAGCACAAACAACATTTTCCAAAAGACCAAAAAAAGTGAAAAAGTATATTTAAACAAAACGCATTTGACTAACAGGTCGAACAACAGATGTTCTTTAACCCTGCTGACTGCCATTGGCGATTGCCAAATAAAATTGATCACAAGATGTAACAAAATCGATCTTAAAATAAATTTAATACTAAACAGAAAAACTTTTTAAACTTGTGGCCACGATGTTATGCCACAAACATACGGTGTCAATATATTTGAGTACACCAGATCCGGATTTCGATATTATATTGTATGTTTCTCTGTCAACTTGTATCTAGTTTTTAGAGAATAAAGTATCTATCTATTTAGTATCTATCTATTATAATAATAGGTTGAAATATTTTATGTTTTCATAATAACAATAGGGTGCACTCGAATCCAATCTTAATTGACTAGGATTGTGAGTTTTCCTATCGAAGGTCTGTAGTTTTCCCGGGCCCATCGGCGTCTTTCAAAAATAAACAATTGGCCTAAATGCAGTGCTTAAAAGTGCTTTTATAACATTAATAAACTGTTATCACAGAGATATGTCTCGCCTTTTTGTAATTTTGATTATGAAAATGTTGAAATCAAAATAGCAATACCTTAACATCTTACACAAGTTAATAGACCATGACTGAGGGGGCGGAGCCAAATAATCACCATGGCAATGAGATGTGCCAATGCTAATACATCTGCATACCAATTATCATTGATGTACCACAAGTGGATCTCCATAAACTGACCTTATCACAAAGTAATAAAGGTAAAGTAAGCAAACCATTCAAAGTCAATAGACCATGACTGAGGGGGCGGGGCCAAAAAATCTCCATGGCAATGAGATGTAGCAATGGTAATACATCTGCATACTGAAGGGTAAGCAGATCCTGCTCAACATGTGACTCCGGTCGTGTTGCTTATGTCATAACAAATCCGGTTAACAGTCTAATTCGGTAGGTCACATTCATGAAAGGAAAGGGAATTGTAGTCACGACGTATGGAACATATCCGATATCATTTGTAAAACGGTTATTCCATAACGGTCTACCAACTCGTGATGGCGTCCGTAAAATTTACGAAGGGATGATTTCAACTTGAAGAATTGCTATTTATTTGATGTCATGTAGTCTTGAAAGAAATATCAAATCTAGATTATGAAACTAAAGCTGACCCCATAATAGTGTATTTTCAATTGCTTTATAAGGTCTACGAAAGTGTTAAAAGAATCGGTAATGACGATAACACACATGGATTAAAAAGTAAAATCACAAAATAAATCAGAGAAAATTCAAAACGGAAAGTGCCTATTCAAATGGTAAAATCAAAAGCTCAAACACATCAAACGAATGTATAACGACTGCCACATATATTCCTGACTTGGTACAGGCATTTTCTCATGTTGGATTGAACCTGGTTTTGTAGCAAGCAAATCCTCTCACTTGTATGAAATTCGAATCAAATTCCATTATATTGACAGCGATGCGTGAACAAAACCAACAGACATAATAGTTTAAAAAATCAATATAATATGAATATTATATATATAGTGTGTCGTGTCTGTCTATATGTGATGTTACACTATTGTTTCATGTAGGGTAAAGGTTGCTGTCTATACAAACGTTTACACCCGCTGCATTTGTTTGCACCAACCTCATGTTCAGTGGTTGTCATTTGTGTCAACCAGAAATACATGTACACCTTACAATCATTCCATAGTTGACCTAATGCTCATAGTTTTAAATAAACACTCAAAACAATGAAAACTTTATATTGACCAGTAAACCTTCAGAATGAGGCCAATGACAGCTGATTCCTGTCAGACAGACATAAACATCTTACAATCATTCCATATAGATGCCCTATTGCTCTTAATTTACAATAAAAAAAATGAAACGAAAACTTTACATTAAGCGACGAATTGCGTCAATGAGGTCAAGGTCAGATATAACCTTCCAGACTAACATGTTCATAGTAAAATTTCCAAACAACTAAAAATAGTTGACATATTGCATACAGTATTAGAAAAAACAGCCTATAACACAAAAAACTTAATCTAAACCACTGAACCATGGAAATGAGGCCAAGGTCAGATGACATCTTTTAGTTGGACATTTAAACCTTACAATCATTCTAAACACAAACTATAGTAGATCTTTTGTATTTAGTATCGGATATATGGACTGGACTTTGAAAACTTAACATTGTTTACTGATCCATAAAATGAGGGGGAGGTCAAGTGAAAACTGTCTGACAGACATACTGATAGGCATGAAAACCTTGCAAGGTACAAACATACTTAATATAGTTATCATAGTATTACTCATACTAGTAATTAGAGAGAAGTTAAGATTATAAGGCTATCTTTTTTCATCGTAGTCTCAGAATAATAAAGACAATGGACATATTACAGAAGGACACTTCTCAACATAAGGCATCTATATATTAAGTAAAGTTTGAAGCAGCCAGATCTTCTACCTTTAGGAATATCAAGCTTTCGATTAATTAATTAATGCAGCAATGTCACAGAAATCACTATCCTTAAGTGGAAGGCTCGTCAAAAATTATTAAGTTTATAACCAATGCACATGTTTCTGATGTGTTGCATCCTTCAAAGATAAATTTGTATCATGTTGTAAATTTCGTAATTTTTTTTTTAAACTTAATATCTCATAGTTGATATATGATGTTCCCAGGATTGTATTTCCTAACCTGATTTCTAAGATAGAGTGTTGCTGCTCATAACGAAGATTATTAGCATAAGTGAGAGACGTAAAGTTGAAGTCATCCTTACGTTCATGTTAAAACACCATCAATACTATGGAATATTTGTTTCACAGATGAAGGGGAATATGTTGCAATTGTAACTTCAATCTTGTCCCCTTTTTGCCAAATAGGACGTACTGAATTAGACTTCTTACCTAGTCTTTACTTACATGAGTCACACGATGGGTGCAACATGTGGAGTCAGATCACTTGAGATCACTTCAATGTTTTGGTGGTTTGCGTTGCTGTCTATAGTTTTCTATGTTGTGTTTTGTTTACTGTTTTTTTTTCTGTTAATTAAGGTCAAGGAACAGTAAATGGGCTATGTCACAGATTTCAGTAAAATTTCACATACAACTCTGGCTCGTTGAACTACAACTGAAAATCGAAAATATATTGCATTTATCTCAATTATCATTTGAAATATTACTGATTGAATTCTTACAAAATGGGTGAACATTTGTATAGAAAGCACATAAAATCGGCGAAAACCCTTCTAAAATTTGTCTTAAAATCGCCAAATCTCAAATTCTACTCCATAGATTTTTCTTAAAAAACTATATTTTGTTGATACATAAATTTCCGTCATTATGATGCAAAATAAAGATAGGGTCACCGACTTCGTTTTTACGGTATACATCATTCAAAGTTGCGTTCTTTGTGAAAAAATCCAACAAAACGTCGAAATAATCGTAACGTTATCGCGTTGCAGGCCGTAAAACGTTGATTTTTTATGTTTTTCACTACCAACAAGGTAAAAAATTGATTATAAGACAAAAAACGAAGTCGGTGACCCTATGATTATTTTATATCATTAAACCAGAAATTTATGTGTCAACAATATATAGTTTTTTAAGAAAAATCTATGGAGTAGAATTAGAGATTTGGCAACTTCGTTTTTTGTCTTGTTTGATTACTGGACTTTTGGGTCTGAGTATAAAGATCAAGCTCAAAATATTTACGACAAATGGCCTAAAATTGCAGACATAATTTATTGAATCTTGTACCTTTTTTCATATAATTTTAAGTAATTTTCTATAATTTTCAACAAAACCATGATAAGTGACAATAACCTAATTTTGAATGCAACAGGTCTTCTGATTTACTGCTTTTTTTTCTATCATCTCATAGACATAATAGGTTGTCATCAATATTTCCTCATGATTTACTCCTAAAAAGGGAATTGGAAGAAAAGTTTTTTAACATAATGTAAAGCAAAAATTTCCAAGGTGAAAGAAATAATTACTCTACATTTAGAAATACATGTTGTGTTTTTATTAATGGGAAAATCATGACCAATTTTATATCCCATTATATGTAAAATTCAAACCTTTTAATATTGCAACAGAAGCTCTATATGAGTTGCACACATAAATGTTGTATTCAAATCAA
>CM034358.1:56453834-56515960 GCA_019925275.1 Mytilus edulis
ATGTCGTTAAAAAGATCAGAACAAAGTGATAAATTATCACAAAATGCCACAAATACGTCAATTTCATTTTCTTCCAATAGGGTCATAGAAAACATAAAACAAGATAAAGTCACTTTATTAATCTGATCTTTAAATGCTTTATTTTTTCGTTATTTGTCGATGGTCGGTTATTTCGCTGATGTTCGTCCAATGTCTTTTAAAAAAATAAGTTTTGAATAACCATTTATTAAATAATTTGATAACAGAAATTAGTCATTGATTTCGACCAATGAGTTGCTACAACAGCTACGTGTATTTGTTGATCAATACAATTTCCAATCAACATTCAAACATCAGAAATATTAAAGGCATTCTGATATTTGACAAAATCACATAAATTGATACTGTTATCACAGTGTAGATACTATTCTGTACACTATCCGGAAGTCGCGATTTTCGAAGCGATAATTTCCAACTGACTAACAGAACGGTTTTGCCTACGGTGACTTTTCTCATCATTTGTTCACTCCTATATCTATAAAGTCTTTTGAAGGTCTTCAAGGTATGTATAGCATCATAAAAATGAGTAACTGTAACAAAAACATGCATTAGAACATAAAATATACGTGTGCATCACACCAACTTGATAGAAAAAAGTGAAATCGATGGACAATTTTGCTCTCGTAGTACAAAGCAAATAATCTTTAATTGAAAATATTTGCATCAGTCTACAGTTAAATATATGCTGTTTCAATATTCTTTTCGTATTTCCCCTAAAAAATATGTTTTCCTTGAGGATCCCAAAATATATATTATTGTACGATCAGTCTAGAACTGACTGTATTCTAGAAGCAATTTCAGATTTTTTGACTGTATGACCAGTCATGATTTAAAAAAAACCAACAACGGCAATTTGAGGGTAAATACGTGTCTATGTGTGATATTATGAACTGTCCAGGGAACTATAACGTATAATTTTTTTCATCAGACAATACAAATATATTTCTGATGATTTTTGCAAATGGCAAAATAATTGTTTTTTGTTCCGTCAGTCTTATTTAAAATCAAATGCCTAAAAAGCAATACATGGTTCGCTTGTGGACTTTGTAATAGTGTATTGTTGCAGTTATCTGTTTAGCTATTACATTTTTAAAGGCTATTTACACCGTCCGCCGTTGAGGGGGATAATTCATGTGATATAATTTGGGTAAGTTTACAGAAATGATAACATGTATCAATAACGAATGAATTTAAAATGAAACGGATTTTATCAGTTTACTTAAAGCGATTTCTGGGTTAATCCATATATGTCATTGTATTGATTGCATTTATTAATTGCGTAGCAACTTGTGAAAATAATAATACTTAGCTTATACACTTTTACCCTTTTTAACAGAATTTTCCACAGAAAAATCGGTAGGTATGTTGAAGGTTGGTGCGACCATTAAAACGGTTAAACCCGCTGTACTAAAATTTTAAAATAAATTGGAACTTGGATTGAGAATTGTCTCATATTACATCTTCTTATTTATATTATTTTGGAGATGTTAGAATGCTGCCAAACATTGTCCATGCCCTTTACTCATGAACCGTTTAATCAAAGCTTTTAAAAATATTAATTTGTCGTTACTGATGCCAAAATGGAGGTCAATTTGATATATTGACGATTTTTACTGTTTCTGATCATGAGGTATGCGTCTTGAAAGATTTCAAAATGGTGTTTCCAGTCGTGTCCATGCGTTAACTCGTGAATTGTTCAATCATTCAACTTTTCAAACTTTAATATGTTGTTACTGATGATAACACGGAGGTCAGGTATGATATTGATGATTTTCACATTCACCGTTCAAGAAAGATGGTTCTTGAAAGATTGAAAAATGCAAGATATAAATAAATTTAAAAAAATCTGGATTGCTTCTTCTGAAAGACTCTTGTTTTGATTTTCCTTGGGAGTCAGCTATGTTTTTTTATCTTCATTTTTCATTTACATCTGCCCAATTATAGAACCATTCAGGCTAAAAGTTGGTATAAGTCGACCCCGAGGAAAACTTTGGGATGGGTGAACGGGAGGCAACCATTAATATCTAGTCCACTGACTTTGTTATTTGAAAATTGTTTATGAAATGTACATGTTAAATTCAAATCAATATAAATACTGTAATGCATTCAAGTAAACGAAAGATATATTTTTTTTTTCAGGATAATCCAATGCCAAGTTTTCATGATTTGAAAGAATTAAAGTTGAAAGTTGCAACACGTGTTTCTCCGTCTATTACAGATGTCCGAAAACCTTTAAACTGATACCTGCTGAAATTAAGGAAGCTCCTTTGTCATGTTTTCAAAATTTGGTAACGCGCGTTCTTCAGTGTGCACCATATTTTTTATGTTATTTCTTCATAGACAGAAAAATATTACAGTCATTCCTTAAATAGTTTTTGGGGACATAAACTTGTTTTAATGATAAAGCTATATGAAAAGTCAAAAGAGAACATTTTCCAGCAAAAATTTCAACGGCTAATATATCGAAACAAGCACGGTGACCTATATATTTTTTTGCTCTTTGGATTCCTATATTAATCCCCTATCAATATAAACTAGTGCTTTGAAAAGTTAATTACTTTGAAACTGAGAAGCGAACTCCCTTAAGAAGGACAATACAATCACAATTCCACAATGTGACGCACTCACTTAATGTATGTAATATTTCTTCGGAACTGTTGTCACCTGTTAAGACGAAATGTGGAACAGAAGTACAATAGAGTATCAAAGAGACAGCTCTACATCCAAAACAAAGCGAAGGAACTGTGATCAATTATAGGCTCTAGTACGGCCTCGAATGTGTGTAAATACATGCATCTTTATATAACAATTAAATCTGTGTGTTTGTACAATTTTAAGTATAACGGAGGACATTTCTGAAACTTATATATAAAACAAACCTACTTCTCATTTTAGCAACATTTAAACATCCTTATACTTCATGTAGTAAGTCGAGTACACCCTATCCAACTGAAACATGTTTCATAAGTTTTTAGGATGTGAATTTATTGAAATATATTTGTGTTATTTAGAAAAATGCCACCTTCTAATGTATCGTATATAATTTTGAAATCACCACTAGAATACAGTGAAATAAAGACTGATCATACAGTTTCAAAATATACAAGCGAGACTGATCGTACAGTGTGAAATTCAAACAAGTGTAAATTTCTTATTTCTGGCTTCAAAGATCTGGTTGAAACTTTTACCCCCACTTGAAATCTACTTCATTAAGTTAGTTAAGTCTGGTTCATAAATTAATTTGTACACTAAGACGGTAAAAATCTTGTTTTTAGGTTCATCGACTGATTTTCCTTAGTGATGCACTTGAAAATCTCTTGATTAAGGCAAAGATACGAATAATGAATGTGCTAAATTTATTTCTAAACCATTTGAGAATATTGATGTCAGCTGATTTAATCATTAAGCAATGTTCAGATGATCAACTTTCCGTTTAATTCAGTATATCCATCAAATTTAAAATGTGATAAAAAAAGTTCTCGCTTCGAAATTCGCGACTTCCGGATAGCGTACAGAATATTATCTACACTGTGGTTATGAAATCTTATGATATATCGCAATCGACATTATGTTATTAACAATGTTTTAGTAAGTTATAATAATTACATCGAATCTGACCATTGGGGATACAACTTAAAAAAATTTGTAATAGAGGATAGATACTTGTCTTGGTTAAATTTGAATACGATAACTATTGCATGTTGTTTTTTAGTATTCATTGGTCATCAACATCTCGATTTTGTACTTATTATTATTAAAACTACATATTTTAAATCTTTATCATATAATTGATTACAAATCGGACATTACTATTCCCCCTCAAAACCCCTAAATCTAAAAGAAATTGTAATAAAATGTCTTTAGATACAAGAAGATTTGGTATGAGTGCCAATGAGACAACTCTCCATCCAAGTCACAATTTATAAATGAAAACCAATATAGGTTAATGTACGGTCTTCAGCACTGAGCATTGGCTCGCACCTAACAGCAAGCTATGAAGGGCCCAAAAATGACTAGTGTAAAACCATTTAAACGGGAAAACCAACGATCTAGTATTTATTAAAAACAAGAAACGAGAAACACTTATAAACCACATCAACAAACAACTACTGCACATCAGATTCCAGACTTTGTCTATTTAGTGTGTAGATTATTGACATTAGATTTATTTGAAGATATAACAGTAAACCATAAACATGATAAAGAACAACTCCCGTAACTTCATGCCTTTCCTGTAATTCTAGATTTCATACTGTGAAAAAATTAAGAAAACTTGACACAAATTATCACCTTCAATATTTCAAGTATAAAAACCAACGTATGATCATTGAACATCACAGAATCGAAACTAAACCTTCTCCAGACCACCTACAATTAACCAGAACTATGTCTGTTGTTTTACCTTTATCGAACATTTGTAAGAGGGAAGAAATATGCACAAAAACATTGTTGCAACAACAATCATCAATTGGTAATAGCTGTTGTCTTGAGATGTGTTCCCACCAAAGAAGTAGAGTAATTCAAAATAGTTTCAGCTTTATCAACAATGGTACACCAGCATCGATCTCTTTTGATGAAGAAGACTAAACTATCTGTCCATCATTTTGTGAGACGAATTGAAAAGAAACAAACCAATTGATATTTTTATCTATGAAGAGATATTGTATACATGTTCAGAACGTCAGATAGATATAACCGAAGGCGAAACACAAAGTTGAATGTTTAATATATATATATGTTGTTCTGAAATATTTTATCTATCCTCCGTCCGAGTTGCATATTAAAGAATGTGGTTCTACAAACCTATAACAGTTGACACATATTTCATGTATGTTAAACTTTAACCTTAACTTAAATATGTATTCATTTAAAAACAAAATATGTAATCAATGGCATATATTTTACTAATAAAGTATTTATAAAGTTCAATGAACATGTTTACATTTTTTTGGAAATAGAATCGATGGTTGTATATGATGCCTATTGAATACATTTTTTGTTACTTTGGTCTGATTCACAAGCAGAACGGTGTTTTCGACAATCAAATTCGATGAAAATGTTTTTATGTGGTATTTCGTTAGAACTTGTTGCTAAAACGAAATTAGATAATATCTTTGATTTAGATTGAAACGAATTATCATTGACTAATAAAACGAAGGTATTACCAAGCCAGTCGAAAGCACTTATATGTTGACATAAATTTTAATTGAATTAGTAATTATTATAAATTTACTGTTAAAAAAAAGTTAAATTATTAACATCTATTTAATCAGCCATCAAAAACGGGCTTCAAAGTTATTGTGAAACTGCCTATTCTAGAGGTGGCATTAATCAGATGTGGATACTTAAACACTTCAAAAATTCTTTTAGAGTACATGCAATCTAAGATTCTTTCATCTTGCAATAGTATTTAAACATTTGACTTTTCTACACTTTACACAAGTATTTCCAATTCCAAACTGAAAGACATATTGAAAGAGTTGTTATGGTTTTGCTTCATTGAAAAGAATGGCAATCGTAGATACAAGTATCTTGTCTTAAGAAGAGATAAATCCTACAACTGATTCAAATTAAAAATTCTCTGAAACTGACATTATCAAGATGCTTGATTTCTTGATTAACATCATATTTGTTACGTTTGAAGGACGTGTTTTTCAACAGACTGATGGCATTATAACGGGAACCAATTGTGCTTGTTTTCTTGCCAACATGAAAAATTATCGCATATTACATGAAATGTTCATGTACATAATTTTGATATTAAATATTTCTTTTTTTTCTGAATATCTTTCATGTCTGTCATCAGTATGGTATTATCAAATTCTTACATAAAACACAATGTATTTTTGGTAATGTTGCTTCCCATTATTCTCTATTTCGTAGGATTTTGTTAATTGTTAATTTGTTTTGCCCGTTACTCACCACTCTGTAAGCCAATCCAGATCTTCATAAGAAGAAAATGGTTAAGAATCGACTAAAAGGTGCATCTTAGGACTATTTTCAATCTCGGTTTATTTCTGAAATTTATTCTTACATACTTTTGATTTTTTAACCCTATATGCTAAAAGAGGGACGAAAGATACCAAAGGGACAGTCAAACTCATAAATCTAAAACAAACTGACAACGTCATGGCTAAAAATGAAAAAGACAAACAAACAACAGCACACACGACACAACACAGAAAACTAAAGAATAAACAACACGAACCCCACCAAAAAACTAGGGGTGATCTCAGGTGCTCCGGAAGGGTAAGCAGATCCTGCTCCACATGCGGCACCCGTCGTGTTGCTTATGTGATAACAAATCCGGTAAATAGTCTAATTCGGTAGGTCACATTCAGGAAAGGGAAGGGGATTGTAGTTACGACGTAAGGAACATATCCGATATCATTTGTGATACGGTTATTCCATAACGGTCAACCAACTCGTGATGGCGTCCGTAAAATTTACGAAGGGATGATTTCAACTTCACCATTTGGAACTCTTGGTTTAATAGCTTCATTGTGAGCAGCAACCCTCTATCAAGAAAATCATGATAGGAAATGCAAGCACGGGAATATCGTATCAATTGGGAGATATATACCCCGTATGCAGGTGCTGCTGGAATGTTGCTACTTAGAAATTGAAAGTTCACAATTGGAAAGCTGAAATCATCTCTTTTGTCGTAAAGTTTTGTTTTCAACCGACCCTCATTGTCAATTTCTAGATGTAAGTCAAGATATGAGGCTGACTTAACTGTATCTGTAGTATCCTTTATCTCTAGCTCGATTGGATAGATGCGTTCCACATAGTCACCAAATTTTGAAATATTTAGGGGAAGAACATCATCTATATAGCGAAAAGTAGAATTAAAGGATAGTGCTAACTTCTTATCTTTCTTCCTAAGAAGTTCCTGCATGAAGTCAGCCTCATAATAATAAAGAAACAAGTCGGCAAGTAGAGGGACACAGTTTGTTCCCATTGGAATGCCGACAGTCTGTTGAAAAACACGTCCTCCGAACGTAACAAATATGTTGTCAATCAAGAAATCAAGCATCTTGATAATATCAGTTTCAGAGAATTTTTTGTTCGAATCAGAGTGATCCTTTACAAAGTAGGATTTATCCCTCCCTAAGACAAGATACTTGCATCTACGTTGGCCATTCTTTTTTACGAAGCAAAGCAATACCAACTCTTTCAATTTGTCTTTTAGTTTGGAATGTGGAATACTAGTGTACAGAGTAGAAAAGTCAAATGTTTTAATACTGTTACAAGATGAACGAGAGTTAGATTGTATGTACTCTAAAAGATCTTTGGAATTTTTAAGTATCCACATCTGATTCACGCCCCTTCTAGAACAGGCAGTTTCACAATAACTTTGAAGCCCGTCTTTGATTGCTGATAAAATAGATGTTAATAATTTAGAAAGAGGTTTCGTGGAGCACTTCGAAGACCCAGCAATATACCGTTGTTTGTAAGGACACTTATGTAGTTTAGGTATCCAATACAGTGATGGCAGATCCAGTTCTTCATCTTTGGTTGAAATTCCAAAGGAACACAGAATAGACCTATGATTATCCAGGATTTCCTCTTTGGTAAGTGTCGTGAGGGTATGTGTTGAGTTTCCAAGTGAATTGTCAATACCTAATTCGTTTATCAAGCAGTTAATGTAATGAGTTTAACATACAAAAACGATGTTGTTTGGGGCTTTATCTACGGGAACAACAACATATTTGTCATGGAGGTAGGATAGGTGTTTTGCAACATTTGGGTCTTTAAAGATTGACGTAGCATGGGCATTGATAGACCCATTTAGTTTCTTAATTCTGATTTGTATCAACGACCTCACTGCCTTAATCCATTGGGAAAGAGTGTCTACATCTTCCTTCTCGCGCTTAGCCCATTGCGTGGCATTATCCTCAACTGAATCCATCAAAATTTTAAAGTTGAATTTCCAATTGATGGATTTAGGCTCACGATATTTCGGACCTTTCGATAACACATTTCGTAGAGGAGTAACTTAACAATGTTGAGGTCACCGATAATAACGTGGCCAGCGGGATTATATGTGAATTGGGAACTAGCACAAGTGCAATCGGGAGGTTTAGACTTGAAGTCGTCAATATCGAGATCCTGCAAAACGTGTTTGTAATTGAAAATTTTAGTTGCAATAGGTTTGGTATAGGTATAAGAAATGATTGGTACAGACTGTCTTTGAAATAAGGAGGTATTTTCGATTGAACTAATTTATGATGAAGGATATTGCCTAAGTTGACGCCATCGATACCTTTGTTGGCAAAGGAAAGATTAAGGAAAGATCTTTTCTCTTTTTCATCTTTGCCAATGCGGACTGGCTTGAAAAGTCTGTGACTTGCAATATCCGAAATTATAGCTGTAATTTTGTATAGGTTTGAATGAGGGTTTGTAACAGTGGATTCCAAACATAAATTGAACAGAGAATGAAGTTTTGAAAGGGGTAATGAATAAAGTTTCGTGCGAATGTGATAACATTGCCTATTTAAATTTAAAAAATTGTTTTTATGCACATTGAACGACCAAACTATGTGACGTATAAAATTTTCTGAAGTCAGACACACAAATCAATGAATGTGTTTGTAGATAGATGTTTTTGTGTTCTGTTAAATTGTTCCTTTTAAAATCGTTATACGATGATGACTGATGTACCCATATTTTTACTATTTTATTTATTGTGTCTGTTTAGTTAACGCATCAATGTCAATATAACGGAATTTGATGAGACTGTCATCAAAGTGAGAGGGTTAGCGCTATAAAACCAGGTTCAATCCACCATTTACTACATTTGAAAATGCCTGTACCAAGTCAGGAATATGACAGTTCTTGTCCATTCGTTTTTGATGCGTTTTGTTATTTGATTTTGCCATGTTATTATGGACTTTCCGAATTGATCTTCCTCTGGGTGCAGTATTTTTGTGATTTTACTTTTTATAAGCAAAACTTGATAATAAGTCAAGATCGTCATTTAAGTGTATTGATTTCTAAAGGAAGCCAGTCGAAGGTATAGGTAATACGCACTTTTTTCTTCTTGTATAGGTCATCGTTTTTGCTTATCACAGTGTCTACTTTTCGTTTATAAATTTTCAAAATGAGAAGCAAAAACTCTATTAATTAGTCTACAATCGTCATTAAGGGGCAATTTTCTGAAAGGGGTCATTGAATGGTACGGTAGATTTTGTATTTCTGTCTGTTTAAGCTACCTACAGAGTCTACTCGAAATTCGTCACGGAAGGCCAATAACTAAACCAACTCATATAAGGAACTATTTGATAATGTTGGTCGATTCGGGCGGGGCACTGGTGGTATTAGTGGATTAAAGATATTAAATATACCTAGCCTATAAAATTTGTCGCTGCATTTTTATTACATAAGACTCATCAGTGGCCAGCGAATAAAACAGTTTTGCAGGCTAAAATATCACTGCAGTTCAAATGTATTGAAATGTTGTGCCCACCGAAAGGAGAGACATTAGATATATACCAGAGTCAAAAATCTACAGACATGGCTTTAAAAGGAAAATACCAACTAACAAACAATAGTAAGCAATACACAACATAAAAAATAACGGACTAAGCTATACGAACCCAAGCTCCTACTAGGGGTGATCTAATGTGCCCAAAGCGGGTAAGCAGATTTCTGCCTCACATGTGGCACCCATTATTAGCTACACTACATGATAGATATATTTGAATTATACCAGAACATTTCAGCAGTGTTTCTTTACACATGTTCCTCAGTACTTGTTTGAAGGAAGACAATCTTAGGGACTAGTGCACGAGGTATTTATATTTCCTGAATTTCGAACAATTCAATTTTCAAATTGCATATTCAATAATTCAATGAATGAACACTTGCAGTTCAGGTCGGGTATATATAATTCATTCAAACAAGACAAACAAAATATAATTGCATCTTCAGCAACCAACAATGGAACGAGTTTGCAGTGCTACATAAATAGTGTTTCAGGAATTGTTGTTGCCGATTTGGAGATTAACTGTCGAAAATATATCTACCAGGTGAAACCGAACGGAACCATGATATCAGGTTTATGAAATTAGCGTCATTTATATACATCGATATTTATCCTCAGAGTCAAAATCTAAACAATATATTTAACTCATGTTTTATTGGTAAGATAAAAGACACATATTATTAAAAACATAAAAACAATGTTTGATACATTGTTAACACATAAATGGATGAAATAAAGGAAATAAGTTGTTCAAAAGTCATTAATCAATCAAGAGAAAACAAATCCGGGTTAGTTAAACACATCAATTATAAGAGAATAACAACGGTACAACAGAAACACTCAACTGCATAAAAATAAATCAGTATTAAGCTTCCATCTTTTGTAGTTCTGTTCCTAGAAATATTCAATTTGTCTCACAATACGAGGGTAGGATGGTACTGTCTACATACGCAGCACATCTTAATTTTGACGCAGTCCACACTTGATCTACCATTTTCATCGAAATACATCACTCGACAATAACTGTTCCAAGTAGACGATAGTTCTTGCAATAAAATTATACTGCATAATACATGCATTCCTGCGTTCTAAAAAATATCGAAGAAGCTTAAAGTATAGAAATATTTGTTAACGATTGTTTGTTCCAAGAAGGTCTTATGCAGCCTTTAATAGTTGATTTGCTTATACATTTTGTACATATCTCTTTATATTTGAAATGCTGAAAGTGTTAATTTTTGTTAAACATATTGAATTTGTTTTTCTAAGTATTGCTTAAAATGCAATTACCTACAGGATATGATTTTAAGTTACAGGAGTCAATGTTTAAGACCTCTTTCAATTTTGCAATTGCATCACATAAATCAACTTGCAATGATCTACGTATTTATAATGTGTCATTGTGCAATATTAACATGATTAATTTCAAAATGATAATAAACTCGCATGAGCTATGCATTACGAAGGTTATGAAAATAATCCGCGTCTGATTTTATATTATGATAAAACAGAGGTATCGGATCTGATTTACAACACAAGGTTTTCCTTAATCATAAATAATAATTTTGATTCATCTTCAATGTCTTAAATTTGACCCGAACATATCGAATAACCACTATTTCATAGAAACTTTGCTTTTTAAATAAATTGCAGTCATTACCGTATTTTCATATCAAAACTAAAACTTATCCTGTGCATGGCTTGTGTTTAAAAATTTATCATATCTGTAAATGCATAGATTGTGGTACTGATTCTTATTTTAAAGTTAACAACAACTCATGATCTGAACAACAGCTAAACTATGCAGTCCTGTTTCATAAATATTTTGTATTCAAATCACTTTTTGAAAGAGTTGAACAGTATTCTCAAGTCCTACATAACCTTTAAACTCATCATATATATCAGGATTAAAATTTTGTATTTGCGACAGACGTGCATTTCGTCTACAAAGAACTCATTAGTTACGCTCGATACAAAAAAGTTTAAAAATCCAAAATATTGTTCTTCTGTGTATAAAAACTATTGTGTAATTTTTTTTCTTCTAATTCTAACCTGTTGATTGTCTTTACGTGTATATAATAAGCTTGTGGTTCGTTTTATCTCAGTTCTTAATTGGTCAAAATTCGATAATGGAGTAAAATGGTATGTTTTCCTCTGATTTGTTCTCTTGTGGCGTCATTGAAAAAAGCGACCATGACTGTGGCTTAAAAAGGAAAAGATAATCAACCAAATAATTGTACAAAACAAAAAACTTATGACTTAGTAACACAATTTGGGAGTGACTTGGGTGCTCAATATATGTCACCCGTCTTGTTGTTCTTGTTATGATTTGGGTGCTCAATATATGTCACCCGTCTTGTTGTTTTTGTTATGATTTGAGTGCTCAATATATGTCACCCGTCTTGTTGTTCTTGTTATGATTTGGGTGCTCAATATATGTCACCCGTCTTGTTGTTCTTGTTATGATTTGGGTGCTCAATATATGTCACCCGTCTTGTTGTTCTTGTTATGATTTGGGTGCTCAATATATGTCACCCGTCTTGTTGTTCTTGTTATGATTTGGGTGCTCAATATATGTCACCCGTCTTGTTGTTTTTGTTATGATTTGAGTGATCAATATATGTCACCCGTCTTGTTGTTCTTGTTATGATTTGGGTGCTCAATATATGTCACCCGTCTTGTTGTTCTTGTTATGATTTGGGTGCTCAATATATGTCACCCGTCTTGTTGTTCTTGTTATGATTTGGGTACTCAATATATGTCATCCGTCTTGTTGTTCTTGTTATGATTTGGGTACTCAATATATGTCACCTGTCTTGTTGTTCTTGTTATGATTTGGGTACTCAATATATGTCACCCGCCTTGTGTTCTTGTTATGATTTGGGTGCTCAATATATGTCACCCGTCTTGTTGTTCTTGTTTTGATTTGGGTGCTCAATATATGTCACCCGTCTTGTTGTTTTTGTTATGATTTGGGTGCTCAATATATGTCACCCGTCTTGTTGTTCTTGTTATGATTTGGGTGCTCAATATATGTCACCCGTCTTGTTGTTCTTGTTATGATTTGGGTACTCAATATATGTCACCCGTCTTGTTGTTCTTGTTATGATTTGGGTGCTCAATATATGTCACCCGTCTTGTTGTTCTTGTTATGATTTGGGTGCTCAATATATGTCACCCGTCTTGTTATTCTTGTTATGATTTGGGTGCTCAATATATGTCACCCGTCTTGTTGTTCTTGTTATAATTTGGGTGCTCAATATATGTCACCCGTCTTGTTGTTCTTGTTATGATTTGGGTACTCAATATATGTCACCCGTCTTGTTGTTCTTGTTATGATTTGGATGCTCAATATATGTCACCCGTCTTGTTGTTCTTGTTATGATTTGGGTGCTCAATATATGTCACCCGTCTAGTTGTTCTTGTTATGATATGGGTGCTCAATATATGTCACCCGTCTTGTTGTTCTTGTTATGATTTGGGTGCTCAATATATGTCACCCGTCTTGTTGTTCTTGTTATAATTTTGGTGCTCAATATATGTCACCCGTCTTGTTGTTATTGTTATGATTTTGGTGCTCAATATATGTCACCCGTCTTGTTGTCCTTGTTAATACAAATAAAGGCAACAGTAGTATACCGCTGTTCAAAACTCATAAATCCATGGACAAAAAACAAAATCGGGGTAACAAACTAAAACCGAGGGAAACGCACTAAATATAAGAGGAGAACAACGACACAACACCGAAACGCAACACACACAGAAACGGACCAAGCAACAGACAAAACACCAAGAGAATAACAAATATAACATCAAAACCAAATACAAGAATTTGGGATAGACAAGTACCGTGCCAAGTCTTATCTCAAAAATAAGAGAAAACACAAACGACTCAACGTTAAAATGCAACACACACAGAAACGAACAATATTATAACAATGGCCATCTTCCTGACTTGGTACAGGACACTTTTAAAGGGGAATAAAAGTGGTGGGTTGAACCTGGTTTTATGGCATGCCAAACCTCGCACTTTAATGGCAAAGTTAAATATAACATTGAAATAACAACATAATATTACAGGACTACAATACAAATAAAAAGGAGACCATATTAGACAAAGAAAAGCATGATTAATAGATAACAAAAAGCATCAGGTTTAAAATTCAATACGCCAAAAAACGCGTCTTGTCCACACAAGACTCAATAGTGACGCCCAGATATAAAAGATCGAAAGTGAAAAAAGTACAAAGTTGTACAGCACTGAAGATCAAAAGTTGAAAAGGTTTTGCCAAATACGGCATTGTTTGTATGCCCGGGATAAGAACATTCGTATTATATAGAACAATTCATGCTATTGCAAACAAACCTGGTTATAAGTCAATTTATAACATTACGCGATTGAAGTTACTTTATTCGGAATATCACGTGTACTTGTGCTTTAGGGTTTTTGTCTTAATATTCTTGATACTTTAAGGAAATAACATAGAAGTTCGTTCATTAAAATTATCGATAAAATGATAACATCAGCGTTATATCATGAGCTTTTGCATATTTTCCATCCTCTTTTAACGATAGGTCTTTGAAAGTATAAAAGTATGGAAACCTGATAATTGGTATATAAACCTAGTATCAGTGGCAGCGGGATATCAAGTTTCTGTTATTCTACTATGTGTGGTACTTTTCATTGTTTTACTACATTGTATTGTCTTAATCTACAACTAAGAGTATTTCATCCATTAACGTTTTGTTTTAACTTATATTGTGGCGAACTTTTTTTCTTTGATTTATTTAACGTTCTTTTAAGTTTTTGAACTGATTTGGCGGAAAATAATCGATCACAAAGACGGTAATTCGGTGATGCTGTATCGAAATAACATTCAAACAATCTTGAACTGATTGTTGATAGTGAGTGGTATAATACGAAAAAAATACGATGAAGGCTGAGGGTCAATATCCTTATCAACTTTTACAGGATGCTTCATAATTTTATGCAACTTATCAGCATATTTATGGGGTAGAGTTGCTCAGTCGAAAGTTTCAATATGAACAGTTTTTCGTTGTTTTCCTTTTTTTATTTGCAATATCACTATTTTCGGGGGGTCTTTTAGACTTATGTATTGAATGTTAATTTGGTATCTTGTAAAAGCCTCTTCTTTTATTCAATGAGCATTATGATTATAATTACCTCCCCCGGCTTTGTCTTTACTTAACTATCTTCTTTGGTTTATAGCTCTCCATCCTGTTAAAATGTTTAATAAGCTTTGAATATTTTGGCCTCCAGCATCTCTGAAGAGACGCTGATTGTCACCTGGCGCATCTGGTACAGATAAATTGGTTCGGGGGCCGCTTATGTTATTATGATTTGTTTTTTTAGAAGATAAAACAAGACGATTCGGTAAGTTTGCCAATCAGTCAACTATTACAAATATGCACAATAGAAGAGATGAAATCATAATCTTTCAGTCAGTTTAATTGAAGTCTGGAGCAGGCATGTCAGTTAACTACTAGTAGTCTGTTGTTATTTATGTATTATTGTCATTTTGTTTATTTTCTTCGGTTACATCTTCTGACATCAGACTCGGACTTCTCTGGAACTGAATTTTAATGTGCGTTAATTAGTTAAAATCAATTATCAACGGCTCTTTTTGTAACTTGATTATCAAAGGTGTTATAACACATTGAAAACATTTGCATATATTGACAAACGTTCATAGAAACCTCAATTTTTAATATGCATAGACAAAATTGAAGCCATAGAAAAAAATGCAGATAACATACATACAAGGGGGAGTATTTGCTTAAAAATGTTTAGCTGATAGTTTCACATTTTCTCCTAAATGTTTCCTTTGAAGTTCTAGTATACGGTTTCTACCTTAAAAAAACATTACACAACTAAAATTTCTTTTACTGTTTTAATGGTTAGTAACTTGAAAGGAGAGTTGTCTCATTAGCACTCATACCACATCTTCCTATATCTATAGATTATTGACATTAAAATTATGTGACGATGATACAACAAACCATAAAGAACAACTCCCGTAACTTCATGCCTTTCCTGTAATTTTAGATGTTATGCTGTGAAAACAAATTAAGAAACTTGACACTAACTATCACTTCATGCCTTTCCTGTAATTCTAAATGTTATGCTGTGAAAACAAATTAAGAAACTTGACACTGATTATCATTTTTAATACTTCAAATATATAAAGCGACGTATGATCATTTCAAATTACAGAATTGAAACTAAACCTTCTCCAGACCACCTACAATTAATCAGAAATATGTCTGTTGTTTACCTTCATCGAACATTTCTAAAAGGGACGAAATATGCACAAAAACATTGTTGCAACAAAAAGCATCTATTGGAAATAGATGTTGTCTTGTGATGTGTTCCTATCAAAGAGGTAAATCAATTCAACATATTTTAAGCTTGATAGACAATGGAGAATCAACATCAATTTATTTTGATGACAAAGACTAAACACTACCTGTGTCAGATTGATAAACTAGTAGGGGATGTTCTTCTCATATATGTTATGATGGTATGATACTAAACCCCTAACGGGAAGGATTGTGCTTGATGTTCATATGATGAAATCATAATCTTTCAGTCAGTTTAATTGAAGTCTGGAGCTGGCATGTCAGTTAACTGCTAGTAGTCTGTTGTTATTTATGTATTATTGTCATTTTGTTTATTTTCTTTGGTTACATCTTCTGACATCAGACTCGGACTTCTCTTGAACTGAATTTTAATGTGCGTATTGTTATGCGTTTACTTTTCTACATTGGCTAGAGGTATAGGGGAGGGTTGAGATCTCACAAACATGTTTAACCCCGCCGCATTTTTGCGCCTGTCCTAAGTCAGGAGCCTCTGGCCTTTGTTAGTCTTGTATTATTTTAATTTTAGTTTCTTGTGTACAATTTGGAAATTAGTATGGCGTTCATTATCACTGGAATAGTATATATTTGTTTAGGGGCCAGCTGAAGGACGCCTCAGGGTGCGGGAATTTCTCGCTACATTGAAGACCTGTTGGTGACCCTCTGCTGTTGGTTTTTATTTGGTCGGGTTGTTGTCTCTTTGACACATTCCCCATTTCCATTCTCAATTTTATTGAATGGATGATATATACATCAGGTTTTCGAATATTTTTTCTTTAGCTGTGTTGCATTTTTATATTATTTAAAAAAAAAGTAGCATTTGGTTATACAAGCCTTTTATTAGCTGACAGATATTTTATTTGTGTAAAAGTTTGACCTTAACCTAAATGTGTTATCTTTTTATGAAATATTTGTTCAATGTAATCTATGGTATATATCTTTTATTTTACTAATAAAATATTTATGAATGCACTTGTTTAAATCTGTCTTTGAAGTACTAGTAGTATCGATGATGTTAAAAATAATAATTCTGGAATGTCTCTGTAAAATCTAAACATATAAATCACGGTGTTTATTGTTTCTTACCTTTGGAACCTCTTTTCGATGCATTCAATGCCCTTCAATTTCGATTTATTTATTTCTATCTTCAAACTGTTTTTATTTGCATGTCATTAATTATACTTATAAAGATGAACAAGTGACTTTCGTTATAGATAAGAACTCGGTACCTTTAACGAATTTTAACAATAACTTGGTAAACGCTACTGCTGACAGACGCTTTGTCGTTGGGGTCATCACCAGCCAAGTCACAAGTTCGATATTCACTTAAAAAAATGTAACACGTTCATTTTTCATACATTTTATGTTTATTTAATTTGTATTACATTGAATATCAAGGTTTCTACCCCATAAGCATATATTTTTTATGCGTTGTTAATTGCCAAAACTTTGACTTATTCAGATTTTCCTTTAAAATTTTGACAAAGTTATTACATTGAACTGGTTAAAAAAATAAGAACTGTTAACCACACAATTTACCGGAATAATTTCATTGTTTATATAGCATATAGTACCAAATATGATCATTGAAATGTTTGATCTATCTTTACTAATGGGATATGATTAAAATTAATCAGCTGATTTGTGAAGAGTTAACTCTCTTTTGTGTTTAGATCCACTTAAAACTATAATTTCTTTCTATTCCTATTGAAGTAGCCTACAATTGATGCTTTTGCAACTGCCAAAATGATTAAATACCCCTTTCTGCCAAAGTTGGGATGTTTTAGCAGTTATATGGATATAGGAAGATGTGGTATGAGTGCCAATGAGACAACTATCCATTCCAGTAACAATTTTTAAAAGTAAACCATTATATGTCAAGGTAAGGCCTTCAGCACGGAGACTTGGCTCACACCTAACAGCAAGCTATAAAAGGCCCCCAAAACATAATAGTGTTAAACCTTCAAACTGGAAAAATCGACAGTTTAATTTAAATAAAAACGAGAAACGAAAAACACTTATGAACCACATAAACAGACGACAACCAATGAACATCAGATTCCTGACTTAGGACAGGTGCAAACAATTGCAGCAGGGATATACGTTTTAATGGTACCAAACCTTCTCCGTTTCTGAAACAATAGTATAACATCACATCATTGAAAGACACACTATTAAATATCAATTGGTAGGCTTAACTCAATCAAAAAACGTAGTAAAACAAATTAATATCTATGTTGTGATTACCTATCGAAATTGTCATTATCATGAAGAAAAACAAATTTCGAGTAAAATTTTTACCTTAAGCAAGAAATACATGTTGTATTGTGATATTCTGTTTAATGATTCCAGTGTAGGTTTTGTAAAAATTTACAAAAAAGTATGCGCAAAATAACCATGATAACAAATACCACAATATTAATGTCATTTTAAAGATGAATGTCTGTTGATGACTACCCTAAAAACGATTTCAACCAAATAGAATGTATTGTAATATCTGCTATAGCTTCTGGTGTTAAGTTAAATAACAGAATGGTGTTGGATATGTTAGAAAGTGTTTTAACTTCATTCTATATGACTACTGTTTTCACTTTTAAATAAATGGCTTGAACATGTTTACACATAACTTGTGGTTCATTAAAAAACGACAGATTATTGACATTGGGAAAGATTGAATACACATTCGTCACAACTCGGCCGATTCCGTACCGATAGAAGGAGAGTAGCGGAGTCTACCGAGGATTGCCGATTGATTGAATACACATTCGTCACAACTCGGCCGATTCCGTACCGATAGAAGGAGAGTAGTGGAGTCACCCGAGGATTGCCGATTGATTAAATACACATTCGTCACAACTCGGCCGATTCCGTACCGATAGAAGGAGAGTAGCGGAGTCACCCGAGGATTGCCTATTGATTGAATACACATTCGTCACAACTCGGCCGATTCCGTACCGATAGAAGGAGAGTAGCGGAGTCACCCGAGGATTGCCGATTGATTGAATACAAATTCGTGACAACTCGGCCGATTCCGTAGCGATAGAAGGAGAGTAGCGGAGTCACCCGAGGATTGCCGATTGATTGAATACACATTCGTCACAACTCGGCCGATTCCGTACCGATAGAAGGAGAGTAGCGGAGTCACCCGAGGATTGCCGATTGATTGAATACATAGAAATAAAAGATGAGTGCAAATAAGACAACTCTGCATCCAAGTCACAATATGTAAAAATAAACAATTATAGGACAAAATACGTCTTCAACATGGAATATTGGCTCACACCGAACAGTTAACTATAAAATTAAAACGCAAAATATAAATTAGAAGCCATGGTTTTACTTTAAATGAGACAACACTCCATCCAAGTTACAATGTGTATAAAGTTAATAATTATAGGTCAAAGTACGGCCTTCAAGTTTGAGCCTTGGTTCACACCGAACAAGATATAAATGGTCCAAGATACTAGGGTAAAATCATTCAAACTGGAAAACCAGTGGTCTAATGGATATCTAAAATTGAGATACTTTATCATCCCAGGTTGTATGCAGTGTTTGTTTATTTTTTATGTGCACTGTTTTGTGGACTGTTGTCCGGTTGTTTCATTTCATTTTTGCCTCGCTCTCGTTTTGATCCGTGTGTTTTAAATTGAAGGGTTGAGAAATTACTCTTATAAAAATTGTCATTGTTTCAACGGCTAAAAAGATAAGCAGATAGCTAAAAATTTAGACATTTGATTTAATCACAACAAATCATCAAAAACCAGATAACGATATATAAAAAAAGAAGATGCGGTATGATTGCCAGTGAGACAGCTATCCATATGAGACCAAATGAAACAGAAATTAAAAACTATAGGTCACCGTACGCCTTTCAACAAAGAGCGAAGCACATACTACATAGTCAGCCATAAAAGGCCCCGCCATGACACATGTAAATATACAATATATGTACATTGTCGGAAAATATGAAATTTATTTGTATGAGCTTTAGAAACAGGACGAAAGGCGAGGCTGTTTCGCAGCGAGTACAAATAAATTTTATATTTTCCGACAATAAACATATTATATTGATTTATCCTGAAATTTACTCCCAACACTGGAAGCTTTAAAATATAAATCATGCTCTCTAATTTTACAAAGAAATCTACAACGTGTAAAGAGGACCACGAAAACTGGTATGGAAAAAGAAAAATCTACATTACCGCTTGCTCAACATGGAAGTGGGATAACAGGAGACTTTATTTGTAAAAGTACAAATACGAGAAAACTAACATATGTTTACATTGGTGTGTGTATATATATGTTTAGCAAAAAAGAAGTCATCATTTTCTACATGTGTGCATCCGTCTACATCTTTCCATGTCTTTTGTATAATATATAAAGATTTAAAAAATATGTCTCCTATTTCACTTGATCATGTTGATAAATTTGTAATTGAACATATTAAAATAGAAATACTACATTGAATTGAAATAAGTTGAAAATAAACCATAATCTTCAAACTGAACTAGTTGGCTTTAGATGAATTTGGCTATTTATTTTAGGTATTTTTGACATATACATGAAATAGCTCTTCAACGATTTTCGGTACTTATCTATCTTCGGATTTCAAATGTTTGGGTTTGAGCGTACCTGATGAAGGTAAATCCAGAAAAGCTGTGGACGCAAGAAATTATTAAATGTGTTGTTTTCAATTTTTTAAGTCATCTATTTTTTTTTTTTTTTTTAATTATGTCTCAATTTATTTCGGATCAACTAATTATGGCAATCCAGCATATTATATTACACCACAATTAATAAGTTGTATAAATTCGTTTCACCAAAATTAAACAAAATCCTGAATAAATTTGGAAAACAGGTATAAACCAAAAAAATCAGGATTTGATATCATGTTATGAGTCATTTTAATTGCAATCCCTTTATTTACATCTTCATTGGTGCAGTTAACAATTGTGGATTTCACTTAAACTTCCATTCGACACAGAAGAGAATTTCGTGTTACACAGTTTATTAACAAATAACCAAAATAGAAAACTCAAAATGTTCATGACTTCTACCGCTAATTTCTGAACGCAGTTACTTCATATTGGTCAGTAGCTAAATCCTGATGAGTTGTGTGTTTTATTTTTAATGTGCTATAATTTGTATTTCTTCCTGATTTCGGTTACTTTGGATTATGAACTGGCATATGCAAAACTACTTTTTTATTCTAGTTTGTATCCAGAATGAATCACTGTGTATATATGTATTTGACTTATGATTTGAAATATCAAAAAAGCTGGAAAATCAATTTAAAGTACTGACAATGTTATTTGAATATGATATAGATATCATCCAGAATCATTTTGAAACATATTTTCAAGGTATTTGACCGAAAATTTCCTACATGTATGAACTTTTTATGATATTATTTGATGTTCATGATGTTTTCAACATTTTTCAACATTTCGATAAAAATATTTTTGGAAAGATTATCAAATTTTTTTATACATGTACGCTATTATTTTAACAATATCGTGATATTATTTTGACAATATTTTAGTAAATATATTTGAAAACATTATTAAGATATTTTTACCGCTATACATTTTTATATCTCATATATTTTATGCCGATATTTTCATAACGTTCGACCTTATATTCAACTAACATTTTTAAAAATGTTTTTTGATTTTGCTGGGTTTTAGTATTGTTAAAACTGATACTATGGCATTTATCATAATTAGATTAGCAATTGTGTCTTTCCAAAGTTTATTTACTCTAAACAATGTCACTTTATTGTTAGTTCCGTTTTAAATTTTTTATTTTCCAATGTCATGTGCACTATATTATTATTGTTTAGTATATTGCGGTTTTGTTATTGTATTCTAACACTGTAGTGTGATACACATGTACACTATATATGCAAAATTCATCAGTGAAACCCAAAATATAGATATAACTTTGTACAACTGCTCGTCAAATCAAAATGCTTGAAATTGCCTTCTAATTTTTCTATGTACTAAGTAACTATGCATGAATGACCACAAGGGTAAGATTTCTTAGTATCGTAATCAAGATGTTAAAACAGAAATTGCCACTGGCTATTTTGGAATAAAATGCTATGTTCCTAATTAAAAAAAAATGTAATTGGATTTCACATTGATTTTTAAATATCCTGCTAATAAAATCTTTGAATTTCAAAAATATTTTTGACAATTGCAAGTTGTTTTTCCCATTTTGATAAAGAATAACAAATATGGTCCTTAATAGCTTGATCAGAATACGCTTTCTTATAATTGTGGTAATTTATCACCAAATTGTATGCAATTACTTTGTATACAATGAAAACTTGTGAAGGGAAATTAAATCAACTTGATGATGATTGTTGTGTTCAACTTTCTTAAGGAAATTGATCTTTTTTCATGAAAATGTCTGAAGGGAATATACATATATTCTGATAAATCTTTTAGTTTTTACTTTGATATTAAAAAAAAACACAAAACTTATAATCTTTAATTTATTGATAGTTGCATGTTAATGCCTACCTGTTAGACTGTAAAGTTGCACATATATCTATATGTTTCAAATTTACTATATCGCTTTAGTTTTATTGTGAAATTGAAAAATGCTTTCAAAACATGTAAAGCTTCCACTGCAATGTAATTATATGTGCCTGCTTTTGGTCAATTTATTTTATCAACTTACTATGTAACGAAGTACATGTAGTACAACACCGCTTTATATCAATATACATACTAACACCAGTAGCTACCATCTTTTCATTCCGGAGTCAAGGACCTTTGAAATCACTTATTATACTTCAACACTAGTAAATTTAATTTTACAAGACATAAAAGTCCGTTTAACAAACATTTGTGATACAAGTAGTCAGCCAAAATAGGCTATCAATAGTCCAATTAAAAATGACTTGGGTTGTAAATATGTGTTAAATTGAATAGTCTTTGAAAAGGTATATACTATACATGAAATTAAGAGCTCGGGACAAGCTCTAAATTTCATAGTACATACCTCTTCATAGACTAACCGATACATATGCAACGAGAAAATAGAACAGTTCAAGTTAACTATATTGCTTGCGTGCGCATCCCAAAGGAATATTAACACACCGGAAATACATGTCTCTGTAAATATTTCTAGATTGGTTAGAGCAGTGATATAAGTTTAGGGTATCATATTTTGACATTTGTATATAGACAGTAAATAAAAGCTAATGGTATTTTTTGTTTAATTGACTGAAAACCGATTTTATTACTTTCATTAATTAGCGATGTGTCATGGTTATCTTGAACATCTAAATTAAAAATGAAACGATTTAGATTTTTACATGATACAATATCATCAAATTATATTAATATATGTAATTGGATTTATTCTTACGATTAGGAATTAAAAATCGTTTAAATACTCAAATTCTTAACTATATTTGTTTTATTAGATTGTATTGGGGAAACTTTCCCATGCATAAGATTCCTCTTTGCATCAAGCATGTTATTATGTATGCTGCTGTTTAGAATTTTAGATCAATGTGTATGTAGATTGTAGTTTGATAAACCAGTATACTCTGAGTCAAATAGTCATCACTGGGGTTAACGATTAAAAATTAACAATAACAATTAAAAAAAAATTCTAATAACATTAATTTTAAAGACTACTTAAGAGAATGGCCAACACTTTAAGAAATTTCATTTCAGGTATAGAGATCGAAACCTGTATTATTAATATTTACCATTAAGATCGTTGTGTCCAATGTTCATACGATCACGGCCATGGGTGGGATGGTAAGAAAAATAAATTAACGTTCAAATAATCAATTGTGGTTGCATAAAAGCGTATAACTACCCTAAGGGACTGGTCAAAATTTATCTACACATAGGACCGGTGCAAAGTGCAGTAGGACAGATACTTTTTTCCGGAATTGCTTTTGTTGGGACATCACTTTTTTCACAGATAATATCCATAGGACACAAGTTTTTTTTCAAACGATTACTTTGAAATAATTTTTAATTCATTTATAACAAAACTTGAAATAACAAGTATAGTATACAATATGTAAAAATAAAAATTATTATAAAAAATTCAGATAAGCATCTTTAATTTTTTTTATAACTTTTTCAAATCAACTTGGATTACATCAAAGTATTCAGCTATCTTAGATATATATCAAGCTTACTGAATCACATTTCATTTAGTTTTTTGTTGTATTGCTGTAAAATTTAAGAATTAAAGTAATCTTGGTAAAAAAAAGCTAGGATTTGCAATTGGGACAAAATAGAGATAGTACACTTTAATTTTTTTTATAACTTTTTCAAATCAACTTGGATTTTCATCAAACTATGCAGCTATCTTAGATATATATCAAGCTTACTGAATCCCATTTCATTTAGTTTTTTGTTGTATTGCTGTAAAATTTAAGAATTAAAGTAATCTAGGTAAAAAAAAAAGCTAGGATTTGCAATTGGGACAAAATAGAGATAGTATATACACTTTAATTTTTTTTTATAATTTTTTCAAATCAACTTGGATTTTCATAAAACTATGCAGCTATCTTAGATTTACATTAAGCTTACTAAATCCCTGGTCATTTTGTTTTTTTTGTTGTATTGCTGTCAAATTCAAGAATTAAATAAACCTAGGTTAAAAAAGCTTTAAAAAAGGTTAAAAGTTGCAGTTCGAACAAAATAGAGATAGTACACTTTAATTTTTTTTATAACTTTTTAAATTCAACTTGGATTTTCATCAAACTATGCAGCTATCTTAGATATATATCAAGCTTACTGAATCCCATGTCATTTAGTTTTTTGTTGTTTTGCTGTAAAATTTAATTTCACTTATATGGTGAAGTGCAACAAACATACATCATGTACATCATGTACATTACATCATCCAACAAAGTAGCAAAAATTCGGGGGTTACATCAGGTACATTTTCTGTAAATGGGAAAACGTTAAAGCAATTATTACCATTCCCAATAAAAAAACACATTCCAAGGCAACCTATGGGTCTTCAGGTTAAAATATATATAGAAAGTTAAACCAAATGCTATTGAGTTTCATTTTTTTCTCCTGAAGCTTGTTTTTATAATTAATATTTTAAGGTATTGATAAAATTCTATATAAGATACATGCAGCTTCATTAATTTTTCAGTTTAACAAACACCTATTTGTGGTTTGATTGCATTATGAAATGTCTTTGTTTTTTTCAATGCTATATTCATAGTATAATTTATGATAATGCCATGCCTGTAATTGTATGTGAATCAACAAAATAAAACATGAAACTGTTGCTTTTGATCATATTATAAAGACAACATATGTTAAATGCCTCTATTAAGTATACTTTTATTTACAATACATTGGAAAAGTAGAATAGGACACCAACTTTTTTATAACTAAGTTGGCATAGGACATAATTTTTTTTCAGTCAGAAAGCGATAGGGTTGTAACTTTTATTAAATGTTTTTATTTTTTGCACCGGTCCTACATGTATGTGACGATAAATTTTGACCGGTCCCTAATATAAAATGCCTTACATCTATAATTGAATATACTCTCTGAACAGCTACAGAATCAACTTGAAACAGATGTAAACATAATCAAGTTTTCTTTAACTTTTGTTAACTTGTCGAATGCCTAAATATAGATGTTAACAGTGTGGATACAATCATTTCCATTATTGTACAGGTGCTACACATGTATACATATGGAGCTATTTCAGTCACAACAAGGGTCGACAACCCTTTCACTTCAGATCGTTATGTAAAGGGTAGATACGTTCATACATTTTTTTGTTCAATTTATCTCTACACTAGGTCAAATATTTATACAATATAAAAAAGAAGATGTGGTATGATTGCCAATGAGACAACTCTTTACAAGAGACTGTTTACAAAAATTTGAATTATTCTAAATACTCAGGATTTTCTTATTCCAGGCAGATAACCTTAGCCATATTTGGCACAACCTTTTGGAACTTTGGGTCATTAATGCTCTTATCTTTGTTTGGCTTTTTTTTCTATTTTGACCTGAGCGTCACTGGTGAGTTTTGTGTAGACAAAACACGCGTCTGGCGTAATTAATTAGAAGCCTGGTACCTTTAATAACTATTAGCTTGTCGTAATGTTCTATTGCATTGTTTATTTGTGTGTTTCTCTGTCCTGTATGTTCTTCCATTTATTTGTATTGTAGTCATGTCATGTAATGTTGTCATTTTAGTGTTATATTTAACATTGTCATTAAAGCGGCAGGTTTGGCGAGCCACTAAACCAGGTCCAACCCTACATTTTTTTCTTAAAATGTCCTGTACCAAGTCAGGAAAATGGCTATTGTTATCTTATAGTTCGTTTCTGTGTGTTGCATTTTAGTGTTTCTGTTGTGTCGTTGTTCTCCTCTTATAGTTGGTGTGTTTCCCTCAGTTTTAGTATGTAACCCGGATTTGTTTTTCTCTCAATCGATATTTGAATTTCGAACAGTGGTATACTACTGCTGCTTTTTTAGCGGGATCCCAACCCTCCCTCAAATTGGGACAGTGGTGTAACGGTACAAAATAAGAACGAACATTAAAAATCAGCTGAAAAAGGCTTAAATCATCAGATGGATATAAATAGAAATACATCTAACAAAAACACAAGTGGACCTGGCCGGGTATTTGTACATCCTCACAACAAAAAGACACTAAGTACAGATCTGAGAGTACTCGCAGTAACTGACAGCTAGTCTAAAGCAAATGTATAACAATAATATTTAGTTTGCTTTTAATATACTGATAACAAAATCTATATTAATACCAATAAAAACAATATTCAAAGATCTAGTTTCAGTGTTGAATTAGTAACCTTTTTTTTTAAGGATCGATAAAATTACCAGGATTCTAAATTTTTGGGCACGGTTAGCAACATCTCCGTAAAAATGAAGATGGGCTATCCCGTTTGAAATAAGTTTTCTACAGGTACAAAAACCAAATATTTTTAATCTATTGATGAATTTAGTAAAAGTTTTAAGTAATTTGTGGTAACGAAATCCCTGACTAAATAATTTACCAGTAATACATAGATTACGTTCATTAAAATCTAAAACGTCTCAACAGACACAGGCACAGCAAACGAGTTGTGATATATACACACCGTAAGATGGTGCAAAAGGAACATAACCATCTAAAAAAGGAAAATTAACAATAGGGAACGAAAAATTGTCCCTTTTGTCGTAAAGTTTAGTGTGGAGTTTCTCGTGTATAACTGAAAAATCTAAATCTAGGAAAGGACAGTTATTACCGTTTACATTTGATTTATTTAAAGTAAGTTCCTTTGGGTAAATTTCGGCAGTATATTTAAAAAAATCTTCATTATTTAACGGAAAAATATCATCAAGATAACGGTACATGTTGTTGAATTTATCAATTAAATGCAACTTAGACAGGTCTCTACTGAGTTTGGTCATAAACTGTGATTCATAAAAGTACAAAAACAAGTCTGCTATTAAAGGGGCGCAATTAGTGCCCACGGGAATACCTACAACCTGTCGATAAACTTTGTTGCCGAAACGTAAATAAACATTATCAAGGAGAACATTAACAGTTTCAATCATCTCATCACACCTGCAGTAAGTATATCTAGCATATTTACCTTTCTCATTAGAGAAGAGCGATTTAAATGAGTTGCAGCAAATATATTTGCATTCAGATTTACCAAACGACTATTTAATTAAATAAGAAAACTTTTTTTATAAGATTGTGTGGAAGTGTAGTGTAAAAAGTTGAAAAGTCAAAACTGTCAACATAATCAAAAGAACCATCAAAAGCACGTTATTTATCTAAAACATCAAAAGAATGTTTTACAATCCAAAAATAGTTATTCCACTATTTTCATATATTTTATTACAAAAGTTAATGATAAGTTTTTTGATAGTAGTAATGGAACTAATTAAAAGCACTGAAAGGTTAGTTGTAGAACACTTACTAGTCGCCGAGTTGAAACGATATTTTGCTGTTTTTTGTGTAGTTTAGGTGACATATACATAAAAGGGACCTTGAAATGTTCAGAGGAGGCCTTAAGCTGTGATGTGGTTATGATATGTTTGTTTACTATATAACTTTCTGTGGAGCGTATGGACTTGAATTTAGATGAATTTAAAATTTCATTCTTTAAACGTCCGTAAAGTATTTACGGCATACCACCGCCACATTGTTGGCTGCTTTGTCGGCCGGTAAAAACACAAACCGCTTTGAAAGTTCTTGAAGTTTATTTCTTATTCTAAAAATAGGCGTATTATGTACTCTTTTCTTTATCTTCAGGTTGATCGATACGCGAGGTGACAAACAACTGTAATTATACGCGCATATTCATAGAGAGGGCTGAAGAAAGAGATGGTGTCACACTCCTTGAAAATATCATGTAATTTACTAATTGGTATTTGATCAGTTTACATAATAATTGATGCCTACCATTGTTTTTAAATATAGGTAGGAGACTATCAAGTGTATAATTTATACGATGTTTAATTCGTAGATTTTGATTGATAAGTTTGCCATCGGAAATCTGTATATAAAACAATATTGTGTAAACTCGATTGCATTGACTTCAGGCATAATTGTTTTTTAATCAAAAGACAAATTTAACACACAGAAAGTAAAACAGAATTGATGCATTTTACTATTGATATATCTATCAAAAATAATTATGTTAAATCACCAACAAGCTGCAAATATAAATATTTAATCATAGTTTTTCATTATTATTGTTATGAAATTTCCTTAGAGATGTGATAGAATTTTTTTCCCAGGGCAAAATATGTCTTGTGTAACTTTTCGACTTTGGAGACAACTTTGTACATGGGATGATAATAACAGGTATTGAAAATTTGGGTTAGCATACGTTTCCTGTATATTATCTGTATAATCTTTCAATCAGTTGAATTGAAGTCTGGAGCTGGCATGTTAGTAAACTGCTAGCAGTCCTTTGTTAATACAGAGCTGGCATGTCAGTAAACTGCTAGCAGTCCTTTGTTAATACAGAGCTGGCATGTCAGTAAACTGCTAGCAGTCCTTTGTTAATACAGAGCTGGCGTGTCAGTAAACTGCTAGCAGTCCTTTGTTAATACAGAGCTGGCATGTCAGTAAACTGCTAGCAGTCCTTTGTTAATACAGAGCTGGCATGTCAGTAAACTGCTAGCAGTCCTTTGTTAATACAGAGCTGACATGTCAGTAAACTGCTAGCAGTTCTTTGTTAATACAGAGCTGGCATGTCAGTAAACTGCTAGCAGTCCTTTGTTAATACAGAGCTGGTATGTCAGTAAACTGCTAGCAGTTCTTTGTTAATACAGAGCTGGCATGTCAGTAAACTGCTAGCAGTCCTTTGTTAATACAGAGCTGGTATGTCAGTAAACTGCGAGCAGTTCTTTGTTAATACAGAGCTGACATGTCAGTAAACTGCTAGCAGTTCTTTGTTAATACAGAGCTGGTATGTCAGTAAACTGCTAGCAGTCCTTTGTTAATACAGAGCTAGCATGTCAGTAAACTGCTAGCAGTCCTTTGTGAATACAGAGCTAGCATGTCAGTAAACTGCTAGCAGTCCTTTGTTAATACAGAGCTAGCATGTAAGTAAACTGCTAGCAGTCCTTTGTTAATACAGAGCTGGCATGTCAGTAAACTGCTAGCAGTCCTTGTGAATACAGAGCTGGCATGTCAGTAAACTGCTAGCAGTCCTTTGTGAATACAGAGCTAGCATGTCAGTAAACTGCTAGCAGTCCTTTGTGAATACAGAGCTAGCATGTCAGTAAACTGCTAGCAGTCCTTTGTTAATACAGAGCTGGCATGTCAGTAAACTGCTAGCAGTCCTTTGTGAATACAGAGCTGGCATGTCAGTAAACTGCTAGCAGTCCTTTGTTAATACAGAGCTGGCATGTCAGTAAACTGCTAGCAGTCCTTTGTGAATACAGAGCTGGCATGTCAGTAAACTGCTAGCAGTCCTTTGTTAATACAGAGCTGGCATGTCAGTAAACTGCTAGCAGTCCTTTGTTAATACATATTGTCATTTTGATTAGTTTCTTCCATTATTTAATCTAACATCAGAATGTACTTTTACCGATTTTTACTGTGCGTATGGCTGTGTGTTTATTTATTCCACATTGCCTAGTAGTATAGGGGCTGGTTAAGATCTCACAAACATGTTTAACCCCACTGCATGTTTGCACATGTCTCAAGTCAGAAACCTCTGGACTTTTTTTTTCTCATTTTGGTTCAATGATGTTTCAGAGTTTATTGTGACGTCTAATTTCACTGAACTAGTATACATTATTGTTTAGGGGCCAGCTTTTCAAGACACATTGGTGACCGTGGAATGTTCTGCTCTTTGGTCGGGTTGTTTTCTCTTTTAAACATTCCCCGTTTCCATTCTCAATTTTATTTTATAATTGCGTAATGAAGACTTGTATCTACGCGTTTATAATTTATCAAGCTTATCTGGTGTCATTGCATGTATCTTTGTCTTAGATTTTATAGCAATATCTGCCTTTTTTTTAATTTAAATACAGATGATAAAAAATTTATGGAATGAAAAAAATGTATATGATTGCATCGAAAAAAGCTTCTATAAAAATAAGTATGGTCAATTATCGCAATCTTTAGACATTCGGCATTCAAAAATAATGAAAACAGCATATTTTATCTTTAATGACACAGCCGCCATTTTGAAAATTCCGATATCGACAAAAAGTTTGTTTTTTTACTTGTAATTTGTAATCCACTTAAACTGTTAAAAATCGCATACATTGCTAGATCTATGTTTCAAGTATTACAATATAGATGCAAAGCATTACTTGTTTTTAAATAATTTGTGAAATTATTGAGAAGTAGACGAGATATTGCTAATTTTACAATAGAGTTAACGGGTGTCAACGAGAAAAAGAACAACATTTAGTATTGATGAGGGACGTAATTTAAGTAATCACAGTTTAAACTGTCAGGACCAACATGTATAGAAAGAATTGCATTCGAAAACCAAGAAAAGAGATGCAAAAGGTAAAAAATGGGTTGGATTAAAGAAAAAAATCAAGTACATTTAACAAATTGAAGAGCCTATAAAATTTCTCTGAGACAACTTGAATAATGATGGCGGACTGTCGCGTCATAAAAGGTACATTATGTTCTTTTCAGTTGGATATGGTTTCAATTTGTATGTGATGAAGCCAACTTTAAGGAGAATCTATAAAAATCATGTACCTAATTAAAATCCACTCATATAGATGAAAGTGACTACTGTTACAATAAAATTCGTACCCGAAAAAATCCAAAAACCTAGCAAGTCAATAGCAGACGACACATCACGCCATTTTATAGTTTCATCAGTTGCACATATTTCGTCGACATCAACGCGTTCTTTATCCTGAATATCAAAAATCACATTCCTCTTCGAACAACGAATTTTTCTTTCAAATTTTACAACATAAACAAATATTTTCGATTTTTGGTGTCCCTCTTCTCTGTGGTGTATTCTTAGCTGTAACGAAGTAACGATAAGAACCAAAACACCGTATCCAAGTTGACAGACGATGTAAATACTCAGTATACATGTATTTTCTGAATTGACGGGTAGTTTGTCGTTAATCAGTGTTAAAAATACTGCAAAAGACAGGAAAACAGTCACTGAATACGACATTTTTTCACCAGCATCAGCAGGAATAATGAATACTAAAGAATTAAGGATTCCCAAGAATATCAAAGGTGTAATAATGCTGACTATGTAATACGTGGCTTTACGGCGTAGATTAATTGTGAATATAATCTCGCTACTGTCATAAACAGACTCTGTCTGAACCGAAGTTGAAATAATTGACCATAAACTATTCTCTCGATATCCTCTCAGGTCAATGTCGGGATAAACGGCATCGATAACAACTAAATTATCTGTATAAGTCCATAATGCGAACCGGATATGACAAGTCTGTTCATCAAAAGGGTAGTAGGTGACATCTATGGAGCATTCATTCTCGAACACGTGGTACGGATACCAAGTTACCCAACCGTCACTGTCAACTAAAATGTAGTAGAAACTTCCTCCTAATTCTTTAAAGTCCTGAAATCCATTCTTTAAAACAAAGTCTGGTTTCCAAATATTATCCTGAAAGAAATAAGGCCGATTAGAATCATACATTATATTGTAGCCAATCTCTTTATCCTTTACGCCATCTACTCAGACACGCCAGTAATAAAAGGAATGATTTCAATTTAAAAAAAAATAGCAAATTAAATGTTTAATATTCAGCTTGAAAATGTTAAATTCTTGGAGAAAAAAAACTATATAGGCCTTTATATAAAAGGCCAAACTAGTCCATTAAAAAATCTAAAAATAAATAGATTAAAAAAAAAATCGTTTATATGGGTTGGGCGTCCCCCAAATCTGTAGTCATTAAAATGGCCTATTATTGTAACACCCCCCCCCCCTCGTTTAATATTATCATTATCAATTAAATATTCAATGTATCTATGTTTAAAATGTACAATTAACCAAGGAATTCCAGGACTTCGAATTTAAATATTTATCTTTTGTGCGTAGTAAACTACGAAAACTAATAGTGACTTTAGGCTAAATTATTTTGTACATAAGTAAGCCTGTTAGATTTCTCGTTGGAATTGTTTTACATTTGTCATTCCGGGGCCTTTTATAGCTGACTATGTGATATGGGCTTTATTCATTGTTGAAGGCCGTACGGTGACCTAAAGTTTTTCTTTTCTGTGTCAGTTGGTCTCTTGTGAAGATTTGTCACATTGCCAATCATACTACATTTTCCTTTTTTTTATGTGTATAAAGCGGTATAATATGTTTATGTAATGATTTTTGTTACAAAAAGGTAAACATGATATTTCGTGAGAAATAACGCGCATAAAGGTAAATATATAACAAGGCCTAACATTTTTCCCTGGTATTCGTAAATCAAAATGTACTATAATTTTTTTTAATTTATCAAATAACCAATCATTCAGATGCTCAGTAAATAGTAATTTGTGTCTCAGATACATGAATGATATTGATATTTGAAAAAAAATATTGTCTTATATTTATTGACATGTATGATGATTCTAATTTATAGCCATATTGCAAAACTTCAGAAACTGTCTGACAGATCCTTAATATCTTGTGTATGTGCAAAGGCCTTGTAGATCAGCGATAAAAACATAAAAGAACGAATGTAACGCACCAACCGAACACAAGGGTTAATACATATTGAATCATACTTATCTTTATAACAAACTATTGAAATATATTTGTACGTAATTAAAGGCAACCGTACAACCTTCAACAATGAGAAAAAAATAACGTATAGTCGGTTATAAAAGGCCCCGACATGAAAAACGTCACACAATTCAAGCAAGAACACAAACGACCTAACTTAAAACAAAACAATTTGCGGAATACACTTACATGACATGAATTAACGAAAACCACTAATCTATAAACTCCTGACTTGAGACAGGCTCATGCAGAATATGTCGGATTTAAAATTTCAAAAGCCAACACCAACTAAAAGAAAACATGTATCTTAGATTAAAATTTCAATCAGTACACATCGAACATCCAATGGATTTAGTGTAAAGACGTCATTAACAGTCAGAGAAAACCATGACCTTTTGCATACTTATTCCAATATACATTGATATAAAGTAAAATAATAAATATTACCGAACTCCGATGAAAATTCCAAACGAAAAGTCCGTACGCAAATGGAAAAATCCAACCTAAAACACATCAAACGAATTGAAAACAGCTGTCAAATTCCTGATTTGATACAGGCATTTTCAAATAGAAAAGAAAACAACAATTACAAAATTAATGTACTATAACAAATCATTGAAATAAAGACATATTTAAAGTTTACCTGAAGAACACTGATGAATTCAATGTCGTTATAAGCATCACTATCCCACACTAGAAGTTCATCAATCCAAGAAACTTTTAGGAAACCAGCAAATACCATTTTTTCATTAACTTCATCAATGTCATGAATGCTTACAAGTTCCATTGAGACATACATATCAGTGACATCAGTCTGATCGACCACTGGTCTCACTTGTTTGTTATAACTGTTTGTTACAAACAAGTCCGTTAACAAATTCTTGACATCGTCAGAAGTTTGACAGAAACCATTGCTTATTGTTAAAAATAAACAAATGATGCTTATTTCACTTGCCATTTAGTTAATAACTTCTTCTATAAAATTTGTGTTGAGTACCGTCAAGATAAGATGCTGATCAAATGAATCGGATTTGTGATGTATCAACTTATTTAAAATGGATCAATTCTGTAAAGTTCAATTCAATCCATTTAAATATACATAAACCTATATCATACACATTCGTGACCGTGGAATATGTTCTACTCTTTGGTCGGGTTGCTGTCTCTTTGAAACATTCCCCGTTTCCATTCTCAAATTTTAATTTATAACAAAACAGCTTCTGTAGAGCCTTTATTACTAAATACAACTGCATAAGAACATCAAGCTTTTGATTGATTACTATGTGTCGCACAAACATCATTGGCGATTCCTGAACTCTTTATAAGGGGCCCACTGACTGCCATAAGAGGGGGCCGCTACAGTCTACAAATTTTCCCAACGAAACGCGCGTTGTTTATCGAAGCTGTCATATATATATGGTCTGTCCTAAGATCAGTTGAATTTATTTTGAGTACCAACTTACTGTATATCGATGCCTAACCACTTTCTTAAGTGTTACAGAAAAGAAAACTGGGACTTCAAAAAGATATTTTTAGAATGCATCAAACTTCACCTGTATAAAACATTCTAAGATTAAAAATTTAGAAAATTAGAGTTAGATATATATATTTATATGTGTAACACGCCCTAACGTGTCCTTACCCCCAAACGTGTCTATACTCTCCTCGAAAGTGTCCGTAATATTCATTATTTCACTAACGTGTCAGTAATATTCAATATTAATTGTTATCGCCAAATCGAGTCCACTGTTAAACTTTCCATTTAGTGCTAATATGCATGTATGTCTATAAATTTTGACTGAAATTGCTTAATGTCCAGTTGCAAGTACTTCATGCTTATTTAAAACGAACAGAAAAAAATGTCTAGTGCAGTTGAATTAATCGTTTACTATGTAAATTGTGTGTTACTAATAAACTCCGATGATGCCTTTCATATTAATCCGACGGCGGGCTTTCGGCAGAATTTTCTTCCCTTTTTTCAACAGTTCTGATATTTTATAAGCTCTTCAAATCAAAAACATTGAATAAATTTTAAGTTTCGAGCATTAATAAAGATACACAAACAGAGACATAGCGTCCACCAGTGCCAAATATTTCATGCGTTATTTAAACGAAATTATGTTAATACTAAGTACTGTAGATAGGTTTTATTATCATATAAAAAAGAGGATGTGGTATGAATTGCCAATGAGACAACATACATGGAATTCAGGATTGAACCTTATTTTTTAACGGTTGTTCTGAATTAACAGTAGATGGGATTGTAATTTAAAAAAAAAGAGGCAATAAAGACCAATGGTTTTGTTCTGATGAGCATTATTACATGTAAATACTCATTTAAAATAAGTAATTGCTGGTAATAACTGGGTACATGTAGTTACGGAATTACTTGTTTAAAAAAGTGCATCAGAAAATACATGCAAGTCCTAAATTTTAGTTATGACATGTAATTTCTAATTTCACCTATTTACTGTAACACATATAGTTCGTCTAGTTAACAGCCCAAAAAATGTTAGCTTTAACAAAACGTTTTTTACTGCTAGATCTGTTTATCTTTACCAAAATTTAATTACAAAGGCTTGCTTTTACTTCTTATAACTGGCCATGAATTAACCTTAGCTTCAACATACGTGATTTCTGACAACTTGTCAATGAGTGGGTAAAAAAAATACTCCTGTATGTATTGTCTCTTTTTAAAAGATTTGATATAAAGTATATGTACATGTTGTTTTGAACAGTCCTAATATTTTAATAGGAGAAATATTTTGATCAGGAAAGATACTAAAATTTGTGTTATAAACGAATATGTATAAATGATTGTTTAGTGCCGAGAATGATGGTATCAATATATGGAATATGACTTCGTAACACAATTCTCACATTATCATTTCTTGTGAATATTTTATTCTCTAGAAACTGTCTTCGCGTGGCTCAATTCAAAAACACACTTTTTTCACACAAAATGTTATGAAACTGAATGTCATATTTTCTTCTCCCTCTTTTCTGTTTTAATTGCCATGTATATGTATGAGGCTATGCTTGGCAAACCATTTATGAGAATATGAAAGGGATTTACAGAAAAAGTAAATAATGGGACCAAAAATATTAATAACAGACGATGAAATATAACTAAAGATAAGATTGCTTCATTGTTAATCGCTTAACGTCTGGCGGCAAATAGTTCATGCATGTTTAGGAATAATATAAATACCAATTGGCAAAGGAATAAAGAATAAAGCGAAATTGTAAAAAACTAGAACTAGAGAAACGATGATATGAAACCCTTACTATTACCACGCACTCTAATAAGTTACTGTACATTACTAAATAAATATATTAAATGGTCCCTCAAAGGCATGATCACACCAAGGTTCTGGATTCGCCCTCAGTTAAAACGCCTTCAACTGTTAATAAGACAATCCTAACCACTTTAAAGGCCCCGACATGAAAAATACGAAACGATTCGACAAGGAAATATAACGGCCTTTAAATATTAATAACAAATCAATTTATGAAAGAAAAAAATATATTAAAGACATAAACCAACGACAAACATTGAACTACATGATCCAAAATGGGGACATGCTCATAAAGAGATTGCGGGTTTAAACATGTTTGCGGGCTTTCAACCCTATCCTATCTTTGGATATTGCTTTTGGAAAAGCTACAATGGATGCCAATTATATATGATTTTGTATATAGAAAAGTAATTTCAATGCTTAAATTACTTTACCAAATGACTCCTGGATATCTTTGTGAAAAACAATGCATATTAAAAAAAATCACACCTGCTCTATCAGAAAAGATGTTTACAGTGTAGTGTACATATTATATCAAAATTATAAAAAAATCTATCAGCTCTTATTAACAAGATGGATAATTTTATTTGAAGAGGGTCTGGTATTCAGTTTAACAGCTGCAGAATTTTTGTTTAATTTTTCAAACTGGACAAAATAACTACTTCACATAAAAATTCATACTTTATTTTTCACATGTAATGTCACCCATGAATAAAATATAAAAAATGAATTAATAAATAAGGAAGATACGAACAATCTTCAAATTATACAATGTTCACACTAGGGACTTAAAAACTCAACCTGAATATACTATAAACTTCTTTGTTGATTTGTGGTGAAAAAATCTACAAATAATGGGACACAATTAAATCTTTAGAATAAAGATGTATTGAAGATGTCTCTGTTTAAAATTTGTTTAATTATAATAACTGTTTAAGTTATTATAATTAAACAAATTTTTAAAACAATTAAATCTTTAGAATAAAGATGTATTGAAGATGTCTCTGTTTAAAAATTTGTTTAATTATAATAACTGTTTAAGTTATTATAATTAAACAAATTTTTAAACAGAGACATCTTCAATACATCTTTATTCTAAAGATTTAATTGTGTCCCATTATTTGTAGATTTTTTCACCACAAATCAACAAAGAAGTTTATAGTATATTCAACTTAAACAGTTATTATAATTAAACAATTTTTTAAACAGAGACATCTTCAATACATCTTTATTCTAAAGATTTAATTGTTTTAAAAATTTGTTTAATTATAATAACTTAAACAGTTATTATAATTAAACAAATTTTTAAACAGAGACATCTTCAATACATCTTTATTCTAAAGATTTAATTGTGTCCCATTATTTGTAGATTTTTTCACCACAAATCAACAAAGAAGTTTATAGTATATTCAGGTTGAGTTTTTAAGTCCCTAGTGTGAACATTGTATAATTTGAAGATTGTTCGTATCTTCCTTATTTATTAATTCATTTTTTATATTTTATTCATGGGTGACATTACATGTGAAAAATAGAGTATGAATTTTTATGTGAAGTAGTTATTTTGTCCAGTTTGAAAAATTAAACAAAAATTCTGCAGCTGTTAAACTGAATACCAGACCCTCTTCAAATAAAATTATCCATCTTGTTAATAAGAGCTGATAGATTTTTTTATAATTTTGATATAATATGTACACTACACTGTAAACATCTTTTCTGATAGAGCAGGTGTGATTTTTTTTAATATGCATTGTTTTTCACAAAGATATCCAGGAGTCATTTGGTAAAGTAATTTAAGCATTGAAATTACTTTTCTATATACAAAATCATAATTATATAATTGGCATCCATTGTAGCTTTTCCAAAAGCAATATCCAAAGATAGGATAGGGTTGAAAGCCCGCAAACATGTTTAAACCCGCAATCTCTTTATGAGCATGTCCCCATTTTGGATCATGTAGTTCAATGTTTGTCGTTGGTTTATGTCTTTAATATATTTTTTTCTTTCATAAATTGATTTGTTATTAATATTTAAAGGCCGTGTATTTCCTTATCGAATCGTTTCGTATTTTTCATGTCGGGGCCTTTAAAGTGGTTTTAACTGAGGGCGAATCCAGAACCTTGGTGTGATCATGCCTTTGAGGGACCATTCAATATATTTATTTAGTAATGTACTTATTAGAGTGCGTGGTAATGGTAAGGGTTTCATATCATCGTTTCTCTAGTTCTAGTTTTTTTACAATTTCGCTTTATTCTTTATTCCTTTGCCAATTGGTATTTATATTATTCCTAAGCATGCATGAACTATTTACCGCCGGACGTTAAGCGATTAACAATGAAGCAATCTTATCTTTAGTTATATTTCATCGCCTGTTTTTAATATTTTTGGTCCCATTATTTACTTTTTCTGTAAATCCCTTTTATATTCTCATAAATGGTGAGCCAAGCATAGCCTCATACATATACATGGCAATTAAAACAGAAAAGAGGGAGAAGAAAATATGACATTCAGTTTCATAAGTAGAGGCATTAAGGCCTAGTTTAGGCCCAAGAAAATAAAATGTTTGATAACCATTTCAAATTGGCACATAATGTTTAGAAATGCATCGGGTCAAGAATTATAAATGAAAAACTTAAAGATTTTTATCTGATGACGTAACAATTACGTCATAATATGTACTGTTTTCACAAAATCGATAAAAAACTACAGAATTTATGCAGTTTTCTATCTTTATTTCCGTTGCGGAAACATCATGCGCAGCCAAGAAACAACAAAATAATTTAACAGAAGCTTTATTATAACTATTGGCATAATCTCACCAAATATAAGGTTGTTTCTTGGGTGCGCACATACTTTTTCAATCTAAAACATACTTAAAATATGATGAAAAAACACGGAAAATCACGAAATTTAACTTAATATGCAAATTAAGTCATGATTTGTTGCCATGGTAACTTGTTCGATGTCAAATTTGTTTTGTTTTTCTTAGTTCCTTATACCTTAGTCAAGTTTTTAGTTATTTAAGAATATGTATGATAACTTATAAATTTGCAGTAATATTTTGGTCAAATAAGGGCTTTATTGCCCCTACTCCAAAAAAAGTGTTTTTGAATTGAGCCACAAAAAGACAGTTTCTAGAGAATAAAATATTCACAAGAAATGATAATGTGAGAATTGTGTTACGAAGTCATATTCCATATATTGATACCATCATTCTCGGCACTAAACAATCATTTATACATATTCGTTTATAACACAAATTTTAGTATCTTTCCTGATCAAAATATTTCACCTATTAAAATATATAGTAGGACTGTTCAAAACAACATGTACATGTACTTTATATCAAATCTTTTAAAAGAGACAATACATACAGGAGTATTTTTTTTACCCACTCATTGACACGTTGTCAGAAATCACGTATGTTGAAGCTAAGGTTAATTCACGGCCAGTTATAAGAAGTAAAAGCAATCTTTTGTAATTAAATTTTTCTAAAGATAAACAGATCTAGCAGTAAAAAACGTTTTGTTAAAGCTAACATTTTTTGGGCTGTTAACTAGACGAATTATATATGTTACAGTAAATAGGTGAAATTAGAAATGACATGTCATAACTAAAATTTAGGACTTACATGTATTTTCTGAAGCACTTTTTTAAACAAGTAATTCCGTAACTACATGTACCCAGTTATTACCAGCAATTACTTATTTTAAAATGAGTTTTTACATGTAATAATGCTCATCAGAACAAAACCATTGGTCTTTACTACCTCTTATTTTTTATTCAATTACAATCCCATCTACTGTTAATTCAGAACAACCGTTAAAAAATAAGGTTCAATCCTGAATTCCATGTATGATAATAAAACCTATCTACAGTAATTAGTATTAACATAATTTCGTTTAAATAACGCATGAAATATTTGGCACTGGTGGACGCTATGATCTGTTTGTGTATCTTTATTAATGCTCGAAACTTAAAATTTATTTAATGTTTTTGATTTGAAGAGCTTATAAAATATCAGAACTGTTGAAAAAAGGGAAGAAAATTCTGCCGAAAGCCCGCCGTCGGATTAATATGAAAGGCATCATCGGAGTTTATTAATAACACACAATTTACATAGTAAACGATTAATTCAACTGCACTAGCACGGCTGGTAATCTACACACGCAGAACATTTGGTTCTGCAATGAAAACCGTGAGAGGATTTTCCGGTTGTGCTTGAGTGGAGTAATTGTCACCGCTTCAAAAGGTATGTACATTTCTAAATCTCAATTTTCTTATTCAACTGATCAAAATATTGAAAATCAGAGAATGCTATGCTGTGGTGAATACTTTAACGAAGAAATACATGTATCATTTACTGTTGTACGTAGAGTTGAACTCTTACAAAATCAGTTGCCCCACGAGAAATCGCTTAAAAAAGTGACATTTTAATTTTAAAATGGTTCTATTTACAGACCTACAAGTTCAAATTTAGTTTTTTTTAGGGCAATGGGTATGAATGTTGTTTTTGGCGGCGTGTACGCTGTCCGGTGTTGATAGACGTCTTAATAATTCCAAAAACTACATTTTTTCATTAAGTCATGCGTGAGGGGATCGGTTCTGATTGAGGACATCGTGAATGCGTGAGGGGAAGTACAGAAAATTTTTTTAATCTTTGGCTTTGTGACTTTTGTTGACTCAATAAATGTGATCAATGCTGATTAAAAATCATCACAGATTTGTCCTTATACTTTAACAGATGTAAACTGATCACTGATTCAATAAAATCAAACTATTTAAAATTGTTTGCTCAAATTCAGAAAATGCCATTATTCAAAGGTAAAAGGAAAAGAGGACTAAAATTGACTCTCTACAAAAAGCCATGGAGATAAAAGTTATCCCAGCCCTCGAAGCGAACTAAACCCTGTGGGAGTAGTCCTGTCGTCAAATATACGTCACAGAGATCACCACATATATTAAAGAAAAGTATATCGCCGATCAAAACTTCAACACTTATATATATTAGACGTAATCTGTTCACCCAAAATCACGAAATTTCCGAAACAAAAAGGGCAGATATACAGAATTTGTTATTCACGAACATCGATGTAAGCCAAGATAATCTCTAGGAAGACCATAAGGAAGAGCATGTATTAGACAACGAGGAAGACATAGAAGAAGTCACAGAAGAAGACCACGTAGTAGACCACGAGAAAGACCACATGGAAGACATTGAGGAAGAACATAAAGTTTTTCAAAGTGCTTTAGATAAACTCTCAGACGAAGGGAAAAGGGAAAGATTTTTTATTTATTTTTTTCATTAGTGGACGTTTTCCTTTAAAACAACATTGCATTCGACCTGTTTTTGGACATTGTTGAGTGGTTTGAAAAGGACGAATCAAGACGAATGAGATACTCCCCAACATCTCTGCAGTATTTTTGGTTATCGTTGACAACATTTTTTGTTTTTATTCTTCGTGAAACATATTATTAAACCCTAGGTTCCAACAATTTATTTCAATATCAATCTCAGTGATTTTTTTAGCACACATTATGTGTTTTTTCATGAACAATGTAGCCTTATTTAGGTAAGTTTCAACGACTCATAGCTTGAATATAAAGATATGATTTGTACTTCCCCTCACGCATTCACGATGTACTCAATCAGAACCGATCCCCTCACGCATGACTTAATGAAAAAATGTAGTTTTTTGAATTATTAAGACGTCTATCAACACCGGACAGCGTACACGCCGCCAAAAAACAACATTCATACCCATTGCCCTAAAAAAAAACTAAATTTGAACTTGTAGGTCTGTAAATAGAACCATTTTAAAATTAAAATGTCATTTTTTTATGCGATTTCTCATGGGGCAACTGATTATGTAAGAGTTCAACTCTACGTACAACAGTAAATGATACATGTATTTTTTCGTTAAAGTATTCACCACAGCATAGCATTCTCTGATTTTCAATATTTTGATCAGTTGAATAAGAAAATTGAGATTTAGAAATGTACATACCTTTTGAAGCGGTGACAATTACTCCACTCAAGCACAACCGGAAAATCCTCTCACGGTTTTCATTGCAGAACCAAATGTTCTGCGTGTGTAGATTACCAGCCGTAACTAGACATTTTTGTGTGTTCGCTTTAAATGAGCATGAAGTACTTGCAACTGGACATTAAGCAATTTCAGTCAAAATTTAAAGACATACATGCATATTAGCACTAAAAGAAAAGTTTAACAGTGGACTCGATTTGGCGATAACAAATAATATTGAATATTACGGACACGTTAGTGAAATAATGAATATTACGGACACTTTCGAGGAGAATATAGACACGTTTGGGGGGAAGGACACGTTTGGGCGTGTTACACATATAAATATATTTAATCTAACTGTAATTTTTCTAAATTTTTAATCTTAGAATGTTTTTTACAGGTGAAGTTTGATGCATTCTAAAAATATTTTTTTTAAGTCCAAGTTTTCTTTTCTGTAACACTTAAGAAAGTGGTTAGGCATCGATATACAGTAAGTTGGTACTCAAAACAAATTCAACTGATCTTAGGACAGACCATATATATATGACAGCTTCGATAAACAACGCGCGTTTCGTGGGAAAAATTTGTAGACTGTAGCGGCCCCCTCTTATGGCAGTCAGTGGGCCCCTTATAAAGAGTTCAGGAATCGCCAATGATGTTTGTGCGACACATAGTAACCAATCAAAAGCTTGATGTTCTTATGCAGTTGTATTTAGTAATAAAGGCTCTACAGAAGCTGTTTTGTTATAAATTAAAAATAGAGAATGGAAACGGGGAATGTTTCAAATAGACAGCAACCCGACCAAAGAGCAGAAAATATTCCACGGCCACGAATGTGTATGATGTAGGTTTAGATTTTAACGAGAGAAATTTATGTATTACTTAAAAATTATTACACCAGGTTTTTCGATATCACAAACTAGTCAAAACATTTACTAAATTTTATCATCGGTATAAGGACATCATTCGTAAATATAGCTCAACATGCAGACTTCTTATACGTTCAGGTATTTCACATCCAATTTTTTATGGAAATATTCTTTATAAAGCACAAAGGTGTCAGTATTCACCTCAAAAACTAACAAAACCTTTGAATAGACGTATTAAGAAGGGATATAGTTACGATACTGTTGTCAGGTCATTAAAGATTGCATATTTTGGCGTTAATATTGATTCACTTATAGGGTCTTTGCATCGGAACTAAACACATTTATTCAAAAGCCTGCAGTTGTTGGCATGGCACGGGTTATGTTCTTCTCATATATGTTATGATGGTATGATACTAAACCCCTAACGGGAAGGATTGTGCCTGATGTTCATATGATGAAATCATAATCTTTCAGTCAGTTTAATTGAAGTCTGGAGCTGGCATGTCAGTTAACTGCTAGTAGTCTGTTGTTATTTATGTATTATTGTCATTTTGTTTATTTTCTTTGGTTACATCTTCTGACATCAGACTCGGACTTCTCTTGAACTGAATTTTAATGTGCGTATTGTTATGCGTTTACTTTTCTACATTGGCTAGAGGTATAGGGGGAGGGTTGAGATCTCACAAACATGTTTAACCCCGCCGCATTTTTGCGCCTGTCCCAAGTCAGGAGCCTCTGGCCTTTGTTAGTCTTGTATTATTTTAATTTTAGTTTCTTGTGTACAATTTGGAAATTAGTATGGCGTTCATTATCAGTGAACTAGTATATATTTGTTTAGGGGCCAGTTGAAGGACGCCTCCGGGTGCGGGAATTTCTCGCTACATTGAAGACCTGTTGGTGACCTTCTGCTGTTGTTTTTTTCTATGGTCGGGTTGTTGTCTCTTTGACACATTCCCCATTTCCATTCTCAATTTTATTATGTATATTTAAATGGATTGAAATGAACTTTACAGAATTGATCCATTTTAGATAAGTTGATACATCACAAATCCGATTCATTTGATCAGCATCTTATCTTGACGGTACTGAACACAAATTTTGTAGAAGAAGTTATTAACTAAATGGCAAGTGAAATAAGCATCATTTGTTTATTTTTAACAATAAGTTATGGTTTCTGTCAAACTTCTGACGATGTCAAGAATTTGTTAACGGACTTGTTTGTAACAAACAGTTATAACAAACAAGTGAGACCAGTGTTCGATCAGACTTATGTCACTGATATGTATGTCTCAATGGAACTTGTAAGCATTCATGACATTGATGAAGTTAATGAAAAAATGGTATTTGCTGGTTTCCTAAAAGTTTCTTGGATTGATGAACTTCTAGTGTGGGATAGTGATGCTTATAACGACATTGAATTCATCAGTGTTCTTCAGGTAAACTTTAAATATGTCTTTATTTCAATGATTTGTTATAGTACATTTGTAATTGTTGTTTTCTTTTCTACATAAGAAAATGCCTGAATCAAGTCAGGAATATGACAGCTGTTTTCAATTCGTTTGATGTGTTTTTGGTTGGATTTTTCCATTTGCGTACGGACTTTTTCGTTTGGAATTTTCATAGGAGTTCGGTAATATTTATTATTTTACTTTATATCAATGTATATAGGAATAAGTATGCAAACGGTCATGGTTTTCTCCGACTGTTAATGACGTCTTTGCACTAAATCCATTGGATGTTCGATGTGCACAGATTGAAATTTTAATCTAAGATACATGTTTTCTTTTAGTTGGTGTTGGCTTTTGAAATTTTAAATCAGACATATTCTGCATGAGCCTGTCTCAAGTCAGGAGCTTATAGTTTAGTGGTTTTCGTTGGTTCATGTCATGTTAGTGTATTCCGCAAATTGTTTTGTTTTAAGTTAGGTCGTTTGTGTTCTTGCTTGAATTGTTTGACGTTTTTCATGTCGGGGCCTTTAATAGCCGACTATACGTTATTTTTCTCATTGTTGAAGGTTGTACGATTGCCTTTAATTACGTACAAATATATTTCAATAGTCTGTTATAAAAATAAGTATGATTCAATATGTATTTACCCTTGTGTTCGGTGGGTGCGTTACATTAGTTCTTTTTTTCATGTTTTTATGTTTTTATCGCTGATCTACAAGGCCTTTGCACATACACAAGATATTAAGGATCTGTCAGACAGTTTCTGAAGTTTTGCAATATGGCTATACATTAGAATCATCATACATGTCAATAAATATAAGACAATATTTTTTTTCAAATATCAATATCATTTATGTATCTGAGACACAAATTACTATTTACTGAGCATCTGAATGATTGGTTATTTGATAAATTTAATAAATTTATAGTACATTTTGATTTACGAATACCAGGAAAAATGTTAGGCCTTGTTATATATTTACCTTTATGCGCGTTATTTCTCACGTAATATCATGTATACATTTTTGTAACAAAAATCATTACATAAACATATTATACCGCTTTATATACATAAAAAAAAGAAAATGTAGTATGATTGGCAATGTGACAAATCTTCACAAGAGACCAACTGACACAGAAAAGAAAAACTTTAGGTCACCGTACGGCCTTCAACAATGAATAAAGCCCATATCACATAGTCAGCTATAAAAGGCCCCGGAATGACAAATGTAAAACAATTCAAACGAGAAATCTAACAGGCTTACTTATGTACAAAATAATTTAGCCTAAAGTCACTATTAGTTTTCGTAGTTTACTACGTACAAAAGATAAATATTTAAATTCGAAGTCCTGGCAATCCTTTGTTAATTGTTCATTTTAAACATAGATACATTGAATATTTAATTGATAATGATAATATTAAACGAGGGAGGGGGGGGGGGGGTTACAATAATAGGCCATTTTAATGACTATAGATTTGGGGGACGCCCATCCCATATAAACGATTTTTTTTAATCTAATTATTTTTAGATTTTTTAATGGACTAGTTTGGCCTTTTATATAAAGGCCTGTATAGTTTTTTTTTTTCTCCAAGAATTTAACATTTTCAAGCTGAATATTAAACATTTAATTTGCTATTTTTTTAAAATTGAAATCATTCCTTTTCTTACTGGCGTGTCTGAGTAGATGGCGTAAAGGATAAAGAGATTGACTACAATATAATGTATGATTATAATCGGACTCATTTCTTTCAGGATAATATTTGGAAACCAGACTTTGTTTTAAAGAATGGATTTCAGGACTTTAAAGAATTAGGAGGAAGTTTCTACTACATTTTAGTTGACAGTGACGGTTGGGTAACTTGGTATCCGTACCACGTGTTCGAGAATGAATGCTCCATAGATGTCACCTACTACCCTTTTGATGAACAGACTTGTCATATCCGGTTCGCATTATGGACTTATACAGATAATTTAGTTGTTATCGATGCCGTTTATCCCGACATTGACCTTAGAGGATATCGAGAGAATAGTTTATGGTCAATTATTTCAACTTCGGTTCAGACAGAGTCTGTTTATGACAGTAGCGAGATTATATTCACAATTAATCTACGCCGTAAAGCCACGTATCACATAGTCAGCATTATTACACCTATGATATTCTTGGGAATACTTAATTCTTTAGTATTCATTATTCCTGCTGATGCTGGTGAAAAAATGTCGTATTCAGTGACTGTTTTCCTGTCTTTTGCAGTATTTTTAACACTGATTAACGACAAACTACCCGTCAATTCAGAAAATACGTGTATACTGAGTATTTACATCGTCAGTCAACTTGGATACGGTGTTTTGGTTCTTATCGTTACTTCGTTACAGCTAAGAATACACCACAGAGAAGAGGGACACCAAAAATCGAAAATATTTGTTTATGTTGTAAAATTTGAAAGAAAAATTCGTTGTTCGAAGAGGAATGTGATTTTTGATATTCAGGATAAAGAACGCGTTGATGTCGACGAAATATGTGCAACTGATGAAACTATAAAATGGCGTGATGTGTCGTCTGCTATTGACTTACTAGGTTTTTGGATTTTTTCGGGTACGAATTTTATTGTAACAATAGTCACTTTCATCTATATGAGTGGATGAGAGGTACATCATTTTAATCGATTCTCCTTAAAGTTGGCTTCATCACATACAAATTGAAACCATATCCAACTGAAAAGAACATAATGTACCTTTTATGACGCGACAGTCTGCCATCATTATTCAAGTTGTCTCAGAGAAATTTTATAGGCTCTTCAATATGTTAAATGTACTTGATTTTTTTCTTTAATCCAACCCATTTTTTACCTTTTGCATCTCTTTTCTTGGTTTTCGAATACAATTCTTTCTATACATGTTGGTCCTGACAGTTTAAACTGTGATTATTTAAATTACGTCCCTGATCAATACTAAATGTTGTTCTTTTTCTCGTTGACACCCGTTAACTCTATTGTAAAATTAGCAATATCTCGTGTACTTCTCATTAATTTTACAAATTATTTAAAAACAAGTAATGCTTTGCATCTATATTGTAATACTTGAAACATAGATCTAGCAATGTATGCGATTTTTAACAGTTTAAGTGGATTGCAAATTAATGGGTCCCTAATCAAGTAAAAAAACAAACTTTTTGTCGATATCGGAATTTTCAAAATGGCGGCTGTGTCATTTACAGTTAATACAAAATATGCTGTTTTCATTATATTTGAATGCCGAATGTCTAGACGGCGTGCACAAAACTGAGTCCACAAACGTAACGTCTTCATATTACTAAATCCATTTACGACGTCGGCATTTTCCCCCAGAAAACAAGCGTGGACCCTTTTCTGAAAATAGCGTTAAAACGTCATTTCTTTAGATTGTAACATAATAGCTGGACATTAAAAAAAAATCAGGTGTTCAGTCTGGACTATAGAATCATTCATATTTTGCAGATTATTTTAAACCTCTGATTATGCACATTTGGAATACCAAGTTATTTTGAAAATAAAAACATTGCAATTACATATTTTTCTTGCCGATTCTTCCATTTCGATTATTAGTCCTTCCAAATTACTACTTCTTACACATAACGAAGATCATTCCAAACTTATCTACCATGCTCGTTTTTGATTTTTTTTTGCGATCAATTTCGTGTGATGTCTGAGTCCGAATCCGAACAATTCTATTATACGAAAATGCAGGAAAATATGTTGAATTTGTATAAGTTTTAGGTCAAAAACTTTAATTTATGCTTATTTAATGTTACAAGTTACACCGTATTTTTGCCGTTTTCTATATGTCCGTTTCATGCTTTATAGATTACATTTTGATTTACCTTACTAGTAAAGTGGATTTTAATACCATGCATTCATCATTTTATCATAAAAAAAAATCTTATTCATATTCTTATTCAATAATATTTTAAACACGGTTGTATAAAACTATTTAAAAAGCGCATTTTACAGTTGCCGTCAACTTTGTGCACACCGTCCTAAAGATTGCGATAATTGACCATGCTTATTTTTATAGAAGCTTTTTTCGATGCAATCATATACATTTTTTTTCAGTCCATAAATTTTTTATCATCTGTATTTAAATAAAAAAGGCAGATATTGCTATAAAATCTAAGACAAAGATACATGCAATGACACCAGATAAGCTTGATAAATTACAAACGCATAGATACAAGTCTTCATTACGGAATTATAAAATAAAATTGAGAATGGAAACGGGGAATGTTTCAAAGAGACAACAACCCGACCAAAGAGCAGAACATATTCCACGGCCACCAATGTGTCTTGAACAGCTGGCCCCTAAACAATAATGTATACTAGTTCAGTGAAATTAGACGTCACACTAAACTCTGAAACATCATTGAACCAAAATGAAAAAAAAAGTCCAGAAGTTTCTGACTTGAGACATGTGCAAACATGCAGTGGGGTTAAACATGTTTGTGAGATCTTAACCACCCCCTATACTACTAGGCAATGTGGAATAAACAAACACACAGCCATACGAACAGCCATACGCACAGTAAAAATGGGTAAAAGTACATTCTGATGTTAGATTAGATAATAGAAGAGACTAATCAAAATGACAATATGTATTAACAAAGGACTGCTAGTAGTTTACTGACATGCCAGCTCTGTATTATAACAAAGGACTGCTAGCAGTTTACTGACATGCCAGCTCTGTATTAACAAAGGACTGCTAGCAGTTTACTGACATGCCAGCTCTGTATTAACAAAGAACTGCTAGTAGTTTACTGACATGCCAGCTCTGTATTAACAAAGGACTGCTAGCAGTTTACTGACATGCCAGCTCTGTATTAACAAAAAACTGCTAGTAGTTTAGTGACATGCCAGCTCTGTATTAACAAAGAACTGCTAGCCGTTTACTGACATGCCAGCTCTGTATTCACAAAGGACTACTAGCAGTTTACTGACATGCCAGCTCTGTATTCACAAAGGACTGCTAGTAGTTTACTGACATGCCAGCTCTGTATTAACAAAGGACTGCTAGCAGTTTACTGACATGCCAGCTCTGTATTAACAAAGGACTGCTAGCAGTTTACTGACATGCCAGCTCTGTATTCACAAAGAACTGCTAGCCGTTTACTGACATGCCAGCTCTGTATTCACAAAGAACTGCTAGCCGTTTACTGACATGCCAGCTCTGTATTCACAAAGAACTGCTAGCAGTTTACTGACATGCCAAATCTGTATTCACAAAGAACTGCTAGCCGTTTACTGACATGCCAGCTCTGTATTCACAAAGGACTACTAGCAGTTTACTGACATGCCAGCTCTGTATTAACAAAGGACTGCTAGCCGTTTACTGACATGCCAGCTCTGTATTCACAAAGAACTGCTAGCAGTTTACTGACATGCCAGCTCTGTATTCACAAAGAACTGCTAGCCGTTTACTGACATGCCAGCTCTGTATTAACAAAGGACTGCTAGCAGTTTACTGACATGCCAGCTCTGTATTATCAAAGGACTGCTAGCAGTTTACTGACATGCCAGCTCTCTGTATTAACAAAGGACTACTAGCAGTTTACTGACATGCCAGCTCTGTATTCACAAAGAACTGCTAGCCGTTAACTGACATGCCAGCTCTGTATTAACAAAGGACTACTAGCAGTTTACTGACATGCCAGCTCTGTATTAACAAAGGACTGCTAGCAGTTTACTGACATGCCAGCTCTGTATTAACAAAGGACTACTAGCAGTTTACTGACATGCCAGCTCCAGACTTCAATTCAACTGATTGAAAGATTATACAGATAATATACAGGAAACGTATGCTAACCCAAATGTTCAATACCTGTTATAATCATCCCATGTACATAGTTGTCTCCAGAGTTGAAAAGTTACATAAGGCATATTTTGCCCTGGGAAAAAAATTCTATCACATCTCTAAGGAAATTTCATAACAATAATAATGAAAAACTATGATTAAATATTTATATTTGCAGCTTGTTGGTGATTTAACATAATTATTTTTGATAGATATATCAATAGTAAAATGCATCGATTCTGTTTTACTTTCTGTGTGTTAAATTTTTCTTTTGATTAAAAAACAATTATGCCTGAAGTCAATGCAATTGAGTTTCACAATATTGTTTTATATACAGATTTCCAATGGCAAACTTATCAATCGAAATCTACGAATTAAACATCGTCTAAATTATACACTTGATAATCTCCTACCTATATTTAAAAACAATGGTAGGCATCAATTAGCATGTAAACTGATCAAATACCAATTAGTAAATTACATGATATTTTCAAGGAGTGTGACACCATCTCTTTCTTCAGCCCTCTCTATGAATATGCGCGTATAATTACAGCGTTTTGCCACCCCGCGTATCGATCAACCTGAAGATAAAGAAAAGAGTACATAATACGCCTATTTTTAGAATAAGAAATAAACTTCAAGAACTTTCAAAGCGGTTTGTGTTTGTACCGGCCGACAAAGCAGCCAACAATGTGGCGGTGGTATGCCGTAAATACTTTACGGACGTTTTAAGAATGAAATTTTAAATTCATCTAAATTCAAGTCCATACGCTCCACAGAAAGTTATATAGTAAACAAACATATCATAACCACATCACAGCTTAAGGCCTCCTCTGAACATTTCAAGGTCCCTTCTATGTATATGTCACCTAAACTACACAAAAAACAGCAAAATATCGTTTCAACTCGGCGACTAGTAAGTGTTCTACAACTAACCTTTCAGTGCTTTTAACTAGTTCCATTACTACTATCAAAAAACTTATCATTAACTTTTGTAATAAAATATATGAAAATAGTGGAATAACTATTTTTGGATTGTAAAACATTCTTTGGATGTTTTAGATAAATAACGTGCTTTTGATGGTCCTTTTGATTCTGTTGACAGTTTTGACTTTTCAACTCTTTACACTACACGTCCACACAATCTTATAAAAAAAGTTTTCCTATTTAATTAAATGGTCGTTTGGTAAATCTGAATGCAAATATATTTGCTGCAACTCATTTAAATCCCTTTTCTCTAATGAGTATACAGTATAATAGTTTAATGTGTGTATAAAGTTTTTAGTATTTTGCTGATGCCATTTGTATTTTTTCTTCAGGACATCGTAACTTTTAGAATAGTCATAGGATCGTTCTTAGAAACCGATATGTATTTATCTAGTCCGAGATTACTCTGACGTCCGACGGCTGTTTTGCCAGACAAGCTGGGACCGTGGGACGTCAGAGCTCGTCCCATATCAAAAAGTGGAGATTTGCCCACCCAAAATAGATACGCTGCTTCGTCGCTTCTGGTGCCGATTGAGGGCCTTGGAATTATATAAATCGGGCATCAATCTGTTCATTTTTCATTTATCTCTTCATTTATGTAAGTTTCACCTACCTGCCAACCTTTATTTTTCCGTATTTTAACAGTTTTCACACAGACCCATCGATTTCTGCATTTTGACTTTCATTTATAAGCACACCCGTATTGTCTTCTTTTTTTTTAAATATTAAGGTCTACTCTTTATTTTTGTTTGCCCTTTATTCACTCTACCATATATTTTCTATTCTAGTCCATAATCTGAATTCTGTTAACCCTACCAATGCTCTTTGTTGTCGCATACAAATATATTGTACAGATTTTACTGCAATTTTCAATTTAGTCGTAATAAAAATGAAACAACGTCAAGAAGTACCTTAACTACATTAAATAACGAAACTAAATTTAGAAAAAAAGGAATCTTTTGGAAGATTTTGAAAGAGCTTCAATGAATATCAAAAATAGAAATATGCTACAAATTCATTACTGTTTCATATATAAACGCCTATAAAGTTGTAGAAGTGGATGACTTGAAATGACTATTTCGTATAAGTGTATAGAGATTGACATGTACATATGGTATATATACTATGTCTCTCATTGAAAACCGTTTATTTTAGACGGTTTTTGGCTTGTGTGTTGTTGTTCTTTTCTTTGCCTTTTGAATATTGGGATGTTTTCTGATTACATATAATTTATCTTCTTCTAATCTTGTTTTTGTCATACTCTGAAATTTACAGATTTTAGACACCCGGGCAAAGATCACTTTTGCAACCTTGTGATAAATTGATAGATTGTTGGTGATTAACGCCACATTTATCACTTTTGGCTAATTATATTGACGCCGGTGTCCGATGTATCCGGAGAGAACAACCGACCTTTAGCAAGACAACTGACAATTCTAGTCAATTAGGATAAGAGTCAGACACAAATGCCTCATGGAGGGTTTGAAATCACATTTGAACTCACAATCTCAAATTGACACGACAGCCCAGTCCAACCAAAGACTTGAATATTGTTATTTGAAGCGTCTTAGTTGAGCACGTGTCATTTAGGAGTACATGTAGGAGCAAACACTATACTCTAATAGAAGTCAGATTAATGTGTTAATGTTTGCTGCCTTACAATCGATTCATTTGTGTCCACATTTTTAATGGAGTGTCTATTCGTCCGGCTAATTATAGTGAAAAATCCCTATTTGTCCGGCCTTCCGTTTGCGAATGCGCAAATCTCTATTATCTATAAAAGAGTCAGTTGGCGCTGAAAGTGTCCCGGATGAGGTGTCTGATAACAAACGCGTATGCAATTGATGTTTTGAGAATTGGAGAACGTGATTTATATTTAAAGATGTCATAAAGAAAACAAGTAGAGAATGTGATTGCTTCAAAACATTTTTTTTATATAAGTAACTTCAGAACAATAGCTTAAATAATATACATGTTAACTGAGAGGAATAAAGCCTGACATCAAACTGACATTGCTGATTTACCCCATGGAGACAAACGCATTCGGATAATGACTAAATCAAACATGCTTGGATGCATTATTTCTAAGTTCTACCACAACGGAGGTCTTTGAACATGCACTGATATACCTTGACTCGGAGTAGGATATCAGGATTGGAGTACCCCCCCCCCCCCCTTCTTTTTTTAATTATGTTTCTTATTTAACTTATATTTAGTTATCGTAAACACAATCTTACTTTTGGGGAAAGTTACAGGTCCCTACCGTTCTCTCTTACTTCCTATGACTTAATAATCCCGAACATTTGAAATACAAAAAAATCGTGTCTGAAAATCATTGGACGACCTGATTTGAACCAAACTACAAGGAAACAATAAATTCAGAATCTTCTTTAGGAATCATAGACATCTATTAAGGCCAATAAGCAGTGGTCAGACTCTTTACCTTACATCAAATTGATAGGTAAAACAAATAAAAAGATGAGTCTTATTTTGTCCCCCCCCCCCCCCAACTCCTGAATAAAAAAAAATCCGAAAAAAATGTATACTTTGTGGAGAATTGTTTCATTTGCAATCATACTACATCTTCTTTTTTTTCATATTTGTAGTATATTCATTCCAAGACTATAAGTAACTAATTTAAAAGTGTATTTGCTGCAAAGATGTTGATATACGATTTTAGACAATATTTCTCGTAACTACTTAGCGTTTATTTTTCTCCTTAACTCACGATATACACATATCCTCAGTGATTGATATAATCTTGCATCCAGTTCATGTTAAGTTATGGGCATAGAAAACTCTAGAGGAAAGAACCGAATACAAGATAATATCTATCTTAACGTTTCAGAAACCAAAATGTGGACTACCATGCACAATGCAATGCAGAAGAGCTCACTGGATATAGTGCACAGTTGTTTTTCAGTTATAAAACTACTCTGGAGCTCATAAAATGAAGCATTATAATCAACATTATTGTCATCCGAGATATATAATCTTATTTTACCATTGTAATGAAAAAGCAAACACAAACATGCCAATACACTTGCCCTAATTGACCTTTCCCTTGAAAATCGATAAAGCGAAGATTTGTTTTGTCAACATGATCCCATGGTAATGCTCATGTTTTTCTAATGTTGTCTCGTGCTCATCAACCCAAAATGCATACATGTAATACCAATATTGAAATATAAATATAAAAACATATCCACATTTTGGTACTTATGGGTGGGAGAGGGGGGAACTTATCAAGAACCTCATCAACCCAAACAGGCAATATATATTGCCTGACCAAACATGACCCTTAAACCAACCACCACTTGGATATTGAAAGAATGAGGATGTATCACATGTACTTCCGCCAAAGATATCAACCAATGAGGTTATACACATATCCTCAGTGATTGATATAAACTTGCATCCAGTTCATGTTAAGTTATGGGCATAGAAAACTCTATAGTCCATACAGCATATTTGCAGGCCAATCTCAAAATACACCACTAGCAAGGCTTTCCCTTAAGGAATAGTATTCCCAATACTCAAAACAAATTCAACACTTTTATTAAATATTATTCCTTTTAAAATTACTTTAAAACACTTCTAAACATTTAAAGATGCATGTAAACAGTTCTTTATGAATCGTTCATAATTCAATAAATTCTCATGATTTGACCACATACGGACTTTTAAAAGTTGAGTTAAGGCAATGAACTCATATCAAAATGAACATTGTCATTATTCTAATAACATCTTCAGCATGTGGAAAGCTTGTAAGCAAAGGGACTTAACCTCCAAGTGTAAACTATGCTGGCGTGTCTCTTTCTTTACTGTTGTTGAATCAAACACACTCTTTACTTCATAATCAGGAACATTGACAATTGTATTTCCACTCGTTTCTTCACATGTCTGCTGAAAATAAATTAACCAATAACAAATTGTTTATTTGTACTAAAGACAGCATTAGTCACACTTTGAAAAGGAAAAATCCCTTTGCCTACAATCCACGTGGAAAACCACTAGGGAATCAGTGTCCCTCGAACTGTAGACAAAGAAATTTAAATTAAAAAATTCAACCATACATAAAATTTAAGTATACATTTGTACTAGTAGTATACAAAATCATTCAACATTATATTTTTATTAATTTAGATAAAACAAAACAAAACAAAAATATTGCAACCATTATTTAATCTCCCATGACAAAAAGATTTTTGTGACATATTTCAACACATCAATGAAATTAAATACAAATCCAATAGAAAACATTATGAAATTACGGAAAAATTATTAGCATTACTTTTAAATAGGTTCATTTGAACATAAAGCTGCTTCCATCACAGATTTTTTTTTTAGTACCGTGCCATATTGGAATCTTCTGCCTTTCTCAACACAAACGTACATAATTTTGTGTAGTATCAATATTTTCCCCATTCATTATTTTCCTATTTTCAGAAATCAAAACATTACTTCAATTGCAATTTGTTCTCACCATATTCCAATTAGAAAAAAAAATCCTTTCCTTTTAAAAAGGTTGTTCGAACTCATTGACATGAATCATCGTGCAATGTCATATTACTTCTCCTTCATTCGTCACCCTGTCAAAACTGTAGGTAACACCATCTGAAAACAAAAACATTCTATTCAATCCTAATATGTACAATCAAACAGACCGCTGCACGCGGACCTCGACGAAGACACCTTATAATTCAATACACATCACTCCGATAAAAAACAAGAATATCAAGTGACATGTCACACTAAATTATTCCACTTTCTCAATAATTCTATTCTTTTCTAACAAAGTCTTTAAATAGCATTTCTATCAGTATGTACGGTGTAAAAAAAATGAAAAGTCCACAACAGAGTCAAAAGTAACAAAAGAAACTATTTACCCTATAAATAATTTATTATTCTCCTTTCAACTACAATTTTCCAAAATGGCCAGAGCCCCCACTTCCACATATATTTTATATAGCGATAGCACTTTACCCTGCGTTTAACCAGCGCACGGCATAACAAATATCTGACCACCTGGTTGATAACAAATACCTAAAGTCTAAATCCAAAAACATTTTGCCACCAAGGTCAAACATTACCATCTAGTTCTATCAAGAAGCCGCCAAGGTGAATATAAATGACCACCAAGGTCTTGACGCCCCCAAGGCTAGTATTTTTAATTCATTGTTGCCATCAAGGCAAATGTAAGAAATCATAAAAATTACCACCTAGGTCTATTGCCGCCAAGGCATATAAAAATGACCACCTAGGTCTATTGCCACCAAGGCATATATAAATGACCACCTAGGTCTTTTGCCACCAAGGCATATATAAATGACCACCAAGGTCTTAAAGCCACCAAGGCTATATTGCCACCAAGGCAAATGTAAATAAAAGTTAAAGAATATAGTTACTTTGCCGACAACACGTGGAGCACGACCTTCCCACAGCTTGGATATTGAAAGAATGAGGATGTATCACATGTACTTCCGCCAAAGATATCAACCAATGAGGTTATTATATCTTCACCATTATATTTTTGTCAGGACAAATAGCAAAATATCGTAACAATGATATTTGTCCGGCTAGCTAGCCGGACGAGTAGCCAATGCCTATTTTTAATGAAATACTCTGACGAGTAGCCACTGCCTATTTTTAATGAAATACTCTGATACAGCGGGAAATGACACGTATACTCACTTCTACTTTTATTTCTCAACACAAGGTAGCTGTATAATAGTTCGTTGGAAGACGCTGATTAAGGGTAAACACTTTTTTATATAAAATATGTAAGAACAGACTGAAATCACTATAGACCAAGAGTTGTAGATGCTGTTAATTTTAAGGGCTTTCTAGTAAATAAACATTAAAATGAGAAACCCAGAAGGGATCAACACCGCTAACAATACACCATGTATGTGAATCAAGTGATACCAGATCTTCCAAAGATGATTTAGTTTCTTTTTCAAACAAGTGTTGCATGAGCTTCCTGAAACCCCGGAAAGATTATAGTGTCGTCCCCAAATTGTTTCAGGTCAGCAAATGTGTTATTTGTATGACCAAAATTGACCCTTCCAGATCTGAATAGCAGTATTTACTTACCTACTTGAATATTCACTGTACTGTACATGCACAATGAATATAGTAATATGGAATTTAAAATGACACCCCCTCTTTTCTATAAAAAAAAACAAGAAATATTTGAACAAGACAAACAACTGAGTCATAGGGAGCAACTATATAACTTCAAGGGGAAAGGGGGAAAGGGGGGGGGGGCGGTTATTGTTTTTTTTAGTCAGAAAGCGAACATTTGTATTAAGTTCTTCGACGCTATAAATGAAATATATATATATTTTTTTAATTCAACCCTTTATTTTCGTCATCTGATTGACCAGATATAATGTTTTTTCTTAAGAAATACCCCCTCCCCCTTTTTACTCTTTTTTTCACTTTTTAACTCTTTGAAGTTTATATAAATTATCGTTTACCAATTAATTTTTGCATGTTAATATTTTACATTAAAATATCAGGTCAATAATTTTTAATCAATTTTGTGTACCTTACTTTAGAGGAAGTATGGATAGGGACTTAAATCCTTAATTTAAGAGATGGGACATGCCGCTGGAATATGTCACATTTTTGGCTTGAAAATATATATGTATATAGGTGGGGAAAACTTTCGAGAAATATATGATAGGGTCAATACCGTTTCATTGCTTGTTATATATAAAGCTATCCAACTTTCTTGGTGCTATGACTCGTTTTTTTATCCATAAAATTCACATCTTTGACAGAGGTATACATTTTTAAAACTAATTCATATAAAAAGAACCTCAGCGACGACCCCTATCAATTAAGTATTGAAGTCCTCCCCACCCCCAAAAATAATCCCCGAGGTAAGGTACACATAAATTAATTAAAAACTATTGACCGGATATAGTTACATGACTTTTTGGAATGTAGCTATAAACATCCAAAAATTAGTTAAGTCTTCTGATATTCTCATCTTCCTAGATCATCTAATTTAATTAAAATATCATATCTATATGAATGGCATTACATCTGTCTTTCGTAAATATAACTAGAGGCTCTCAAGAGCCTGTGTCGCTCACCTGTTAATGTGTTTACTGATGTCGGCCATCTTCGTTGGTAGGCGGGGTCATTAGACTCTTTTTTTTTTAAATAGATACCCTAGTATTATGATTGTGGCCAAGTTTGGTTAAATTTGGCCAAGTCGTTTTAGAAAAGATTTTTATACAAGTTACAAAAATGACGAAAAGTTGTTCAATATTGACTATAAAGGGCAATAACTCCTTAAGGGGTCCTCTAACAATTTTGATCATGCTGACTTATTTGTAGATCTTACTTTGCTGAACATTATTGCTGTTTACAGTTTATCTCTATCTATAATAGTATTCAAGATAATAACCAAAAACTGCAAAATTTCCTTAAAATCACCAATTTTAGGGCAGCAACCCAACAACAGGTTGTCCGATTCAACTCAAAATTTGTGAGGGGATATATCTTATTCTGATGGACATTTAAATCTTAAAAGATTTGCCCTAAATGTCTTAGTTTCAAAGATATAAAGCAAAAACTGCATTTTACCACTATGTTCTAATTTTAGCCATGTCGGCCATTTTGTTTGGCAGGCTGGGTCATCGGACACATTTTTTAAACTATAAACCACAATGATAATTGTGGCCAAGTTTGGTTAAATTTGGCAAAGTAGTTTTGGAGAAGAAGATTTTTAGAAAAGTTACAAAAAATGACGAAAAGTTGTTAAAAATTTACTATAAAGGGCAATAACTCCTTAAGGGGTCAACTGACAATTTTGGTCATGTTGACTTATTTGTAGGTCTTACTTTGCTGAACATTATTGCTGTTTACAGTTTATCTCTATCTATAATAGTATTCAAGATAATAACCAAAAACTGCAAAATTTCCTTAAAATAACCATTTCACAGGCAGCAACCCAACAACAGGTTGTCCTATTCGTCTGAAAATTTCAAGGCAGATAGATCTTGACCTGATCAACCATTTTACCCTATGTCAGATTTGCTCTAAATGCTTTGGTTTTTGAGTTATTAGCCAAAAATTGCATTTTACCCCTATGTTCTATTTTTAGCCATGGCGGCCATCTTGGTTGGTTTGACGGGTCACGCCACACATTTTTTTAACTAGATACCCCAAGGATGATTGTGGCCAAGTTTGGTAGAATTTGGCCCAGTAGTTTCAGAGGAGAAGATTTTTGTAAAAGTTTACGGACGACGGACGACGGACGACGGACGACAGACGACGGACGCAGGACGACGGACGACGGACGCCAAGTGATGAGAAAAGCTCACTTGACCTTTCAGGTCAGGTGAGCTAAAAAAAGAAGATGTGGTATGATTACCAATGAGACAACTGTCCACAAGAGACCAAAATGACACGGACATTAACAACAATAGGTCACCGTACAGCCTTCAATAATGAGCAAAGCCCAAACCGCATAGTCAGCTATAAAAGGCCCATATATGACAATGTAAAACAATTCAAACAAGAAAACTAACGGCCTTATTTATATAAAAAAAAAATGAACGAAAAACAAATATGTAACACATAAACAAACGACAACCACTGTTTTACAGGCTCCTGACTTGGGACAAGCACATACATAAATACATTTATTTGTAAAAAATGTGGCGGGGTTAAACATGTAACTATAGTCAACACCACATCCTTGAGGGGGGATAGGACCTTTATCGGGACTCCGGGATCGGGTGTTTTTAAGCTCGGGATTTCGGGATTGACCCTTTCGGGATCCGGGAATCGTTTTTTTTCGGATTTCGGGACATCGGGATTTACTTTATTTAAATTCGGGACCTCGGGAATTCGTTTTTTTAAGTCCGGGATTTCGGGATCAGGACCCCTCCTATCCCCCCTCATCCTTCAACATTGAGGAAAACCCATACTGTATAAATAGTGGCTTATAGAATATATAGGTATGTTTGGCGCTTTCAAACAGTATGATATATGTACATTCATAAAAACAAAAACAAAAAGTTAAATGATTTTGTTAACTAGTGGGGCATAATTGTTCAATGAAAGGGTATGAGTGGTTTGATATCGAGAACATGTCAATGTTTTGCACATTTAAGTAAATATACATTTTCGAGATGCATTTAATGCTTCAATCGGACTTAAGTACGTGTTTAAAATTGCCTAGTGTCTTAAATTTCTATTTTTTTTGTGTTAGAAATCGATTTTGTTTACACTATTTGTTTAACAAAGTCTGCTGGGCTTCTTATGTTCTGGTATCAAATCCTTTGCTTGAGATGGACGGCTGTTTAACTGTGCGGAATTTATAAATACGCGGACAAGTTAGATCAGGACTTGGACGTAACATCACAAGCTTCATGTATATGGTGTCACTGTCTTTGCATGCGTTAGAACCATTGAGGGGTTGGTTGACATGCTGGTGACCTTGTCTATCCTTATCAATACTTTAGTGCTCCAATTCTTAACATTTACACAGATCAGCCCTTTCAACATATTCAGGATATCGTATCCTGTACATGCATGACATATTTGACACTGGACATAAAATCCTCAACTACATGTATCAATCCTAGTATTGCTGCAGCTAACAGATCAAGTAAAAAAAATGAAGGTTGGTACTTAACGATTTCATTGGTACATACAAATTGTTGATTAATCACACACATATATATATAGTCCTCTGTACTCGCATCTTTCTATTTATGTCCATAACGGTAGCTCTGGTAAAAAAACATTTGAATACGTGTATTCTTTTGAAGGGTTTCTATTGAATTATGACAGGTTCTGAATTATAACAGATATCGATGACTATTTTTAAATTGAAGAAATTTCCTGAAAGTGTGAAGTTTAAAAGCAAATTTGTCCTTTTTACATTTGAACATTTTTTATTACCAGAGAACAGAAGTCGAATGGGGAAATACAAAAAGCACAGCATTAAGATATTTTTGTATCGGCAGTTTGCTTTCACTATATATCTATGATGAACGACGATAATATGACGGAAAGACTCCGGAACATCACCAACAAATTGAAGTGAGGGGGGGGGGGGGGGGGGGGGGGGGTGGAGACTGTAAGCAAAAGCAAAGTGTTTCAAAACAGGATATACCTTCATCATCTGATAAGAATAAACATATTTTATTTTATATTTTAGTGATGTGTCTGTAATTATAATGACAGAAGTAAACTCAATAGATATAAGAAGATGTGGTATGAGTTCCAATGAGACAACTCTCCATCCAAGTCACAATTTTTAAAAATAATTGTCTTCAATACGGAACTTTGGTCCAACACCGAACAGCAAGCTATAAAGGGCCTAAAAATCTAGTTTAAGATCATTCAAACGGGAAATCCAACTGTTTAATCTATATATATAAAAAAAAATGTTTAAATAGGTACCAGCTTTCACCCTTACCTGAAACAAGCCTGTTTAATATGTACCGGAACATATTAGTATTTGGACCATCTGCTTATATACATGTACTATTGTGGCCAACGATACGTGTATGGTCCGG
>CM034358.1:56516060-56666576 GCA_019925275.1 Mytilus edulis
ATTTGAATTTTAATATTAGATTATTCAAACATTTATGCAATGGATACTCAAGCACTATGTTAGAAACACGGAAGGACTGAATATGCATAAGCGGCAGGTAAGCACGCGTTGTATAAACTCTGAACAGATTAAAATGCTATGCTTTTCTAGTAAAAGGTCAACAATGTAATGCATCAAAACAAAGGTGGTATATTGCTACTATATATCGTAAATCAGATATACGCAGAAACACAGCAACCAGAATTTGAAAAAATCACGAAAGATTTAGTTCTGACCACAACAACCTTTTTGCATGTTCTAATCAAAATCTTAAGGAAAACTGACCGTACTTTTTAGTTATTTTAGATGTTTTTTGTTTTGTTATTGTAAATATCATTCTCAAAGATATTTTTATTCAATCATGTTTGTTGTTTTTTCATCTTTTTTTTTTAAATGAGTCAGACCATTATGGCAAGAACCTCGACCATGATAATAAATACTTTGTATAGTAGAAGCTTGTAATGGGTGCCACATGTGGAGCAAGATCTGCTCACCCTTCCGGAGCACATGAGATCAACCGTAGTTTTTGGTGGGGATCGTGTTGCTTATTCTTTAGTTTTCTATGCTGTGTCTTGTGTTCTATCATTTGTCTGTTTGTATTTTTTTTTTTGCAATGGCGTTGTCAGTTTATTTGCGATTTATGAGGTTGACTGTCTCTCTGGTATCTTTCGTCCCTCTTTTGTTATACTGATTTAAACGTGGAACTCATGCTGTCTATTGAGAACATAACTCGGATGAATTGAGGTTATACAAAAAATAAAGGCTCCTCTGATACACCATCATTACCATTGCACATACCAGCAAAGAACACTTCGCCGATTTTTTTTCATTTCCGAAAAATTCCACGTCAGTAACTTCAGACACCAGTGTGGGGTTTGTTTGTGTGGGTGATCATGACGATTAAAAAGTTATTTTTGTTCAGGTTGAAAAAAATTAAAAAGAACTATTTTTTACATGACTTAAATGATTACTTTTAAAAGTTTTTACTTTAATATTTCAAAGTTAATACTAGATCAAACCTGTTTCGTTTGTATATGACGTTACGCACGGTATTGCGTCGCAAGACGTAACATGTATAATTGACAAATTTGACGCCATATACTAACTTTGACATTTTGTTATCAAGAGCGGAGTACCTACTCGATCGACTTTTATCAAATAAATACCATTAGCTGAAGAAATGTTTCAAAATTTATCTTGTTTAAAGCAATTAATTACGTATTAGGATAGTTATTATTTTCTGATCTGTGATTAGATAAAAACAAATGCAAATGTTTCCAATTTTATTTTGGATAGAATACATAGCAACCTTTTAAAAAAATCTTGCTTCCGGAGGGACACATGAGAAGATAAATTTAGCCTGAACATTTTTTTGACAAATTGATCATACAAATTTATGGTATTTATTTCATAAAAATCGGTCATATAATAATTCAGCAATATTTCTTTTTATGAAATAATTTTTTTTTAGATTGAACTTCATTTTGTCCAATATCTGTGCGAGTTTTCAGACTATTTCTCGATCTTTTTAGCACTGATGGTTTAATTTTAAAAATACATATTTATATAGTTGTTTAAAATTTATAAGACCTTTGTAACTCGGATTCTAATCGGTTTCTAATCTATAAAGGTGTTTTAGATTTGCGTGAAAACTTTTGTCCATAACAAATTATCCCTCGGCCCATCTCCCCTTTTCCCCTGTATCTATAAAGGGTTTATTCCTTATGTGTGTATGTTTTTCTAATCTGAGTGTTATTTTGATTCAGCAGACCATTTTGGAATGAACATTTCCCGGCATCATTTTTTAAAACTGCCTAAACAGTTCGTTGATAGTGTGTATTTGTATAAAAGACGCCACACCACTGTGCAGAAACGTCAAAATGACACCCTTGGACATAATGGCTAGACATAGGGAATACTTTCCGAAAAAAAATGTAAGGTCATAATGTTGGTGAAAACACCCCACTCATTTAACCATTTGTATGAACTTATAGTTTGTATCTTATAAATATGTTAGTTTTGTATTATAAATGCACATTTAGTATTTATACATCATGTTTCACCTAAGGAAAGGACAAAAATAACGTTTGGACATAGTGGCTAGACATTCGATTTTTAAAAAATCTGCTCCAAGAAAAAGATTTGTTTTACATTTGAAACTTTTAAAATGTTTATCTTTTTCTGAACTTTCTATTGAGTATAGTTTTAATATGATTTGATTATTTTATAGGGATAATAATAACACTGAAATTTTGATAAACTTTCCTCAAAACTCATTAAGACAGGTTCCTTTGCTGAATATTTCGTTGAAGGCTTGGTTCAAAGTTCAGCCAATACCAAAAAACGGGTATGATGTTATAATATAAATCTAGTAGGAAGCGGATATACTAAATTTCGCAGATTTCATGTGCGAAATTACAGCGGAACATAGAGAATTGCATTTAATTTAATCTGAAATGTTACGCAGGACATGCAATTTTTAACGCAAAAGTAAGATTTGTGAGTTCAATAAAATAAATGTATGGTGCAAAAATTTACAGAATTAACTCAGAAAAAGAAAAAAATGTCGGGGCCTTTCTGTAGATATATGGATGTTGGTGATTTTATTATTTTTATAGGCAAATGGTTGCTGTTCTAAAATCATATAATAACGTAATTTTAATCCGAACGCATTACCGTGCGTAACGTCATATGTCTACCCACACAGATACTTTACACGAGTGGCTATGAACCCAATTTAAATTCAAAACAAACTGTTTTTCAAACGACTAAAATAAAATATTTCATTATAAATATATAATATAAATATAAAATGAAATTTATCATAAACAACATTATTTACTTTCATCCTTTTTTGCTTGATTGCATATACATGTATATATTTTAAACTACACGGATATTAATTTATCCGATTCGGAATTTCAATTAAAAATTACAGTGATGCACTTTTGACGTTTCATTACAAAAGTATATTATCTTTGAAATTTGCCAACGCATTTTGTATATGTTGTATACTAAGTTTAAATCTGTTTTATCAGCTTAATCGAAGAATAAAATATTAAAAACAATATTTTAAAATAAAAAAGTCAAGACAGATGTAACCAACAAAATGTAAGAAATTTCTTTATTTTGGAATAAACATAGTCGATATTTTGATTGCTTCTACCAATATCAAATTATAAAAATTAGCAGATTTGGTATGATTCCGAATTGAGACATCTTACATGTGATAAAATGACGTAGATGGGAGGGAGCAACCAATTCATCCTCCTTGTAGTTAAATGGTTGTGTTCTAATAGGTTTCTATAGGGACGCTATAGAACTATCTGACCAAATGTTTGCATGTTCAAACAAAACGTTTTGTAAAAGTGTTTAAATGATTCATTATTTATCCCCCAATCCTGAAATTCCAAGGGCTTTATAATGGCCGTAGTATACCACTGTTCGATATTCATAAATCCATTGAAAAAAAAACAAATCCGAGTTCGAAATTAAACTATTTATTCTTTAACTTATACTTTGGACTGAAGATATACTATCATGTTGGATAACTTGACAATGTGCCTTCAGTAGTTTATTTGGACTTTTGAACAATAAAATATGTCTAAAATAAGCTATTTATACATAGATTACGGTCATCGAAATTAAAAACTTCAATAAAGACGCTATCACGATTCTAGATCATATTATCAAATGTTATGATGATAAATTGTCGGGAAATAAAATAAAATTGTGCTAAAGTAGAACAAACTAGTTGAAATGTTGTCAAATGTAATACAGCGACTTACAGGTATCAAAAGTGCAAATCGCCAACAGCATGAAAAGAGTAGCGAAAGATACCAGAGGGACATTCAAACTCATAAATAAAAAAAAACAATATTAAACAAGACACAACATAGAAAACTAAAACCTATAGGCAACACGAACCTCATTAAAAACTGGTGGTGATGTAAGGTGCATCGGAAGGGTAAGCAGATCCTGCTCCACATGTGGCAATTATCGCGTTGCTCGTGTTATTATACACCCGGTAAAAAGTCTTATTCGGTAGTTCATATTCGTGGAAAGGGGTTGTAGTTACGACATAAGGAACGAATCCGATATCATCTGTGAAACAAATAAAGTCCGGAATGATTAACAAACTCGTGTGATGGCGTCCGTAAAATTTACAAAGGATTGAATTCAACTTCACTATTTGGAACTCATGCTTTAACAGTTTTATAGTAAGCAGTAACACTCTTTCAAGGAAATTATGATAGAAAAAAGAAGCCCGGGAATATCGTATCAATTGGGAGATATATATTCCGTATGCAGGCGCTGCTGGAATGTTGCTACCTATAAATGGAAAGTTCACTATTTGGAAGCTGATATCATCTCTTTTGTCGTAAAGATATGTTTTCAACCGACCCTCATTGATAATTTCTAGATGTAAAACAATATGGGACAGACCTAACTTTGACTGTTTTGTCCTTTATATCTTAGCTAAACCGGTGGGATATACATGTATGTGTTCAGCATATGTAGTTATCAAATTTTGAATTATTTAGTGGCAGAACATCATCTATATAGTGAATAGTAAAGTTAAAGGATATTGTTTACTTCTTTATGGTGATTTTTTTTTTTTTTAGAAAATTCGTACATGTATATATGTTGTCAGAGCTGATGAACAAATGTCTCTGCTGTCACTTTTATAGTAGAACAACGATAAATATTTTTTTTCATGTACTTATCTTTAATGTCACGGCCTGTTCGATTCAGTCTGATTTAAAAAGATCCCGTGTACTTGTTTTGCTTGCTGCTTTCAAAAAATTTTACCGTTTCTTTTGGCTGATAAGTATACATTGTATTAGTATTGCCTCAACCAATGCAAGTGCGCATGGAAATTGAGAAGGGTGCATGTTTGTAACATTACGACAAATTCCGAAATTCTTTGAAAGGTTATACAGTGTGTTTCCAAAATCGAGAACAAATCATATACGTCTCAATCAGATTTTAATTGCTATAGATGCCATTTTTATGATAACCACAACAGCATACCACATAAATGAAAAAATCATAAGAATTTTGTGGCACCATTTGCGTCTGTTTGTACGTATCCGTATACTCAATAACGAAAGTAAAACACCATTGTCTGGTCTAAAGAAAACACCGGCTAAGGTGGCAAATAAAAATGAAATCAAAAGCATCTGTCCACTTGTTTTGTCAACATTGTTTATCAGCAAAGCAGTTTTAAGAACATACAGTATATATACTGGTCCCAAATTGGCGCGTACTTCTCTCAGATTGCTCTTAAACGGCTGGCATCGGATGAACTGTGGAATAGCAGCAATTATTGCTATGGTGATAGTAAAAGTTGTCTTGTTACTATTAAATACTGTAGATGGATCAACAATAGCAACAAAAAATGTCAGAAATGTCCATATGTTGCATGTTTTTAAAATTGTCCAGCTATTCACACTGATGATTAATCCGACCGCTAAAGACGGCAGACGTAAAGAATATGATATACTTGTTAAGTATCCTGCCAATATGAAACCTAGTATGGTCCACATCCATTTTAGCTGAAAAGACTTTCTATAAAATATCGTGGCACCAGCGGCAAAATATATTGAATGAAAATTGATCAGAAAAATTAGTAAACTATTGTTTAAAAGCATATTTCATCACTTATAACCTTTTAGGATAATGATTAAACTTAAATTGAATCATAATTCCACTTACATTTATAAGTGTTATTTTTTCCAAATATAGCTCATATTATAATTTATTTAGTTCCCCTTCATATAAGTACATACAGGTATACCAAAATAATGTGGTCCATTACGCAACCGTGTCACAATTTTATTTTATACTCTATATTTTTTTGGATTTTAAAAGTAACAGGATATCGAAAGTTAAAGTTCAATCAAAAATAAAAACCGCGTTAGTTCAAGATCAATCTAATTAAAAACCGATCTCTCATGCTCCCGTTTTCTGATATGTCGCGTGGGAGCTAATTAAAAACCGATCTCTCATGCTCCCGTTTTCTGATCCGATCTCTCATGCTCCCGTTTTCTTATACGTCGCGTGGACATATCAGAAAACGGGAGCATGAGAGATCGGTTTTTAATTAGATTGGTTCAAGATATGCTTACTTAGTATTACGCACCCAGGTTAAAAACCGCGACATTCTATATCGGCCTGTCCCCACTCATTAGCCTGTAGTTCAGTTGTCTTTGGTTCATGTCTGTCATATTTGATTTTTTCGTAAATTGTTTTGTTATAAAATAGGCCTTTATGTTTCTGAATTAAAGTGTTCATATGTGTTATATTGGGTATTGTTATAGCCGACTATATGAGTTTTCCTCATTGTTGAAGGCCGTACGTTTTTTTTAAATTGCTTACATCCATTTCAATTGAATTGTGGTGGTTAAACTGTCTTTGTCTCATTGGCAATTATTCTACATCTCCTTATTGTTCTATTGATTTTGTTTTACTTTCATAATCGACAGTACACATGACAAAAGAAGTTTAACATGGCTTTTGAGAAGCAATACAATTATAAACATAGATGACACGACAATATCAGTTCTAATTGACATAAAATGTTAAATTATAAACCAAGACGCCACGTGCTCTCTCCAATCTTCCGTTTATTCATTCATCATTTAAAGAAAATTACAGTTACTAAGATCTCAATTCTAGCAATAAATATGACCTTTTCTGTAGTTTAATCTAAGTAACGGAAATACATGTCATGTTCTCAGCAAGAAGAACCGGGTCTTTTTATTAATTAAACTTATCAAAGGAAACATCCATGTTTGTCTCGTCCTTTAATAACAAATTAGGGGATTCTTTAGACATTTATGTTGTACTATTAGTTCCGACTTTAAGCGACGGAAAGGAGTAGCAAGCTTTTCTCCTTCAACAGAAAAAAATATCGTGCTTAGTACTTAGTACACGTAGCTTGTCGTCCATAGATAAAAGTGACAATGTGTATTTTTATGTATTAAAAGTGACAATGTGTATTTTTATGTATTAAAAGTGACAATGTGTATTTTTTATGTATAAATACATGAGAGAGATAGAGGGAGAGAGTTTTTTTTAGCTATTTTGCTGTAGTACTGGTCTTTTGCGAAATGATTTTATGATTTGTTGTTTGTCATGTACGTGTGTCACCGACCATGCAAGGCCTGTGTAGCCAGTCAAGGACGTTAAAAACTTCCATCATCTACGTGTGTATGCAAGCCGATCTTTTTTCCCAGCTATAAGACAGAATTATGTTGATTTTTTGGCTTTAAGCAGTTCCCATTCTAAATTTCCAGAACCTGTTATATCTCACTATTGGTATAAGTGTTTGCTCAATGTTGAAGGTCGCACAGTAACGCATACCTGTTTACACCATTGTCCTTTTGTCTCTAAAGTACAATCGTCATGTATGTGTATCTCATTTGCAATCATACCAAGCAGTTTTATTATTAACCAAGATTTTAGCTGGACACTTTTGGGTGAACCCCCCCCCCCCCCCCCCCCCCCCAACTTAAACTGGCTTGAAAAAAAACCGAAAAGAATGTGTCTATCGTACACGGATGGGGAATACAATATTTGATAGATGAAATCATGCTGTATATGTGTATTCTAGAACACAGTTGCGGGGTACCACCAGATAATAATTGAAAGTATATCTACACAATGTAACATAATACTGGTATTGAAAACTCATACAACCTCACTGTGAGATACTGAGAAAAAATAAGTTGATCACTTTAGGTAGCACAATACAAAGATTGTATACCTCCAATTCCCCAGTTTTAAAATGCTGTGACTTTCTTTATAATGCTTGATAAAGTGGTATTTCTGGATAGCTAATAGATTATTCTTCAAAATAATGCAATGTTGGTAGTTGTTAATGTCTATGTCATTTATGTCTTTTGTGGATAGTTGTCTCATTGGCAATCCTACCACATCATCTTTTTTTATATTATACAACAATTATGTAATCAATTATAATGTTAACTGTGTCTACGTAATATTACAAGAAATTTCCACTTTTAATTAAAATTCGCTTCTTCATGGATACCCCGAGAGGGTTGATTGTATTATATGGGTTTTTTTCTAGAGCCATTAGCTGCAAAAGATTGTCTCAGATTTCGAATTGAATGTATAGATAAAATTTTACAACTTATCAAACATTATCAACTTCTATGTGGTAAGGATCGATGTCTGTACACTAATTACAGATTTATGAAGGAATGGATAGCGATAGCGATAATTTGAGACACCCTTTTGTAGCTCCTGATGTGTTGATAAAGATTTCGTTAAAATTTCCTCTTTTAACTATCTATGTGCAGAGAGTAACAGCATTTTACAGGTTGGAGATACGATAGTAACAAATAATTTGCATGGGGTTTATAATATAATAAACAAACAACCGAAGGCCGGAAAATGAATAATATGTATTAGTATTTCCAGGACACAAGTTTTACTATGTAGAGTTTTCTTCTGGTGGTATGACGTTGAATAATTCTGTCATATTTAGTTTGACGAATGATCTACAACAAAGAAGAGAGACAACATGAAAATAAATAACGCAGTATTTTTTGGAATATCATTTTCAAGTTGGTTAGTAAGACTTGTTTTTGATGCTCGGTTAATACATTTTAATCTTGATATATTAGGGACAGTAGTATAGTGAATGTATGTATGCCTATATAGTCGCGATTACACTGTAAATTGTTAATTCGTCTCGAGCGAACATGAGGTCCAAGATGGCGACCGTTATCCAGAAACACTTGTTGAGCGTTGAAAATGTTTTGTGACAATTTTTTAACTACGTAACCATACATGCTTTGTCGATAACTCTGTTGATAGACTTGGAGTTCTATCAGTCTAGTAGCCGCTACCTCATAACTATCATTGACATTTTAAGACATGCTAACTTCTCTATTTACCCTTTTTTGAATGTTGCTACGGTTGAACTTTTATAGTTCCTCACATAATTATGTAAAACTTTATTATTTTCCAATCAAAATAATCGTACCTAAAAGAGATTATTCCAGAAATACGCATTGCACTTGCGCTCAGAAAAAATGCTGATATTACAGACTAGTGGAACTTAGCTCTGGTAGCATGTATGAAGACGATTATATTCGGACACATAAAAACACATCTGCTTCCATTTTCTACATTTTAATCAGACAAAGATGACGTCACAAACATAAATACAAAATACTGACAAAAGGGGAACAACTCTTTCTTACTAACAGAAACATAATCTGACCATACGTATACTGATATATATGTTGTGTACAAGTTATCATTTTGTACAAATTATAATTTGTACAAAAATATTGTACAAATTATAATTTGTATTTTGACTTTGTACAAATTGTAATTTGTACAAAAAGTGCTTGTACAAATTACAATTTGTACAAAAACGGGCAAAAAATCACTTATAACTTGTACAATAATTTATAATATGGATTTTTGTGAAAAAAGCATTGATACACATTATTGAATTGCTATTAAATGACTTCACAGTACATCTAAGTTACAAAAGTAGTTCTTTATCATTCGTTTAAGCAGGTGATGTAGTGATTTATGGAATCGGGTATTGCACAACATTTTTTGACTCTCAAATCGATGACGACCTGTTTTACAGGCAAATTTTAACTGCTTCAAATAGCAAGCGTTGAAGCTCATGAACCGTTGCCGTGAATAAAAATGTGTATTTCACTGTCACAGTTAGTCCTTTAGACAAATAAATATCCCAGAAAGAAAGCGAGATTAAACCCACGATTTGGTTAGGAATATGACTTTGCTAAAGTCAGGAGTATGTCAGTTGTTTTTCTGTCGTTTTTTATCAATGTTTTTTTTTTAACAAGGATCTTTGTTTTATAAATATCTATGATTGTGCAAAAAAACTTAACGGAAATCAGTTGAGGCAATACAAACTTTAAAAACAAAATTCAACTTATGCAGAACAAACAGACGGACTTTATTTGTATAAGAAAACTAGTTGGTGTAGTATTATAAAATCATCAGACCCAATGACATTGAACCATTTATCTTTTCACAAACAAACTTTAAGTGGAATAAGTCATGTAAATCCAATCGTTTGATTTACCAATTACAAATATAAATCATCACTTGTTTAAAGAAATCTTTGATTGTTTCCTTGGACTTTTTGAAATAATGAATAAGTGGCAACAAATCTGTCGAGATCCTTTTCACGATCTTTCGAGATCCATAATATCAAATTTTACAAATATACTCATTTTTGCAAAGTTTCTGAATTTAAAAAAAAAAATCCAAATATCGACAAGAACTAATTATGCAGTGCTATTAAATGATACTTTTTTTCTAAAGGAAAAGTGGTTTATGTATTAAAAATTTTTTAAAATCGTATTTGTTTACTTTTTTCTCTCTCAAAAATTTCGAAAATCAATGTGTGGTCAGTAAATAACAATTCTATCCTGTGAATCAATGCATTTTTCACCAAAATTCATATTTAAAACTGTTGTACAAGTTATATGTGAATTTTGGTCAAATTTTGTACAAATTGTAATTTGTACAGGCACTTTTTGTACAAATTATAATTTGTACAAAGGCAAAATACAAATTATAATGTGTACAATATTTTTGTACAAATTATAATTTGTACAAAATGATAACTTGTACACAACATATATACTGAGCCCTAATTTAAAATCATTTTACCTTTCATATGCATAAAGAGGTCCTGACTGATTGGTAGATTTAGCGTTGGCAAGGTATGCGATGCTGTTTGTTAGATCGTAAATGGCTATATGTAAGTTTCCTGTCTGGGTAATAGACGTGACGTCACGTATTACATTTTCTACGGTGATGTTGCCGTAATGTTTAGTTAACTGTCTTGAAAGTGTCTGACTAAAAGCTGGACACAACCAATCCATGCCTTTAATAAAGAGGCCCCTCATGGGGATATCAAAGTTATCGAATAGTCAAAAAAGTTTTGCTAATATACATGTAATCACATTAAGTTTTCTTTTTCAGCAATATAATCAAAAACACAGTCCTTAGTTTTTAAGTGGCTTTGAACTAGCTGTCAGATAACTGCGAGAACTCTCAGATATGTTAATTGTGTCTTTTTGTGTCGGGATGTACAAGTACCCGGCCACGTCCATTTGTATTTATGTCCATCTGATGAGTTAAGCCTTTTTCAACTGATTTTTATAGTTCGTTCTTATGTTGTACTGTTATACCACTGTCCCAGGTTAGGGGGGATTCGGATCCCGCTTACATGTTTAACCCCGCCACATTATTTTGCCTGTCCCAAGTCAGGAGCTTGTAATTCAGTGGTTGTCGTTTGTTTATGTGTTACATATTTGTTTTCCGGTTGTTTTTTTTTATATAAATAAGGCCGTTAGTTTTCTCGTTTCAATTGTTTTACATTGTCTTAACTGGGCCTTTTATAGCTGACTATGCGGTATGGGCTTTGCTTATTGTTGAAGACTTTACGGTGACCTTTAGTTGTTAATGTCTGCATGTGTCATGTTGGTCTCTTGTGGACAGCGTCTCATTGGCAATCATACCACATCTTTAATCAAATGGTCATGACATATTTTGTCTGGTTATCAAGTAACCACTAAAACGGCCAAATAATCAGATAATACAAGGAAGCTTTTAAAATCTCGAAGAACAAACACAGATCGAAGAATTATAATACGTTGAAATTATTGTCTAAGTAAATTTTTCAATCAAAGAAATTTGAAAAATGTTTTCAGTCTGTATAATTCCTCTCCCATATATACGAAATGAATAAAATAGTAATGGGTTTTTATATATTAAACTTAGTCTAATAAATTAATTCTTTTGATTCAAAGCAAAAGAAAAAATCATTTAACCCATTATTTATAAATCTCATTAAAAAAGAGAAAAAAATTGTATTTCTCTACAAAAGCTTTATGGATGGGTTTAGGTGAACTTACAACTGGAGATTAAAATTGATATTTTAAGCCAGAAGAGCTTTATACTAATGGAACAAAATCAGCTAAATATATCAATATTCAAGATTTTTCATTTTTGTTAATTGATGGGAAAAGACTTTTATTTTATATTTGCACTGGTATTATTTGGGTATCAAATCGAAAGAAGAAAGCTAGAATTTAGTACTGAGAATTTATGTAAATGACATTTTATGAGTAATCGAAGTCTTATATGAAATGAACAATGGGTGTTATAGGGTAACATAATGTTAACCTGTATCATGGGAAAAATAACATAATGTTACCCTGTATCATGGGGAAAATAACAAAATGTTACCCTGTATCATGGGGAAAATAACATAATGTTACCCTGTATCATGGGGAAAATAACATAATGTTACCCTGTATCATGGGGAAAATAACATAATGTTACCCTGTATCATGGGGAAAATAACATAATGTTACCCTGTATCATGGGGAAAATAACATAATGTTACCCTGTATCATGGGAAAAATAACATAATTTTACCCTGTATCATGGGGAAAACAAGAATTAGTCCATAGTAAACGGATGCCCCACTCGCACTATCATTTTCAATGGACCGTGAAATTAGGGTAAACACTCTTACTTGGTATTAAAATTAGAAAGATCATAGCATTGTTCAACGAACAGACGGATGAACGAACGTATGAACGAACAGACGAACAGATGGACGGACAAACAGACGAACGGACCGACAGACTAGAAAACATAACGCCCCTCTACTATCGCAGGTGGTGCATAAATCGTAGGTGGGCATAAATCAAGGAGTCGGTTGTGTTATGGTTTTAACCCAACAGCTGTAAATAACTTTTTTCCTTGTTCAGTAACATGACAACAAAGGACCTTCAAATAATGGTTGAATCCTTTTGGCCTGAGGGATTGAAACCTTAGTTCCTTATTAATTTTAACGTTAAGTTTTTTTTTGATAATTGTATTTCTTATGACTTACCCCAATATACCACGTCTTTTATTTGTGGATGCCAGGACGCCGTTGGTTTCATATTTACGTCATCCATAAAATTTGCTACTGACGCTGAGTATTGAATTCCTCGAAATTCACCCATCTGTGTAAAACAAATTTAATTATATTTAAAGGGATAAACCTTGGTTCAATACGAAAGTCTATAAGAGTCACACAAAAAAATATTTATCTTGTCATTACGAGATAAAAAGGGTTGCATTTTTTTAAAATTTATCTCGTAATTACGAGATAAACAAATTTTTGTGTTACCCTAACAGGCTTTCGTAGCTCAAGGATATAACTCTTTAAATACGTTCGTAAAAGCAATTTTTCGTTAATATGTTTTAAGCATTTACATTGTGCCTGAAACTAATTGGAAATAGTGTATGTAACCTAGAAGCTTAGAATATGTTTATGAAAATGGTTGACACAAACACACTCGTCTGATGATATTGAGAGTTATTTCCTTTAACCTACCTCTTTAATTGGATGTACAAGTAATTCGGTATCACTTAGGCCAAAACAAATATTTTTTTTGTTTCCCAATCCCTAATGGCACAAGAAAGAGCAGATAACATTAGATAGATATAAATAGATAAAGTATTTTGTTTTGTTCCAAATTATTGACATTATGTATAGCCAAATGTTTTCGACATCTGTAGTGCTTAAACAAAAATGTCTATAAAATACGTTCGTTTAAGCTTGTAAATTAAGGAAGGGTAGCTAGGGTGAGGTATGAAACATTTCTGTATTTCTCAAGAAAATCTGAGAAATACAGAAATGGTCTACTGGAACGATTTTTCATAATAATTTGATTGATAGCATCAAAAAGGAACAGAAAACCTTGAACTTAAATGGTTGCTTCATTAAAAGAAACCAGTTTGGACAATGACGTAGCAATGCGAGAAACGTGTGCAAGGGATACATTGTTGTATTTTGGTGCCGCAAGTATCACTAACCTTTCCGTCGCCGACCCCGAGGATTAAATAACAAGTTCTTTGAGAATTGGCAATTCTGTTGATGGAATCGTCTATCGTGTTGTCAAATTGTAGAATATCACGTAAAAGATACTAAAAAATAAACGAAGCTTAAATTGTAGCAAGTTTAAACTTTAAATTACCTCAACATGAAGCAAAATTAATCTTTACTGTAATTTTATTCTTTATCATCCATATTTAATATAGTCTCCAGTCCGGGAACATCTTCGCTATATTAAGCTAAGGGTAGCGACTCAGTTCCCTTTCTGTGGATAGGGGACTGGTTGGTACCTTTGGCTAACGAAGATTGTCTATAACATACTTCATATTCTACATGTAGTGTTAGGCTCTGATCCTGTCCGTAACGTTATAGTATGGTATTAGTTTTCTGTTTTGCTTTTTCCAATCATATTGTGTTGTAAAATGATGCCCTTTATGGGTTCTTGATTAGATTAATAAAATTCTTAAAATTCTTAAAATTCTTAAAATTCTTAAAATTCTTAAAATTCTTAAAATTCTTAAATTCTATTCTATATCTCATTCTAGCCAATAGAACCTTGACAAAATCACAGTCAACCGATCACAACCGACAATTGTGAGAAATCATTTAAAGATAGCGTTAATATCAAATGAAACCAATAGCGTCGCGAAACTAAAACATGGTGTATTATTCAAATAAACAAATATATATTTTTAACTCTTCAAAATGTATGTGTTTGAAAGACATAGACAATGTCCTTGCTCCTACATTTATGCTCAACATAATCCACTTTTTAAACTCAAAAGCAATTGCATGTCTCACCACTGAGGCAATATCTTTGGTCATGTTATAAAATTGAGAATGTAAATGGGAAATGTGTCAAAGAGACCCGACCGAAGAACGGTAAGCAATCGAAGGCCGACGGGTCTTCAATACAGCGATAAAATCCCGCAGCCGGAGGCGATGTTCATGTTAGGGTTGTGTTCCTATGCTAAAAAAAAACGGCCTTTTTTTAAACTCACAATGCAAACATGTCTTATCAATATGTTTCGGCATGTTGACCATGTTAGAGTCAATAAAACTTACCGTAAAAGGGACTCCGAATCTCGATTCCTTTCCAAATGTTTCATCAGGAAAGGTTACACCTATTTCTGATATTGCCATATTTTTGGAGCTCATCCCTAATAAATTGGAATAACAGTAATGTAAAATATATAAGTTGTGGTATGATTGCCAATGAGACAACTCTCCACAAGAGACCAAAATGACAGAGAAATGAACAATTATAGGTCACAATATGAATGTCATAAAAGCGCGACTGCTCATTACAAACGTCGCTACATGTAAAAGTAGTACATGAATATGAAGTATAATTTAATACTGTACGGTTTTATTTGGGTAATTTTTTATTTGAATATTTTAAACATATATTGTGCTAATTTTATATTTTTCATATGATTGGCTTATAGTTAAAACCAAGCTATCATTAACCGGGATTTTTAAGAAAAATGATGTATTGATTCAGTACGGTACCGAATAACTGACTACTTAACTGATGAATTCCTCGAGGACTAAGGTTCCTACTCCAAGAGGCAATATATACTAACTTTATATACAGTTTTTTATTCTTTGTACACATGTATGTCATTTTCGATAATGTATAGCTCATATCGTTTCTACGCAGTTAAACATCCCTTACGACTCTCTAATATTTAGGTTTAATTATAGAATTTATTTTTAATTTACTTTGGTCGCATGCAATTTATTAGGTTTTATTTCCACTTTAAATGATTTCAGATACATCTTCTACCTGTTATGGATCCTATCCAACCTGTCCACCCGAAATTAGCAAAAGCATGTCCGTTTCCTTCAATTGGGTGGTACACGGTCACTTGGGGAAATCTTTAAATGGACCTTAAAGATATATAAAAAAAAAAACATCATTTCAGATTTAACATGTACATCAAGTTAACCTTAAAATATTTTATTGCACATATATTTCATTCGTTTTATTCAATTTCTGTCACTGCTCAATTTCTCAAATCAAATATTTTTTGTTTTCGGCTTTTTTTATTGTCCTATTACGAAAGTAAAAAACAGAAACTGTAGTGGCCATTCTTTGGACGGACTATTTATATAACGCGCAGAGAGCGTGGCACATAACTTACATGAGACAGAAAACAAGTCTTACATGTACGTCAGGGACCATAATGGTTACCAGTATTACATGTACGTAAGGGACCATAATGGTTACCAGTGGTTCATGTTAGACTGCCATGTGTACCTTACTTTCATTAACTGCACAACATATAGTTATCCTTAGCATTAACATTTATTTTGCTTACCATCAACGCTCCAATCTAATGCTCTTAGTTGTAACAGGGAACCTTCTACTGGAACACTTTTACCCCATGCTCCAAACATTGAGCAATCACCTTTGCTAGAATATGAAATTATATAATGCAATGCGAATTTACACTGTTAGTTGTATTACAATGTTAAACATAGGAGAACTATTTTCTTTGTAGATATCGTTTACCAATAATTAAGAAAGTACAATTCGGTACATGGTACAATTTAATTGATATAGAAACAAAGGAAACTGAAGCGGTCAGCTTTTTACATTTGTCCATTGACTATTATACGATTGGCAAATTGTGATTTATTGGCCTTAATTTAATTTCTCGTTTTTGTCAATAATTCTGTAAACTTTTTCCATACCAATATTCACTAAATTCGCAAGGTTCCATGTGATTAATGGTATTGCTGTGTTTTTGGTTTATTTGCTACATGGGCTAGAGGTATAGGATCCAATGGAGAGGATTGAAACCTCACTAAACATGTGTTTAAAGCTGCAGCATTTTTGTGTCTCACCCAAGTCAGGAGCATTTGAAAGTGTTGTATGATTTTTAGATTTAGTTCATTATATGTTTTGGAGTTTTAGTATGACGTCCATTTTCATCGAATTTTTGTTTAAGGTTCAGCTGTAGCCTGCCATCAATGCGGGATTTCCTCATTGTGTTGAAGACCCATTGGCGTCCTTCGGCTGTTTTCTGCTTTTTGATCACGTTGTTGTCTCTTTGATATATTCCCCATTTCCATTGTATATTTTATTGGTAACTTTTCTTAAACTTACGTTAGTTCACCAATCATATGAATTCGTAGAATTTTCTAAAAGAAAGAAAAGAGCAAGGTGATACTGATTCGCTGACTCAGACACATTACAATAAATCGTAGTACCGGTTCTTTGTTTAATCAATGACACAGATTATATCATATTTTGTTTTCTAGTGCTGCTATTATTGGGAAATAGGATTATTATTACCAATATCCCTTGTGGTAATTGTTTAAGTAGTGATGCCGGTTTTGGTAGAGAATGATACACGTCCCCACTTTTCTGTATTAAACAACATTTCAGTGTAAGAATATGCTAATATCTAGTCGCAAATATTACAAATATTAAATGAAACAGGATGAAAATATACTTTTGTTACCCGTTTTATACGAGACAAACACGTTGATCCGGATTTTTACCGGGCGCTATCTAGCAAGTTTACAGCTCCATACACGTATCGGGCCTATCGCTCTAAGTAGACACATTATTATGACTCCGAGCCATCATGCCTTTGCTTTTACTGCTTTGCAGAGACGCATCAATAACAAGTCTAAGCTTTTTTTGTTTGAATTAGAAACCAATCACTCCCGCGCACAAACCAGGTACACTACCACATGACCCTTGATGTGTTTCCGAGTCAAAAAAAATAATAGTGTTTCTGAACAGACGGGAGGACCACCTTGTATAAAATTACTTAAACATATTTCTGACTATTATGCTAAATTCACATTATATTATAAACTAATAAGAATTAGAGAGCCACAGTATTTCCTTAATATCTTTGTATTTTATTTTACTACGATTTTGAGATTTTTGGAATGTTTGAGTCTTATACTTTTTTTTAATTTTTAAACATATCATGTAAATTGGCTGCTAGATAAAAGTGGCTGCTATCTTGATTAGCTGCTGGAAATAAATGCTGCTATCCTGATTGACTGCTAAAAGTAGCAACCATCTTGAATCTGGTGTATTTTGTCTAGCGGATACTATTTTGAATTGAAATATAAGATTTGGTCGCTCCATTTTGCTGATACTATTCACAACGAATTGTGTTTTGTAGTTTATAATACATTTTTGCTAAAATTTTACCCGTTTCGATCATATCCTTTTTCAAAATTATTTTTTTGCCATGATTTTAAGTTACATTCGGTTTCACTTTAAGTAGTAATAGAAGGTGTCGTATGAGTATCACAACTCTCCACCCAAGTGACAATGTGTAAAAAGTTTACAATTATATTAGGTCAAAGTACGGCCTTCATTCAATCAACACGAAGCATTGGCTCCAAAATGACTAGTGTAAAACAATTCACACAAGAAACTCAACGGCTAACTAAGACTTATATATGCGTTCTAACAAATTCTGTTTACCACTATTTTGTTTAGTATTTGGCTTTATATTTGTTTTCTATATCTTATTGCTTGTATTGTCGGTTAAAACGTTATATATTCATTAAATTATGCTAATTGATTTGTAAACAATGTCGATCCTAGATAAAGCCTATTTATCTGAATTTTCAATCACAACTCAGTCCCGAGTGATCCCTCCCCCATATGGGACATCGAGAAAAACAACATAATAAAACAAAAACCGAATACAATATAACCAGGCTGAAGCTAGCGAGCAATAGCTAGCAATATTATAAAAAAGAAGTTAAAAAACAAACTGGATTAATTTACAAATAACGGGAATAATTATTTACAGTGATTTGATATATATAGAATTTGATATTTTTTATGTTATTTACAAAAAAGATCAAAATGTACTTTGAAATAGAAGTTTCAAAATACAATCATAATTTTAATAAAACTGGAACAATATTTAGTACCAACCGGGAAGTCATTATGTTTAATTAATCAATATATAGAATATGATATTTTCCTGTTATTTACATTTTAATTGCAATTTTAAATCTTTATTTTCAATCACAACTCCCTAGTGATCCCTCCCCCATATGAAAAACAACATAATAAAAAAACTCGAATCAATGTTTTATAATTAAAGAAACTGGAACAATACACTAACAACGGGAGTAATTATTTACTGTACTGAAATTTTATATATGGAATTTGATGTTTCCTCAATATTTACAAAAAAAAAATAATTATGAAAAAGAAGTTTAAAAATATAATCATAATAAAATAAGCTGTAACAATTTATTAACAACAGAAGTAATTATCTATGTAAAAAATCATCAATCATTATAGAATTTCATATTTTCCGGTTATTTACATTTAAATGCAATTTTAATTAAAATAAATATACATGTCTTTCATTACAATGTAATTATAGTGTATTAACGCCAATTAATATATATCTTAATCAATTATTAGTAATTATTCCCGTTAATCGAGTAGCTTGTTATGAACAGGTGCCAAAATGAGGCAAGGTGAACTCTATTTTCGAGTTAATTGGAGCAGATCGTTACGAATAGTATTCATTGCCTGTAAGCGTTGAGAAATCTTGACTCTGTGACAATGGAATAAAGAAATATATAAACATGGATTTTAATATATTTTGTACATGATTCTTAACATTCTGTAACATATTTCAAAGAAAGGATATTTATTTTAAAGTAAAGAATCTACCAGACCCCATCTACAGAGGATAAAGATTAGAATTTAATATGTCTGGAATTAGCTTGTAAGTACATTATATACTTCTCCTATTAATTTAATTTATATGAATAAAGACTAGTATTAAAACACATTTTTCTGTATCCCAATTATTATTTTTCTTCATATGAAATTATGCAAATTTTCAAACAGGAACACCAACGGTATATAATAAACCAATTTCCTTCCACAAAAGGGGGCATAAAAGGGGGGACATGCCCCTTTCCGCTTATGCTTTCGCATTGTTTTAAACATGCAGCTCTCGAAACAGTTCATGATATCAAGTAGCTGAACAATATAATCTGTAAAGAGTAAAGTGGCTATACGATTGATAGTACAAATAAAAATTAAAAGATGTGGTATGATTACCAATGAAACAACTACAAACCCGATTCCAAATGGCATAGATTAAAGCAGATGTAGGATTAAAACAATTAAAAAGTGAAAATCAACAGCTTGATCTATATCAAAACAATTAATGAAAACCAAGCAGACACGAACCAGTAACATACACTGAATTACAGATCTATTCAATGTTTTTGGAATCTTTTTTCGTACTACCTGACTTTTTGCATTACATTATTTACGTTGGCATCAATATTTCTTTGTTTTCTAGCAATGCGCAGTTTACTATCCATATCCTTTACTGAAAATTGTTATATTTAAGTTGAAAAATATTTTTTTATCTGCTAACCGAATCCATGTGCATATAAAATACGACGGGGTTAAACATACGGGTCAACCGTGAACCATCTGTATTATAGATATACATGTAGGAAGATGTGGTATGCGTGCCATTGAGACAACTCTCTATTCAAGTCACAATTTATGAAAGTAAACCATTATAGGTCAAGGTACGGTCTTCAACACGAAGATTAGGCTCACACCCAACAGCAAGCTTTAAAGGCCCCTAAAATTATTAGTGTAAAACCATTCAAACGGGAAAACTAAAGGTCTTATTGAACCACATCAACAAACGACATCTACTGAACACCGTGAACCATCTGTTTAATGTTTATTAAAGTTTTACAATTTACATATGCTGTCGTTTCAGATTAACCAATAGCATGGGTTTATCTGGTACCTGTACACCAACAAAAGATGGGATAGATGAAGTTCTAAGTATCATCACACCAGAGATGAAGAAAAATTTGTTTCAAACCACTGACGAAGACGACGATTCCGGTATTGGTTTGGAGTTCAAAAAGGTAAGTTTATCTGTAACCCTTCCGGAGGACCTAAATCTATTTTAAAAAAAGATGAAGGATTTCCCCGATATTTAGAATAACGTTGCGAAATGTCTATTTTAAAAAGGTATATGTAACCGCATCTTTGCTAGCCAAGGGTTACGATCCACTTCCCTCCTCTACACCCTTGGCGGATTGAGATAGAATTTCGGAGAGGAGTGAAATCATAACCCTCGGCTAGAGAAGATGAGGTTTCCCGGCTATTTATAATTATACTATGCAAAATTTATCTTAAAAAGGTGTAGGGTTTCCCCGACATTTAGAATTACACTGTACAAAATCTATCTTAATGAGGCCCCTCATGGGGGGGTCCTAATAATCACATAATCACCATTTTTTTGCCAATATAATCACATAATCATTAAATATTTGCTTATCTTTAGTAATCAAATAATCATAAACTAAAAATACAGTCCTAGGTAATCAAATAATCATGAAATATTTGGCTTAATAATCAAATAATCATTAAAAAAACGGCCAAGTAATCACATAATCAAAAACCCCATGAGGGCCCTCCTTAATAAGAAGTAGGGTTTCCCGATATTAAGAATTACACTGTACAAAATCTATCTTAATAAGGTGTAGAGATTTCTCGACATTCATTATGCCCGCGTCACACTGTCCCGATTTTTATATACGATGGACACCCGAATGCGAAAATTGTAAGTTCGTACGAAGTTGGTCCCGATCTCGTTAAAATACCAAAAAGTGACCGAAGCAAGTACGATGAATAACGAAGTCTATACGATGGTGCCAAACTTATATACGATAGCAAAAGATGGACATACGAAGGTTAACCGAAGACGGGTATTTAAGCTTCATATCTCAGCCGAAGCCTACACGATGGATCACGAAGGCTACACGATGGATTACGATGATAGCGCGATGGCCATACATGTACGATGTCTAAAAGACGTCGTGTAAAGCTTACGATGCATTTAAATTATATGCCGAAGGCACATGATAAATAAAGGTAAAATACATGTATGTTCATAATACAAGTATACAAACAATCTAAAAATGCGTTCTACCTGTTTTGAACTTTTTTATGAAACGAACAGAATTTCGACAACATTTCTGTAAAGCCATACATGGCGGGAAATCGATCTTTTTGTCTAATTCTTATAAAACTTAGTTTATTATCCCCTCGCCTACTACATGTATTGATCATGTAAGTTGAGTGTAGATAAAATTGTTATGGACACTCTAGAACCAAAATGCTCAAAACTTGGTATGGTGTTACTCGTTAAGAATATCTTAAGCGCCATTTAAGGTCACAGTGGCAGTTGTAATACAAGGCAATATCACCCTTGTGGACACTCTAAAACCAAAGATTTTAACCACATTTGGTATATTGTTCCTCCTTGTAATGATCTGACATTTTTACGTTCAATGCCAAAGGTCAAGGTCAAGCAGATGGACTTGTTTTTTTCTCCTTGAAATGGCATAATACACAGGAAATTGGTCGCTCATTTTTTTACCTGCTGGTTCTAAAGACAATATTAAAGGTATTTCCAGTTACTGAATGTTTTGGTTGATTTCTAAAAAAATAGTTTATGTATCAAATATGCATATTCAATTTACCATTTTCTGCATGTGTCATATACAAATATAGTGTCCATATTTGTCCCCAATATGTTACATAAGAGGGGATGCCACGCTCGGCATTGCCTTGTTTGAACTGTAAAATGTGTGCACTAGTCTGAATAATCACCCATAATTATGCCCATGTTTACTGATCTACAAATGTATCTTAAAGGTAAGGTAATGGGTTCGTTGATCCCTTTTATTCAAAAAGAGCTCTTTCCAGGAGAATATCATAATAATATAGACAAAAGGAAGGATGTGGGGAAAGCAACAAATGCGGAAAAATATGACATATAGAGAACAAAATGGTTATGGGGTAAACATTCGTGTGACAACAACTCAGACGATACATCAAAAATCAGAATAATGAAAAAAAAGTTGGTTTCCCTATATACGTGTACCTGCAGTGTTGGTGTACGAGGCGCGTTTATGATTTTCATTATGTTACTTGATATGAAAAATTGACAAAGAAATCATATTCTACTTGTAAAAGTAAATCCTGAGCCTGTAATAGGTGCTCTTCTTGTTCTATTTGAATTAATAGAAACAACGCTGTCGTTTTCTTGTTCTCATGGAATCATATGATATGAGCTACATGTTTTGTGAACGTCTTTCTTAACTGTCGTATTATACTGACCAGTGCATATCGCGCATGGCACTTTAAATGTATTTTATCGCGAACACTAACTTACATTTAGCTGGATTTATTGCCGTCGTAGTTCCATCTTGTCGCCTTCGTACTTTTATTCGATGGCAATACGACGGGATTACGAGGTCTTCACGAAGTCGTGTTGCAATCGTAAGACCTTCGGGTAGCTTCGTGATTCATTCGTGTAGACATCGTAATGTCAAAACTGCCCGATGGAAACGATGGAAACACGAATGCAATACGATGTTCAAAGATGAATTCCCGGTGACATTACGATGGTGAGGATTCTGATACGAACTCAATACGAACCCTCAACATCGGAAGCACCTTCGGGGATTTTTTAACATGTTAAAAAAGTAAGAACCCTTCCTGAAGTTGTCCCCGAAGGCTAGAAAAAGTGGCCGATGGTTCTACGATGGTTAAAGATGGCACTGCGAATAGCCCGATCTGGATACGATCAGTCCCGATTTTGAAAATTTCCATAATCGTTTTGCCATCGGCGTAAAAATCGGGACAGTGTGACGCGGGCATTAAGAATTACACTGCGCAAAGTCTATCTCAACTAGATGCTCTAAAGAGCCTGTGACGCCCACCTTGGTCTATGTGCATATTAACAAAGGACACAGATGAATTCATGACAAAATTGTGTTTAGGTGATGGTGATGTGTTTGTAGATCTCACTTTTACTGAACATTCTTGCTACTTACAATTTTCTCTGTATAGACTTGCCCATTTAGATACAGAGGAAAATATTTTGTAAACATTTACAAAATTTACCAAATTAATGAAAATTGTGTTGACTTATTTGTAGATCTTACTTTGCTGAACATTATTGCCGTTTACAGTTTGTCTCTATTTATAATAGCATTCAAGATAATAACCAAAAAACCGAAAATTTCTTTAAAAATTACCAGTTGGGGGCAGCAACCCAACAATCAGTTGTCTAATTCATCAGAAAATTTCAGGGCAGATATATATTGACTTGATGAACAAATGAACTCTATTAGATTTGCTCTAAATGCTTTGGTTTCAGAGTTATAAGCCAAAATCTACATTTGACCCCTATGTTCTATTTTTAGCCATGGTGGCAATCTTGATTGGTTGGTTGGGTCACCGCACACATATTTTAAACAAGATACCCTCATAATGATTGTGAAAAGATTTGGTTAAATTTGGCCCAGTAGTTTCAGAGGAGAAGATTTTTGTAAAAGTTAACGACGACTACGATGGACGACGGACGACGGACGCCAAGTGATGAGAAAAGCTCACTTGGCCCTTTGGGCCAGGTATGCTAAAAAGGTGTCGAGTTTGACTTTTCCCGTCATTTAGAATTACAATGCGCATAGTCTATTTTAAAAAGGTGTAGGGATTTCCCGACCTTAGAATTTAAAGGAATTATGGTATGATTGCAAATGAGACAACTCTTCATAAGATACCATACATTTTAACTATAGGTCACCTTACGACCCTAAACAATGAGTTAAACCCATACCGCATATATATAGTGAGCTATAAAGGTACCAAAATGAAAAATGAAGTTTAAGAGCACTTCAAACGAGAAAACAACCATGTTTTTATTATATTCTTTATTTGCAAAACAGACAAAAACCAATTTAGGTTATGGCAAATACATTGACAAAACAAACATGATCAAACATAATGAAAACTCGACAATATTATAAGAGATATATGATAAAAACAGTTATTGTTCTCCTTTCTTTATTAACCATACTTGTTTCAGTTACCAGAGGACCTTCCAGTGCCAAGATTTTCCGCAATCTGTTCGGACAACCCTTCGGAATCTCTCACTCCAGATATATGTTTTCAGGTAAGTTTTTAAGTACATTGTATCTAGTACACTCAATGAGTGAAATTACGAGAATTCAGATTTTAAAGATACATAAGAAGATGTGGTATGAGACAACCAGCTCTCTTTCCATGTTACAATTTGTATGTTTATTACAATTGATCAAGTTAATTAATATCTCGGGTGAGCGTCCTTCACAACAATATAAAATGCGGAAATTTTTGGAAGGAGTTAAACCGCCGGACAAAAAAATTATAATCAGTGAAAATCAAAAGGAAGATCGAAATAAAGTACAATGTATATGAAATATGAAACGTCGTGAGGATTGCGGTGACGTGGAAGACAATGTTGATATTTTTCCTGTCCTTGGTCCTGATTTTGATAAAGAAAATCATTGAGATTATCAAAGCCTTTATCAAGATCAGAATCAAGACTATCCCTTTGGTCCTGTCTAACTTATGTAAACGAAAGCATCAAAATAAAATTAAACATTTATCATTTATATTAGTGTGTCAAATGAATGTCATTTTTGCAGGACCAGTAGATTTGGAGCCGGACCAGTAGAGTTTTCAGTCCACTAGTCCGGCTGACCAGTATACAAAAAAGCTTAAATTCGACCCCTGCTTGACAATAAAAATAATTTCTTCATGTCCACATGTAATTTGTAACCCATCCGTCATATTCATAATCAACATGCCAGTTAAAAAAAAGTAAAAAACTTAACCGTTAAAAAAAATCATTCTCCTAATTTTAAGAAAGTTCAACAGCGGTACAGTGAAACATGACTACACCGAATCCTGCATAAAGTAAAACCCTATATAAACCAAACATTTTCTTAAGCACCGTCACATCAAATTGTATGCGTTGTGAATCTGATAAACCTGAACATCAGCCAAAACCGAACAAAATCAAAAGTCCTGAAGAGGTTCGGGTTAAAAAGGTTTCACTGTATTACAATTATTTTTTGTGTCATTCTATAGAATCTAGTTTTTGTTTTACAGATCCGAAAACCAAAAAGAAACACTAGAAACTCGCTTTTTTCATCAAAACGCCTCCTTGAAGAAGATGTTGGGCCATCAGCGAAATTACAACGTTGTGATGACACAAACTTTAAACGATGGTTTTCGTTTGGGGTTAGTTTAACATTTTATCTGTAAACTGTAGCAAAATTGTGCTGTTTATAGCTGACTATGCAGTATGAGTTTTGCACATTGTTGAAGGCCGTTTGGAGATCTATAAGTGTTAATTTCTGTGGCATTTGTTCTCTTGCGAAGAGTTTTTTCATAGGCAAACATGCCTCATCTTCTTTTTTATACTTTTAGTTTCACAGAGAATAAACAGAGACTGACATTCAATTTTGTGAATTGGTGGTTATAATGTAGTCAACAATATATATAATTTTCATAATATTCATAATTTTTTAATCAAGTGAGTTGGCGTTGTTGGAACGACCCTCGACTGGGTCAAACCAAACACGCGACGCGACATTTACAAGTACAATAGGAGCAACTATAAAAAAAAAGGAAGATGTGTTATGATTGCCAATAAGACAACTCTCCACAAGAGACCAAAAATGACACAGACATTAATAACTATAGGTCACCGTACGGCCTTTAACAATGAGCAAAGACCATACCGCATAGTCAGCTATAATTGACCCGAAATGACAATGTAAAACAATTCAATCGAAAAAAGTCTGGTCAGCTCGGAACCAACATTTTGTGTCCGGGTAATATGCTAGCATGTTTTCTTATCTTTTGAAACAGCCACTGAAAATCCGGCCTTGAAAGTCGTTATTATACAAAATTCATTTCAAAATCAACCTGTTTTCGTCTTGATATGTATATGGTATTTGTTGCTGGATGTTAGATACTTACATGTATATATGTACATCTTTTGTAATATGCACAAAGCGGGGAAAAAAAGAAAAGTTTCCATTTGCAGTCTAACTCCATATAAACTTTGATTTTTGCTCGTATACATAAAAGTAAGTATTATCTTTTATGTCCTTACACGTCAGGCTTACACAATACACCTAATAGATACATGTATAATAAAAACAACTACCATTGTTATTTTTTCAGGATCAAGTAAACACAAATAGTCCAATGCAAATAAAAGAATCAGCTGTTTGTCGACTTGGAGAGACTGTGGAACTAGGTAAGAGTCCAGCGTTGAGCGTGCAGTCCATTGTATCCCATTCTAGTGAGAATCATGTCCAGTCAGCTGTTTCCCGCCTAAGCGAGAGTCAGGATCTTATAGCTGATGGTTCTAGTACGTTTTGTCTTCCGATGGTCAGGGGACAGCATCCAGATTTGAAAAGTATTTCTCCAGTTACGGTGAGTTATGAGTCTTTAGTTTAAACGTATTTATTTATAGTGGATTGGGAAACAAGTTTTGCAACTTGTATTAATCCCTTTCCTCTTTGCGAGTGCTGCCTTGTAGCGGCATTAGCCTGCTTTTTTCGAAATCTACAAGGGTGTCTTTCAACGTGCAAGAGATATGAGTCTTTCAGCTTGGATATAAAATTGAGAATGGAAATGAGGAATGTGTCAAAGAAAGAACAACCCGACCATAGAACAGACAACAGCAGAAGGTCACCAACCGGTCTTCAATGTAGCGAGAAATACCAGCTACCGGAGGCGTCCTTCGGCTGGCCCCTAAACAAATTTATAGACGTGTTATGGTACTTTCTCTTATTGGGGCCTTTTATAGCTAACTATGTGGTAAAGGCTTTGCTCATTGTTGAAGGACGTACGGTGACATAATTATAATTGTTAGTTTCTGTGTCATTTGGTCTCTTGTGAAGAGTTGCATCAATGCATTGGCAATCATAAAACATCTTCTTTTTCATATTATAAATTTGATAACCTTGGTTATTGTTAAGAATATATAAAGAGAAAATTTAAACGGAAACACATGTTATCTTATCCTTTATAACCTCTGTCAACAATTATCGATTTTCATCCGTTTCCGCATATGCTAATTTGAAGCAGTTTGAACTGAAATACATGTACGTCTCATTGTCAATCTTGGTTTCAAGGTAGTCTTTCATGAATATTGATATATAAAGTTGTAATGCATAATATATATTGGAAAAAAACAGTTTGGAGAAGTTACAGTGTGTCTTGCGTCCTTCTTATTATTTGTTGTCCTCTAGTTGTCTCTTGCTTGTTTATGCCATCGGGTTGCTGTCTTATTCGCGTAAACCCTTCATTTTTGTGTGCACATTTATAAATATAGTAAGTTCTAGGCTGATCCTCTCCCTTGCAACATACGGGTATCACAGATCAAAGCCAAACAGATAAAGGACTGAGAACCAGTCTAAGTAATTTCAGACAAAAATAATGTCAAACTTCTCTGTCAGATTGGACAATTCCCCCTTTTCATGCACCAATTTCAGAACCATTACAGAATAAGAGATATAATATTTATTCTTTATTTCAGATGTTGGAATTACTCAATGGTCATCTTGACCATATGATTGACAGTTACAAAGTCATAGATTGCAGATACCCATATGAATTTACTGGTGGTCATATAAAGGTTGGTATGGGTTTTCCTCGCGTGTTTTTTCCCCAATTACATTACAAAATTTATTTAATCTGACATTGAAGCGAAATACACGTATGCTAATATCAAAACATATATATATATATATATTGGGTTCGAATCCCGGCGAGGGAAGAACCAAAAATTTGCGAAAGCAAATTTACAGATCTAACATTGTTGGGTTGATGTTTAGACGAGTTGTATATATATATATATTGTATGGTTTGTCACTTGTTTAGACTTGTTTGTATGATATACTTATTTCTAGTGACTGTATAATGAAATGCATCATGATCCCATATGATATATAAAAATTGTTGAGTTAGATTACTGACAAATGAAAAATACATTGTGTATACAAATAATAATATAACATCTACACACGCTTAAAAACACGTGTCTCATGTCTATCTCTAGATTATCCTTCCGTGACAAGGTAACACTACGACTATTGAAGTTATATTTTTATATAGCGGATGTGGTCGAGTGGTCTAGAGCGCTGGACATGAGGCTAAGCGATTGGTGCTGTAGTGTATCAAAGGTGTGAGTTCGAATCCCGTTGAGGGACGAACAAAAAATTGTCAGTAGAAAATCTAACTCTAACACTGTTTGGAGTAATTTTCAGACTTATATAAATATTAGTATTAACCATGTATCTCTATCACTCTGAGATCCAGTGAGCATATATATTGTATGGTTTGTCACTTGTTTAGACTTGTTTGTATGATATACTTATTTCTAGTGACTGTATAATGAAATGCATCATGATCCCATATGATATATAAAAATTGTTGAGTTAGATTACTGACAAATGAAAAATACATTGTGTATACAAATAATAATATAACATCTACACACGCTTAAAAACACGTGTCTCATGTCTATCTCTAGATTATCCTTCCGTGACAAGGTAACACTACGACTATTGAAGTTATATTTTTATATAGCGGATGTGGTCGAGTGGTCTAGAGCGCTGGACATGAGGCTAAGCGATTGGTGCTGTAGTGTATCAAAGGTGTGAGTTCGAATCCCGTTGAGGGACGAACAAAAAATTGTCAGTAGAAAATCTAACTCTAACACTGTTTGGAGTAATTTTCAGACTTATATAAATATTAGTATTAACCATGTATCTCTATCACTCTGAGAGCCAGTGAGCATATATATTGTATGGTTTGTCACTTGTTTAGACTTGTTTGTATGATATACTTATTTCTAGTGACTGTATAATGAAATGCATCATGATCCCATATGATATATAAAAATTGTTGAGTTAGATTACTGACAAATGAAAAATACATTGTGTATACAAATAATAATATAACATCTACACACGCTTAAAAACACGTGTCTCATGTCTATCTCTAGATTATCCTTCCGTGACAAGGTAACACTACGACTATTGAAGTTATATTTTTATATAGCGGATGTGGTCGAGTGGTCTAGAGCGCTGGACATGAGGCTAAGCGATTGGTGCTGTAGTGTATCAAAGGTGTGAGTTCGAATCCCGTTGAGGGACGAACAAAAAATTGTCAGTAGAAAATCTAACTCTAACACTGTTTGGAGTAATTTTCAGACTTATATAAATATTAGTATTAACCATGTATCTCTATCACTCTGAGATCCAGTGAGCATATATATTGTATGGTTTGTCACTTGTTTAGACTTGTTTGTATGATATACTTATTTCTAGTGACTGTATAATGAAATGCATCATGATCCCATATGATATATAAAAATTGTTGAGTTAGATTACTGACAAATGAAAAATACATTGTGTATACAAATAATAATATAACATCTACACACGCTTAAAAACACGTGTCTCATGTCTATCTCTAGATAATCCTTCCGTGACAAGGTAACACTACGACTATTGAAGTTATATTTTTATATAGCGGATGTGGTCGAGTGGTCTAGAGCGCTGGACATGAGGCTAAGCGATTGGTGCTGTAGTGTATCAAAGGTGTGAGTTCGAATCCGTTGAGGGACGAACAAAAAATTGTCAGTAGAAAATCTAACTCTAACACTGTTTGGAGTAATTTTCAGACTTATTAAATATTAGTATTACCATGTATCTCTATCACTCTGAGATCCAGTGACATATTATTGTATGGTTTCACTTGTTTAGCTTGTTGTATGATATACTTATTTCTAGTGACTGTATAATGAAATGCATCAGTCCCATATGTATATAAAAATTGTTGAGTTAGATTACTGACAAATAAAAAACATTGTGTTACAATAATAATAAAATTACACACGCTTAAAAACACTGTCTCATGTCTATCTCTAGATTATCTTCGTACAAGGTAACACTAGACTATGAATTATATTTTATATAGGGATGTGGTCGAGTGGTCTAGAGCGTGACATGAGGCTAAGCGATTGGTGTGTAGTGTATCAAAGGTGTGAGTTCGATCCCGTTAGGACGAACAAATTGTCAGTAGAAATCTAACTCTAACACTGTTTGGAGTAATTTTCAGACTATATAAATTAGTATTAACCATGTATCTCTATCACTCTAGATCCAGTGACATATATATTGTATGGTTTTCACTTGTTTAGATTTTGTAGATATACTTATTTCTAGTGACTGTATAAGAAATGCATCATGATCCCATATAATAAAAATTGTTGAGTAGATTACTGACAAATAAAATACATTGTGTATACAATAAATATAACATCTACACCGCTAAAAACAGTGTTCATTCTATCTCTAGATATCCTTCCGGACAAGTAACCTACGATATGAAGTTATTTTTTATATAGCGGATGTGTCGAGTGTCTAGAGCGCTGGACATGAGGCTAAGCGATTGGTGCTGTAGTGTATCAAAGGTGTGAGTTCGAATCCCGTTGAGGGACGAACAAAAAATTGTCAGTAGAAAATCTAACTCTAACACTGTTTGGAGTAATTTTCAGACTTATATAAATATTAGTATTAACCATGTATCTCTATCACTCTGAGATCCAGTGAGCATATATATTGTATGGTTGTCACTTGTTTAGACTTGTTGTATGATATACTTATTTCTAGTGACTGTATAATGAAATGCATCATGATCCCATATGATATATAAAATTGTTGATTAGATTACTGACAAATGAAAAATACATTGTGTATACAAATAATAATATAACATCTACACACGCTTAAAAACACGTGTCTCATGTCTATCTCTAGATTATCCTTCCGTGACAAGGTAACACTACGACTATGAAGTTATATTTTTATATAGCGGATGTGGTCGAGTGGTCTAGAGCGCTGGACATGAGGCTAAGCGATTGGTGCTGTAGTGTATCAAAGGTGTGAGTTCGAATCCCGTTGAGGGACGAACAAAAAATGTCAGTAGAAAATCTAACTCTAACACTGTTTGAGTAATTTCAGACTTATATAAATATTAGTATTAACCATGTATCTCTATCACTCTGAGATCCAGTGAGCATATATATTGTATGGTTTGTCACTTGTTTAGACTTGTTTGTATGATATACTTATTTCTAGTGACTGTATAATGAAATGCATCATGATCCCATATGATATATAAAAATTGTTGAGTTAGATTACTGACAAATGAAAAATACATTGTGTATACAAATAATAATATAACATCTACACACGCTTAAAAACACGTGTCTCATGTCTATCTCTAGATTCCTTCGTGACAAGGTAACACTACGACTATTGAAGTTATATTTTTATATAGCGGATGTGGTCGAGTGGTCTAGAGCGCTGGACATGAGGCTAAGCGATTGGTGCTGTAGTGTATCAAAGGTGTGAGTTCGAATCCCGTTGAGGGACGAACAAAAAATTGTCAGTAGAAAATCTAACTCTAACACTGTTTGGAGTAATTTTCAGACTTATATAAATATTAGTATTAACCATGTATCTCTATCACTCTGAGATCCAGTGAGCTATATATTGTATGGTTTGTCACTTGTTTAGACTTGTTTGTATGATATACTTATTTCTAGTGACTGTATAATGAAATGCATCATGATCCCATATGATATATAAAAATTGTTGAGTTAGATTACTGACAAATGAAAAATACATTGTGTATACAAATAATAATATAACATCTACACACGCTTAAAAACACGTGTCTCATGTCTATCTCTAGATTTCCTTCCGTGACAAGGTAACACTACGACTATTGAAGTTATATTTTTATATAGCGGATGTGGTCGAGTGGTCTAGAGCGCTGGACATGAGGCTAAGCGATTGGTGCTGTAGTGTATCAAAGGTGTGAGTTCGAATCCCGTTGAGGGACGAACAAAAAATTGTCAGTAGAAAATCTAACTCTAACACTGTTTGGAGTAATTTTCAGACTTATATAAATATAGTATTAACCATGTATCTCTATCACTCTGAGATCCAGTGAGCATATATATTGTATGGTTTGTCACTTGTTTAGACTTGTTTGTATGATATACTTATTTCTAGTGACTGTATAATGAAATGCATCATGATCCCATATGATATATAAAAATTGTTGAGTTAGATTACTGACAAATGAAAAATACATTGTGTATACAAATAATAATATAACATCTACACACGCTTAAAAACACGTGTCTCATGTCTATCTCTAGATATCCTTCCGTGACAAGGTAACACTACGACTATTGAAGTTATATTTTTATATAGCGGATGTGGTCGAGTGGTCTAGAGCGCTGGACATGAGGCTAAGCGATTGGTGCTGTAGTGTATCAAAGGTGTGAGTTCGAATCCCGTTGAGGACGAAAAAAAATTGTCAGTAGAAAATCTAACTCTAACACTGTTTGGAGTAATTTTCAGACTTATATAAATATTAGTATTAACCATGTATCTCTATCACTCTGAGATCCAGTGAGCATATATATTGTATGTTTGTCACTTGTTTAGACTTGTTTGTATGATATCTTATTTCTAGTGACTGTATAATGAAATGCATCATGATCCCATATGATATATAAAAATTGTTGAGTTAGATTACTGACAAATGAAAAATACATTGTGTATACAAATAATAATATAACATCTACACACGCTTAAAAACACGTGTCTCATGTCTACTCTAGATTATCCTTCGTGACAAGGTAACACTACGACTATTGAAGTTATATTTTTATATAGCGGATGTGGTCGAGTGTCTAGAGCGCTGGACATGAGGCTAAGCGATTGGTGCTGTAGTTATCAAAGGTGGATCGAATCCCGTTGAGGGACGAACAAAATTGTCAGTAGAAAATCTAACTCTACACTGTTTGAGTAATTTCAGACTTATTAAATTAGTATTAACCATGTATCTCTATCACTGAGATCCATGAGCATATATATTGTATGGTTTGTACTTGTTTAGACTTGTTTGTATGATATACTTATTTCTAGTGACTGTTAATGAAATGCATCATGATCCCATATGAATAAAAAATTGTTGAGTTAGATTACTGACAAATGAAAAATACATTGTGTATACAATAATAATATAACATTACCACGCTTAAAAACACGTGTCTCATGAAAAAAAAAAAAAAAAAAAAAAAAAAAAAAAAAAAAAAAAAAAAAAAAAAAAAAAAAAAAAAAAAAAAAAAAAAAAAAAAAAAAAAAAAAAAAAAAAAAAAAAAAAAAAAAAAAAAAAAAAAAAAAAAAAAAAAAAAAAAAAAAAAAAAAAAAAAAAAAAAAAAAAAAAAAAAAAAAAAAAAAAAAAAAAAAAAAAAAAAAAAAAAAAAAAAATATTGAAGTTATATTTTTATATAGCGGATGTGGTCGAGTGGTCTAGAGCGCTGGACATGAGGCTAAGCGATTGGTGCTGTAGTGTATCAAAGGTGTGAGTTCGAATCCCGTTGAGGGACGAACAAAAAATTGTCAGTAGAAAATCTAACTCTAACACTGTTTGGAGTAATTTTCAGACTTATATAAATATTAGTATTAACCATGTATCTCTATCACTCTGAGATCCAGTGAGCATATATATTGTATGGTTTGTCACTTGTTTAGACTTGTTTGTATGATATACTTATTTCTAGTGACTGTATAATGAAATGCATCATGATCCCATATGATATATAAAAATTGTTGAGTTAGATTACTGACAAATGAAAAATACATTGTGTATACAAATAATAATATAACATCTACACACGCTTAAAAACACGTGTCTCATGTCTATCTCTAGATTATCCTTCCGTGACAAGGTAACACTACGACTATTGAAGTTATATTTTTATATAGCGGATGTGGTCGAGTGGTCTAGAGCGCTGGACATGAGGCTAAGCGATTGGTGCTGTAGTGTATCAAAGGTGTGAGTTCGAATCCCGTTGAGGGACGAACAAAAAATTGTCAGTAGAAAATCTAACTCTAACACTGTTTGGAGTAATTTTCAGACTTATATAAATATATATATATATATATATAAAATCGCAAAACCAGGGTTCAATTTAAGAACAGTGTCATTTTTTCATAGTAAACTCACTTATGTATTGTAAAAGAAATAACATTTGCTAGAGTAAAAGTAAACTCCAAAACTTCGGTAAAAATTTAAAAGTATACGTAGTTTGTGTACAAAGTTTCTACCAACGATACAAGGGTTTTAGAATATAGCATTGGCAACATAGTTGGAATGTTGTTGCATTTTTTAAGGTCCAGTGAAAAATATCCCCATGCATATCCAGCACGTTAAGAATATGTACTTCAACCAAACCAAACAAAAGAGTTAAAGAAAAGAAATTAAAAAACAGAAAAGTAGAGTGTTAATTTGTATATAAATGTTACAACTTTTGTTTATATGGAAGTCCTACTAGGCTCACGTGGAAATAAGTTACACTGACTCTAAATATGTCAGACCATCCCGAACAATAACTCCGAAGGGGTTACTAGGCAACTGTCTGTAAGGCTAAATTTTCTACGCATCAAACAATAACTTCAATATAGCCGATGACAATAAGCAACATCTTTCCTTTTAAATGTGTACAATATTTGGAAGTCTGCGAATTGCATGATTTTTTCTGTTTTCTTCCGCATAACATTTGACGTTAAGGCATAAAATAATCAAAGTACATTACAAATGTTTACATGTGTAACAGCATAAATATTCCGTTCTTTTTTTACAGGGAGCCGAGAATCGGTTTACACACGAAAGCATTTTAGAATTGTTAACATCACAAAGTCCACCAAAAGTCGGAGGAAAAAGAAAGATACTTGTCTTCCATTGTGAATTTTCATCAGAAAGAGCACCAAAATTGTAAGTCCTTATTTTTGTGTATATCTATTTGAAATGAACTTTTTCAAAAACAATTGTCTTTTTCACTAAGTCTCCAAAAACAAATCCAAGCAAATAATTCATGACTCATGTTTTTCTTTAGGTGTCGCTTTCTGAGAGGAAAAGATCGTGAACAGAACAAAGAACATTATCCTGCCCTTAATTACCCTGAAGTCTACATTCTGCATGGCGGCTACAAGGCTTTCTACGAACAACACAAGGTAAGGTACACGGGATAAATGAATCAAGTTCATGGTACACTGGTCTTGTAGGGTACCAGAGTCGGATTAAAGAGAGACAGGATGCCCGTTCCCCCCTTTTTTTTTAAAAGGAAAAACATGGTTGGATATATAGGAAATCAGTAAGGCATGACTAAAGTAGGCCCTTCAAGTAGCACGGCAATGGGTAAACCACGTTAAAAAAATAATTTTCGGAAGCAGAAACTCTTTCATTACTCAGATGAGCTTTTCTTCTTTAAAAAGCTTATCGGCTTGATACGTTAGTACTAAACATCCAGTGGCATATAGTACACGTATATCATGACGGGAACATTATAATGATCAATACTTATGAACTCTGCTATGTTTAAAAAATAATTCATGGAAGCCATCGATTTGTTGGAAATTTACAACTGGCCCAGGCCATGTGTAAATTTACAACGTCCAGTGGCATATAGTACACGTATATCATGACGGGAACATGATAATGATCAATACTTATGAACTCTGCTATGTTTAAGAAATAATTCATGGAAGCCATAGATTTGTTGGAAATTTACACATGGCCCAGGCATTGTTTAGTTCGTTAATAACCTCTTGAAAAAATATGTTTAATTCTCAAACCCAATATTTGCGATTTTTAATTTACATGTTTTTTCGCAAGCTACTGTTAAATCCAAAATTGACATTTCGTAACGAAGGAGTTACCATGTTGACTCGCTGAAATCAGTTAAGATGCAAATAATGCAATAGAATAGAATAGAAAATAAAATAAAACCTACCTCAGAATTCCATTTTTAACCGGATTTTTGTAACAAAAATGTCGGTTATTGATTTGGGGATGTACGGCGGGTGGCCGGGCGGTCGGGTGGGCGGTCGGGCGGGCGGCAATCAAATGTTGTCCGTGCATTAAATCACGAACCGTTCAACCAAAGCTTTTAAAATTTTAATATGTTGTTACTGACAACTAAATGAAGGTCAAGTTCAATAATGGCGATTTTGACTTTTACCGTTCAGGAGTTATGGTTCTTGAAAGATTGAAAAATGGTTTTTCCAGTCGTGTCCGTGCATTTACGCATGAACTGTTCTACCAAAGCTTCCCAAATTTTAATATGTTGTTACTGATGACAAAATGGAGGTCAAGTTCAATAATGACGATTTTGACTTTTAATGTTCAGGAGTTATGGTTCTTGAAAGATTGAAAAATGGAGTTTCCAGTCGTGTCCGTGTATTTACACATGAACTGTTCTACCAAAGCTTCCCAAATTTTAATATGTTGTTACTGATGACAAAATGGAGGTCAAGTTCAATAATGACAATTTTTACTTTTACCGTTCAGGAGTTATGGTTCTTGAAAGATTGAAAAATGGTGTTTCCAGTCGTGTCCGTGCATTTTCTCATGCACCATTCAACCAAAGCTTTTGAAATTTTTATATGTTGTTACTGATGACAAAATAGAGGTCAAATTCAATAATGACGATTTTGACTTTTACCGTTCAGGAGTTATGGGTTCTTGAAAAATCGTAAAATGACGTTTCCATTCACTTTATTGCATTTACTCATGAACCATTCAATCTAAGCTTTTCAAATTTTAATATGTTGATACTGATGACAAAATGGAGGTCAAATTTGATATTGACGATTTTCACTTTCACCATTCATCAATAATGGTTCTTGTGATATTGCCAGGACACAAATAAATGTTAATAAATCCGGTTTGCTGTCGTTGTGACAGCCTCTTGTAATACAATATTATACGAACTTCGATGGTTACAAAATAGTTTTATATTTTTGTGAAATAAAATCGTAACATACATATCAAGCTTATTTTCATCCCTTAATGAACCCCGGGCCTGATTGTGGAGAAAGTGTTCTATTTAAGAATTGAATGCTTCTTTTTGTAACTTTATTGGGGTGTAAAAGCGTTGACCGAAGTACATTTTGTATGAAGCGCGGAAGCGCTTCATTTTAAAAATGTGCGCACGGTCAACGCTTTTACAACCCTATGAAGTTACAAAAAGAAGCATTCAATACTTATAATAGAATCATGAAAACACGATTTACATCAAGTTTTTATTTAATTTACCTGTGCACTTTATTATGGGATCTCGTGTAATGCAACTGCTTAAGGAATAACACGTGATGTGCAGTTAGCCAATCAGAATAACGTATTATAATGAAACATACATCTAATGTAATTATGGTGAAATTGACATTGCACAAAATATAACTGTGTTACTATATTTAGGAAATAAACAAAACTAGTTGCAGCATATTAATTATTTTTATTATGCATCTGAATAAGAATAAAAGTTCTTTTGTCTTTTGTTTTATTACAATTCTAATACAATAAAATCGGCAAAGCGTTTGCAAATAGGTTCAAATACATGTGGATTTAAGTGGGAGGTATATTGTAACATCCATTATTATGTATATCTCTGAGTCTGCGCTAAGTATAGATATATCGTGAATTTTCACACGGTGGTGTTTACAAAGCAAAAGAAGCACGTCATATTAGAATAGGTGATGCATATGAGTTGAACTTAAACAGGAATTGCATTTTATAATTGATAATAATAACCATTAATCACAACCACTCAATTATTATATATTACTTGCAAATATTTGTGTTTTGCTTTATTTATTAAGATATAATTTAATTTTGGATGCAACGCGTCTTCTGATTGGCTGAACTTTATTTTGTTATCAGCCCATAGACATAATTTAGTCATGTGACCGTGACGTCATCAACGTTTTTTCATGGTATTCTACGGTTTAAAATGGAATTTTTCTGTCTATTTGAAATAACATAAAAAATGTGGTGCACACTGTTAAATAACCCGCTACGCGCGTTATTCAGTGTGCACCAAATTTTTTATGTTATTTCTTCATAGACAGAAAACAATATTACAGTCATAGAATATTTATGTACATCTTACTGAACCAAATGTCAAGAGCTAGTTGGGATTTCTTTGACTTGTATCGTAAATAACGTTTTCCCCTAAACAATTTGAATAAAAGTTCGAGACTCGAAGATTTGTTTTTATCTTGCATAATATTCAAAGCAAACATTTTAAGATTTTGAATTATTATTCTTATTACTGCATTACAGTATACTGTCAGGGTAACTGTTGAAGAATCGTTCACCTATTGCAATATAATGCACTTGAATATATAAATTGTAATTATATTTTAATTTTACTTTGCAGGATATGTGTGACCCGATTGGATACAAACCCATGCTTCACTCAGATCATTCCGCGGATTTACGTCACTTCCGTATAAAATCCAAATCATGGACTGCTGGAGAAAAACGACGTTATGCCCTAAAGACATTAAGATTTTAATTACCGAAAGAGAAAGACAATAAGTGCTTTTTTGTAAATGTTTTGTTGATTTTTTGTTTTTTGTACATACGCGAGGTGCGTGCTTCAATATATAGTGAAACCTGTCTAAACCGAAACTCTCCTGGACTTACCTTAAGATTTTGTTCGGTTTTCAGAGATTTTTGGTTTAACCGGGTTTTCAATGTTTAATATTTGATACGACTGGAAAATACTTGGTTTAGAAAAGTTTTCGGTTTATGCAAGATTCGGTTTAAACTGGTTTCACTGTATAAGATAACATAAAAAATTGATGGCAGCCATCCGTTTATACATTGTCATAAATGTTATTTGTGTATTATACATTTGAAGATTCAAATGTACGGTGTATACGGATATGTAAATTGTAAATAAATCATATAAATTTTGACAAACATGTTTCATGGAGAAGGCCAAAGTTATGATGCTGCGTTTTAATGACGCATGTAAGGTCAGGGGCGGATCCAGCCATTTTAAAGGGGGGGGGGGGGGTATAACCCAGGATAAAACAAGGGGGGGGGGTTTCCAACTACATGTCTCCATTCAAATTGATCGTCCCACGGACCCCCCCCCCCCCCCCCCCCCCCCCGGAAGGTGTCTGTTCTGGTCATGTTTTTAGTGGATGTTAGGATAGATAATACAATCATATAGTTATATGAACACTTCGCTAGACTAAAGTTGCATAGTTTATACTTTCAAGGTTTAAGTGAATCCCTGAGAAGTTTGGGTTTTCCCCTGATCCAAGAATGATTGAACGAGTCGAATTTACCTTAAAGTCAGCTCCAGAACCATCAGCAAGACCTTGGGTTTCTTCGAAGAATGCTTTACGAGTGAATGGACGAGTAATTTCTATTTCTAGATCTAAAGCTGCGTCAAGGCTAAAAGAAATGTAAACTATTATATACTTGTTTATTAACAAATAATAGAAGGTAAAACAGAGCCAATAACAAGTAGTTCGGCTTATTTAGAATATAAACCAAGACAGATCCAGCCATTTTTAATAGGGGTTTCCGCTAAGATATAGAAAGTTCCAACCATATATGTCCCCATTCCAAAGGATTGATCGTCAAAAAAAGATATGAGGTTCCAACCCCGAACCCCCCTACCAAGGATCAACCAAAGTATACCATAACATGTTCCACGAAAGAAATGATATCAACTGGTAGTAATGGCAAGATAATAAAATGATTATACAGACTGAGTGAAACCTGTCTTAGCCGTATTTCTAATCGGTTTTGGCAGATTTTCTGTTTTTCAGGTTCAAACCACATAAATTTTGATACGACTGAATATGATTGGTGAAAACACGTGTTCGGTCTATGCAAGATCAAGTTAAGACCGGTTCTTTGGTTGTGAATGTTGTAATTATTGCAATCATCTTGTACGGTCGTTTGCCCGCTTTTGTTTTTCATATCCGGCATATCGTCTACAAAATATATTTGATATTTTTTTCTCAGATAGACATAAGAAGATGTCGTATAGTGCCAATGAGGTAATTCTCCATCACAATTTATAAAAGTAAACCATTATAATAGGTCAAAGTACGGTCTTCAACACCGAACCAGCTTACAGCATGGCTACACATTTAATTAGCAGCTCAACAGTAGCGAGTTGTAAAGTGTGCGTTAAAAAGATTTTATATATTCCAAAATAATGAAATTTAATAGAATTATGTTCTGTATACTAACATAATAAAAAAAAAAAAACACACAGATATTGCATGGGTTTCAATTCATGACACAAAAGTAAAGCATGCACAGCAAAAAAAAAAAAAAAAAAAACTACAAAAAAAAAAAAACCACAAAAAAAACCACACAAAATCCAAAGAAACAACGCTTTAGTGCTCTAAGTCACAACGAGGCCATCAACAAGGAGTAAAAACATAAACCCACAGCAAGTTTAATTAAGACGGCCCTTGCATTGCCTTTAGTGGACTTCTTTGCAAAAATAACTGGGATAGACTTTGTAAGATGTAACAATGCTAAACCACTACAACATGTGCTGTGCATTAAAATAACGGTTCTGTGTTTACTCGTATATAACCAATTTAGACTCCAGTTGTTACTATTATTAAAATGATAATAGTTTTGTTACTAATATATATATATTTATATTTTAAATTCTACTTTATTTAAACGATCATATATCTCTCTGAGACTAATTTAAGTAAAGTTTGGCTGTTCTGTTTGTGGTAACTTAACATACAAGCGGGGTCATCATCTGTGCCACATGGACACAAGATTTGAGTCCTTTTTGGAATTTGCTATCAAACATTTTATTGAAATTTACACGGGGTTTTAATATTCATATTCCTATCGCAAATGCCTAAAGCGTTTCAATGACCAACATATTTAAACATACCCAAAATCTGCAACGTCTTTTAAAAACCACGGTTTAAAAATATGGACAGTACTATTGATGGCACCAATCTGAGAGAAAAAAGAAGTAAATCTTTCAAACTTCATGTAAAAGTAATAAGACTATAAAACGTTTTGTACATTAATTAGGCCGTTGGTTTTCTCAATTTAATTGTTTTAAATTTTTGTTTTATAGGCCTTCTAAAGCTGACTGTGCGGTGTGGGCTTTGCTCAATGTTGAAGGCCATACGGTGACATATACGTCTAGTAGTTGAAAATTTTGATGTTGTTGATGCTTTACCAAAAATCCCTTTGGATTGTTTTACATTTGGCTTGGACTTTCCTGGCTGTTATGGAATACGGGCTTATTAAGTTGAATATCTAAGTCATTAAGTATATCCGATGGATAAATCATATGAATTATTAAACGCTACTAACAATAAGGGGGGTATAATGTTTATCTTAAAAATGATTCTGATCCCCATTTTGATTATTTTTTATTCAAAAAGGAAATATATTTTCATTAGACATGGAGACGATGTTACAATATTCTATTACATAGTATTTGCCTGTATAACTATTAACTTCTATGACACTTTTCGTACCAACTTTTGTGTAAGTTCATGTATGTATGTTTTGTATTATACATGTACGTACGACTTGTTCTTCTAGGTATTTCCATACACTGTTTATCATGGCATTTGTTCTTTTATCCAATAGCTGCCCATGGGCTTTTCCCATATCATACGGTGTTCCTATACAAGGAAAGAACAAAACAAGTTATACAACACATATGAAAAAAAAAGAAGATGCGGTAAGATTGCCAATGAGACAACTCTCTACAAGAGACCAAAATGACACAGAAATTAAAAACTATAGGTCACCGTACGGCCTGCAACAATGAGCAAAGCCCATACCGCATAGTCAGTTATAAAAGGCCCCGAAATGACAATGTAAAACAATTCAAACGAAAAAACTAACGGCCTAATTTGTGTTAAAAAAATGAGCGATAAACAAATATGTAACACATAAACAAACGACAACCACTGAATTACATGCCCCTGACTTGGGACAGGCATATACATTTATAATGTGGCGGAGTTAAACATGTTAGCGGGATCCAAACCCTCCCCCTAACCTGGAAAAGTGGCATAGCACTACAACATAAGAACGAACTATAACAATCAGACTGAGTTGAAAAAGGTTTAACTCATCAGATGGATAAAATACAAATTGACGTGGACGGGTACTTGTACATCCCGACAACAAAAATATACATGTCTAGCAAATTGTACACAAAACATGATGGCAAAAAAAGACAAGTTAAGTCCGTTTGACCCTCGGCCAATTGACACTTCTATATTGCTCCTCTTTCTCATTTAAAACCATCCTAGACTTATACAAAATCTCTTTTACGAAAACATTTTTTCGACAGATGGATCAATACACTGATAAAAAAGAAAGAAACTCATTTATACTGAACCGCATCTGTTGACAACTATTTAATCTGTACTCAGTCCTTTCAAGTGCATTCATGAGAATATTGAGGCCCAACATGGGGTATCTAAGTTATCGCATAATCACTTTTTTGACCTCGTGTCCTCTGCTAGAATACATTATCTTATTCATCAAATTTGGAATCAATATCAGTTTATTTTTAATAGGAAAAACAGTTTGATGTTAAATGGACATTCCCTTATAACTGACTTTTATTTACTTACCCCAAACATGTACAATATAAAACTGATTATCTGCTGGTTGACCAATTGTATACAAGTGTCCATTTACAACTGATTTTATCTTAGTTGGCGAAGCTGTATATATTGGATTTAAGTTTTGTTTAGCGTTAGGATCGGGCTACAAAACAAAACATATGGCTTTATCCGGATTAAGATATCAATTTTCCGTATAGAATAAAGTTTGATGATAAACGAATAATAAAACTTTCGAAAAAGAGCAGGCTAATGCCGCTACAATGCAGCACTCGCATCAGTAAAATGGAAAGGGATTGATATAAATTGCAAAACTCGTTTCCCAATCCACTATAAATAAATATGTTTAAATAAAAAAAAACCTGTTCAAATGCATAATATATACTGTTTTAGGAACATGTAACATTACAAATCCATTGTTTCTTGGTTTAGTCATATACATGCATGGTATTTGAAATAAGTGCCGCTGCACAAATGTTCTGTCTTTTAACTATGTACAAGTTCAAATTTATGTTTTAGAAACAAACGTTGTCTTAATTAATGTCTTCGAACCACGACCAATACAATTGAGAATGGAAATAGGGAATGTGCCAAAGCGACAACAACCCGACCATAGAGCAGATAACAGCAGAAGGTCACCAACAGGTCTTCAATGCAACAAGAAATTCTCGCACCCGGAGGCGTCCTTCAGCTGGCCCCTAAACAAATATATACTAGTTCAGGGATAATGAACACCATACTAAACTCCAAATTGTATCCAATGCATATTATATCAGGACAAGGCACCATCCATTCTTCTCTTGTGGAAATAAAGGATTTTAATTGTCTCTGGGTTTTCATTTTCTTTCGACTTTAAATTTAATGAACTTCAAGGTACAGTGGTCGGGTTGTTGTCTCTTTGACACATTCGTCCTTTTCATTCTCAATTTTATAACTGTATACATGTACTCTTTTCCAACAAGCACTTATTGAAATACTAAAGATGTTGTTGTTTTCAGTAAAGAAATGACAACTTGCATTAGTTTCGTCTATAACAGTGAGCACCTGTTGAGCAAGGTAGGTTAACAAGTGGTCATATTTATCTTGATTATTACAAGTGGTCGTTTTTGCAGGTAACATTGTCTTTTTAGACGCATCCTAAATTTTAACCTCATTCTTTGTTACTGAAATATATAACTTATTATCATATGCCATTCTTTTTTTGCTTTGAAACAAAGCCATGCATGTTCTAATTCCGATTTACATGTTACAGCAACATCATTTGATTAACGTCACCAATGAAAATGAAACGACAGCTGATGTGGTTGAAACAACGCCAAAACGAAAATGGACATCTTTGCTGGTGTTTTATTTTGTTAGCAGGACATTGTTAAAAACCATTCTAAAGTAAACTTACATGTACTTGTCCATAATTATTTTTAATGTGAAGCAGTTTATTTTTTAAAACGTTTTGACTTTATCATATCAAAACGGATGCTTTTCGAGCGTTTGTTCATATACAAATGTAGGTCCACTTCAAAGAATAAATTATTTTAAGTTCTAAATTTTCCAATTAAATTAATTGACAATTATAATGCCTATCCTTGTAAAATCTAGCACCAATCATGGCATGAAAGAATTATTTCTATTGTATACATGTACTTTAAAATTAGACTATTTACTGGGTTTGTAATAACATTAGCAACACGACGGATGCCACATGTAGAGCAGGATCTGCTTACGGTCCTAATGAAGCACCTGAGATCACCCCAATTTGTGGTGGGGTTCGTGTTGCTAAATTTTTAGTTTTCTATGTTGTGCCTTGTGTTTTATTATTTGTCTGTTTGTCTTTTTCAGTGTTATCCATGACGCTGTCAGTTTATTTTCTATCTATGAACTTGACTGTCCCTCTAGTCTCTTTTGTCCCGCATTTTAAAACAAATTTCCTCTTAAAACAAAACCAATTTGATTATGAACAGTATTTATGAATGAGTAATTATAAAAATGCTGTAGTACAATTTTACATAAAATTCGGATATGAGAATCGGAAAGTTTTGAATTTTGTTTATAAACCCGTCTGCCATTCAATAGGTCAACTGTCTAAAGAGGTCATATTTAGTTTACTGAATAACCTATATGTGACAGCTACAGAGACATTTTGCTGTACATTTTTGTCAATTATTTAAAAAAAAATATTTACTTATAAATTTACTACAATTTAAAATAGAATATTACCTTCCCGCTACAATATGCAGCTTTTGTTGTCTGTAAACAAATTAAACAAAGCGCAATGATAATTCTGACCGACATTTTGTCATCAATAATGTCTTATCGAAAGTAGGTTATCAACGTAAAGATAAAATTCTCAATTATAATTCATTTATTTCCGATCAGGTTTTACAAACTATTACTAGATCTTTTTCGTAGAAACATGCGATTTTCTTATGGCATAATCTGATCTGATAATGATTCATTTGTTTCTCTATCTTCGACTTTTTTGCCCATCATTCCCTAGTCTTTATACCTAAACTACATTATTATGTTCCCCCCCCCCCCCCCCCCCCCCCTTCCCATTTTATTTCGATATTTTTCCCTACCGGTTGTTCTTGTAAAACCCATCCAAACTAACTCTTTATTCCACCAATGAATAATTTATCAACAACTGGTCATACTTGCTTATGTTATATAATGAATACGTCATATTAAGTCTTTTATTAGTAAGTAGGCAAAACTTTGCGAGTCTCAATTAAGAAACACATTGTACATGTAGTATACTACTAGATATCTGTTTCTTTTCTTTAAATAATTTATTTATAGTGGATTGGGAAATAAGCAATAACAACTTATATTAACCCCTTACCACTTTGCAGGTGCGAGTGCTACCTTGTAACGTACGGCATTAGTCTGCTCTTTTTTCGAAATCTACAATATAAGGCTGTCTTTTACTTGAAAGATATATTGCTCTCTCTTATCATTGGTCAACCATTTATCTCGCTCAGTCCTTTGGAAGACTCCATTTTCTATATAAAGAAACAAAGTTAACTTGGTGTTCTTTCTTTCGTGCAATAGGTTGGTGAAAGTATTGTCACCTTGAACAAGGTTAATATTGAAAGACTCGGTGTCGATGTTATATAATGACAGATGCCCAGTTTGACATAAGTGTAAAATTACTTAGAGGGGTTAATACCTATTTATGTTAACTTGTTTTGGCTATTTTCAAGGTGTTGTTAACTTGTTTCAACCCACTGTCTGTTATTTGTTCTGTTAAATTTTGAAATGTTGTTAACTGTTTTTGGAAAATGAGATTCCTGGGATCTGTTACTAGACACTTGTTTTTGACATCATTTGTCTCTGTAAACTGATCTTAAATGAGGGACGAAAGATACCAGAGGGATAGTCAAACTCATAGATTAAAAATAAACTGACAACGACATGGCTAAAAATAAAAAGACAAACAGACACATAAAAGTACAGAAGACAAAACATAGAAAACTAAAGACTAAGCAACACGAACCCACCAAAAACTTGGGGGATCTCAGGTGCTCCGGAAGGGTAAGAAGATCCTGCTCAACATGTTGCACCCGTCGTGTTGCTGATGTTATTACAAATCCGGTAAAAAGTCTAATTCGGTAGGTCACAATCGTGAAAAGGGAAGAGTATTAATATTGTAGTTACGACATAATGAACATATCCGATATCATCTGTGAAACGGTTATTCCATAACGGTCAACCAACTTCGTGATGGCGTCCATAAAATTTATGAAGGGACGATTTCAACTTCACCATTTGGAACTCTTGGTTAAATAGCTTCCTTGTGAGCAGCAATCCTCTATTAAGGAAATTATAGTAAGAAATACTTACGGAATTCCGACAGTCTGTTAAACAACAGGTCCTCCAAACGTAACAAATATGTTGTCAATTAAGAAATCAAGCGACCGACTTGATAATGTCAGTTTCAGACATTTTTTGTTTGTTTGAATAATAGTGATCCTTTACAAAATAGGATTTATCCATCCCCAAAACAAGACACTTGTATCTACGTTCGTCATTCGTTTTAATTTAACAAAGTAATACATGTATCGACACATTCAATTTGTCTTATAGTTTGGAATAATTGTGTAAAGTGTAGAAATGTCAAATGTTTGAATACTATTGCAAGATGAGAGAGTCTTAGATTGTATGTACTGAAAAAGATCTTTGGATTTTTTATAATATCACATCTGATTCACGCCACCTCTAGAATAGACAGTCTCACAGAAATGTCAAACTTTTTAATACCATTGCAAGATAAGAGAGTCTTAGATTGTATGTACTCTAAAAAAATATTTGGAATTGTTTAGTATCAAAATCTGATTCACTCCAGCTCTAGAATAGGCAGTTTCACAGAAAAGTCAAATGTTTTAATACTACAAGAATTGTTAAGATTCACACTAATCACAATACTTTTGCTGTTCGTCTCTTTCTTTTTGGTGCTAATCTTCGAAAGAGTGACATAAATAGCATATATGTGAGATGTAACTGTCTTTGGAGATCTTTGAGTATAGTTAATCCTTGATAAAATTGATAATGGAAATGGGGAATGTGTCAAAGAAACAAGAACCAGATTAAAGCGAAGAAAACAGTCCAAGACAACAAGAAAAAAAAAGAGTTTTCAATAAAACGTAAACGAGGAAGCCTCCCTTTTTATTTTAAAGAATTTAGTTTATTATTCATGTCTGAAATGGATTTCGGCTGGTGAGCCCTGCGTGAAGCAGTCAATTTTCTAAAGTCAATCCCTCCGTCTGCCTTTCCTACTTTTATGTTACTAATGTGTTTGTAATCTGAAACTTGATCAGCTTTATTAGATATTCATTAGAGCGTGTCATTTCAAGGACTTTGTACATTGAGTCTGAACACATTGAAGGTGTGTATGTCTCCTTTTCATTGCGTTTTGATTGATTTTTAGAGAAAAATAAGTTGGTGTTAACTGCTGTTAACAGCATTTTAAATTTTTTGTTAACTGTTTTTGCCAAAATCGAGGTGTTGTTAACATGTTAACGGACCTGATCAACCAAATAATACACGATGGTCTTGAAGTTTAGATTCTTGGTACTGACGTTGTTTATCATCTTTCTAACGTGTTGGAGCATTTTTTCAAATTTTTCTTGATGAATATTGATTTTATTGTTTATTCTGTTTTTGGTGGTACTCAGTTGACGTGGCTCTGTACAATCCTTCATTGTGTTATTGTTCTATGATCATTTTTCTTTTTTTTTCTTTAATTTTTGACAATACGATTTGTCTAAATGCCTGTAAGTGTTTCTTTGTTACAATGAGTTGGCCCTGTATTTATACATCTACTTTTTGTATTATTATCATTCATGTTTGCGAATGCATGTATGCTTTGTCTACATGAATTTGCCTTATTGTATTTCGTTGTTACATATGACGTGGCTCTTTACTTACACAACCAGTCATTTGTGTTATAGTGCCATTTTAAAGTTTTTTTTTTATATATTTGTTGTGTATTTATAGTGATTAAGACCCCGTTTACACTGACACAAAAAGATCGATCTTTGGTCCAGTGTAAACGGGTAAGATCGATCTTCAATCGGACTTGAAAAGTCTACCTCTAGAGGTGGTTTTAAAAAGATTCGATCTTATTTGAATCGATCTTTTTGTTTTGGTGTAAACGCTTAGATCGATTGCACATTAACAGTGGTTTTTCGATCCCTTTAAGTGACCTGTCGTGCTCATGGATAATGGGGATTTCACTAGTTAAAGATAACTTGGAACAAAGTTGTTGACTGTTGAACGGTTCATACGAAAATGAGACCTAAATTCAACGATAGTGTAAATAGGTATTACTGTTTCAAAATAGTTTTGAATACGGTTAACATTGTTTATGAAAGTTGTAAACAAAATTGCTCATTATTAATAGAATCTTCTAAAGGGATAACTATATGAAATTACTGGTACATCGGAAGCCATCATGCATCGTATCGTCTGTCCTTGGATGTTCTATTACCCTGCACCGGTTCTGTCGATACGAACCGGATAATGAAAATCACTCAAGGTCTTGGTACCTTCCAAGTCTTTACAACTGAATCAATTCTTGTGAAAAATCATATAAAAATCAGTTATAAAATTCACGAACAATATCAGGATGTTTGTTGGCAGCGGAACTGTTGCCCTTGACACGTCTTAGTACGTCAATGCTTACTGCACGCCCAACTGCTACACCCATCTGTCCTAGTGCCAAAAAATGCAAAATCAATCAACGCAGAGTCTATTCTCGCCCTGTTGTCGCCGTGGGTGTAAAAGCCAATATTATAGGAACCTGTTTCCTGCTACTCAGGTTCCTCTGCTAATCATCTTAAACATCAAAGAAAGCTCTTGCAATAGTAACAAGTTTTCCGTTAACGTTAAAGTTGACTATCCTTTGCCACATAGTGTACAACGTCCCTGGGTAATGGGTTTTAATTAAAATTAGCGTGGCCCCTTTCTTTAGCTGTGAGTTTTTTTGGATCATCTCAATCATCTTTAGCCTTGTATACCACCAAGTCCTATTTTATTATTCCAATATCTCTTGATTAATAAACTAAGCATCAAAATTGGTTCCTAATAATCTTGAAATGTCATGAGTTGTTACATTTAAAAGACGGTCCAGTTGTTTCAGGAAACAACCAGTTTTGTTCATCTGGCTTTCCACCACAAATCTGGTTTACAGCTGGGATTGAAAAAAAATATCTTTAAAATTGATATATCAACTAGTAATTTAAACCAATCCTTAGAGATCAATTAAAAGCACCATAATATCCCTAATAAAAAATATAGGCATGTGAGCTGATCTAATCTTAAAATTCTTTGAAAGCACATGTATGCGACGTATACATTGCCATTAATTCACTAGTCTGGATTTTTTTAGCTCAATTTCCTAAAGGAAATTTGAGCTTTTATCATCACTTGGCGTCGGTCCAGTGTAAACTATTTCAAAGCTTTTCTCCTCTGAAACTACTGAACCAATTGCAACCAAGCTTACACCTAAGGATTATTAGGGTATCTATATTGTAGATTAAAGTTTATGCTCATTTTCTGTTTTTTTTTTTTAAATACATAGCCGCCATGGATAAAAATATGGATATTTATTATATGAACAAAATCAACAAAGAATTTATCTGTCTGTCAGAATAAAATTAAAAAAAGAATAAAATTTAACAGTAAATGTTTAGTTGGTGAAACAATTCCATTTTGAAAATCATTATTTTGTGAATGTTGAAATTAACCACACTGTTGGTAATATTCGGACATCAATTCATTGTGTGTGTGTGTGTTCCACCATGTCTGCACATTTTTCATCAACAGCTGAACATTTGAAGAAACAGTTGGATGTGGTGAGTTTTCCTTGTTTTGGTTATCAGGAACATACAAATTGTGCGGCGGAACCGTAATATCTATAGGCATGACAGGATTTTTTCCCAATGTGCTTTCGTATGAATATAAAGCTTCTATTTCAGCTGCACTGAGCCCAAGTAATGGCTGTGCTTCAAGTGTAGTCACAGTTATATTGTGATCACCTTCAGACTGAAGTTCATGATTAATATTGTCACTATGAAACATATTAAATAAGCTGTCAGACATCTCATGTTGCTTGTTTTCAATTAATTTAATTACAATATTGTTGAGACTGTGATTTAGTATCCTTTGGCTAAAAACGATGGTCTCAAAAGTGACCAAAAGAAAATTACAAAAATTGGCAAGAAGTACAATTATCTGTTTTAATAACAATGTTAGTATTTGTGACTATCCAATTTAAATGTTTAACTAACAAATACGATATCTTGTATTATTATTATACTATTTGATTAACTAAAAATGTGTTGGTCTTATGATAAAAAATAGGGGAAATTAGTCTTAGTTTCCTTCACTAGTAATGGGCTTTTTTCTGTTTAGTTCATTGTCTGCAAAGCCTATTAAAACCCTTAACTATTGTTAAAGACTTAGTTTGTATCGAATCTTGTTGTGAGAAGAACTACAAATTGTTCTAGTACATGAAAATACTACACACAGTGATTCGGCAAAAAGTATTAATTTATCAACGTACGAAATTTCTCATCAAGAAAAATATTTATAGTTACGTAAATTCTATGGTTTATGTATTTGTAGCTAAATTTAAACCGTTATTTTAAACAATATAAAATACTCATAATATTTCTAGTTTCCTCAAGTTTACGTAAATTTGGGTAGAATATTTGCGTAAATCGTTTATCAAACAATTATGGCTGCACTTTAAAATGTTAGAACCTTTACAAAAAGTAAAGTATAACTATTATTCTTAATTTCTGAAGGATATCTCTTTATTAATTTTAACGTCTTTGGCCAGAATGACGTCAAAATCGTTTTATATTTGTACTTAAAATTAGTACAAGTTTTGTGTAGTTTTTGTGCGATTTTCAACCGCGCAACTGCAAGATTGAGCAGTGAACCAATGGAAATCATTTGCGGCATTTCTCACTTCGGCCGTTGTGAATTGTTTATATTTATTAAATAATTATTCAAACTCAAGTAACTTTATATTTGCTAAAATGATTGTTCCGTTAATAGAATAATTATTTTCGATATATAAAGCTAAAAATAATCGTGAAAAAATGTACATACAAAATAAAACATCACTCGGTTCAATGCAAGTAAATAAATACGGGGATCGTCTCATAACAGTAAATAACAGGTATAATTCCAAAACTCCCCATAGTAAACAGTAGATGTAATCCCATAATAAAAATGACTGCATTATAGTTTATTCTGCCAGTTATTAGTTATTAGAAGCTGAATAAAATAATAAAAATAATCCTGAAAAGGAATCGACTGATTCTATCTTTTATATCTACTAGTAGAATGAAATTTAGAAATGAACAGCATACAACATATAAATATTAAAGTTTTTAAGAAAAGTAAGTTTTATAAGTACAATTGATATATTGGTACCCGTCACATTACCCGCGTTTTAGAATTTGTGTCCCTACAAATTGGTAATGATAGTCAATAGATAGAGTTTTTGGCTGCAATTTTCCATCAACAAAAGAAAATATGATGTAATGGTCAATAAGCATACAAGTCAAATTTTTCTCTATGTGTATATTATAAATTTCCTACAAAAATCATTTAATACCTGACTTAAACTAATAATTCTATATTTACTTTATCATGAATTGATTCAATTGAATACCTAAGTGTATCAATACACATTATACATGTAAAAGACACAAAGAAAGGAAATTAAAAAACATAAGTTACAAGATATTTAGTTTTCACACAGGTCAGTTTCTTCTGGAATAGCACGGCATGGGTGTAATGCTGCTTCTTTGGGCTGGTCGGTATTGCGATTATCGGTTTCTGTTTTTATGACGGGTTGGTGAAATATTTATACGCCTGGTGTCTGGGTTTTGGCCTCGGACAACATACCGTAGTCCGATAACTTGACATATCAACCGTGATATTTCAATCTGCATAGTTTCCATTTTTGTTGTTAAGTTATTGGGTTGCATGTGGGAACAATATTCCACTCTTCCGACGGATGCGTGGTCGAAGTTGTGTTGTTCTGGTCAAACACGAACTCAATCGGCTGTTGTTCTTCTTCCAGCTCCTTTTCTCTTTCAATGATTCTGCTCACGGGTGAAGAAAATGGTGTAACCTCTGGTTCTTGTTCTTTGATAATGGTGGTTTGGTTTACACCGACAACATATACATTGAAGTATATGATAATAGTCATTTCAATATTGTTAATATTATTTATAGAACTTTTGAGATTTTTTCCCCACACGCTACTAGTCCTGGTGTTTTATTGTGCACTCACAACATTTAGTATACATAATTATATAGTATTTCTGAGTTCTCGTATTTCACTATTTCACTATCAATATATTGCTATAGTCATATCAATAATTTATAATAAAAAAAAATCTTTTAAATAAATACACTAACGGAATTTACCAATTAAATTACAATTGGAATTTATATAATACTACTTACTGCACCAATCAACAATGTAACAACACCAAGCCTGGGCAATAAAAGATCAGCATCTAAAATCTACTCATAAAGAAATTTTTTGTAAAAATCAACCGTAAAAAAATATCATTCAATACAAAACAAGGAAACTAATTACTTGTTTTAAAAGAACACTATCCCTGATGTAACAAACATACACCAGTTTGCTCCAATGAGGTCTTATCAAACTTATCATTGGCACTCATACCACATCTTCCTATATCTAAGGTTTACTTGGGGTTCCTGATATTAGCATAAATAAAACAACATGTACAAAAGTGATACAAGGATTAGGATAGATCCAACATTGAACCTTTTTCCTTATTTAAAAAAACACTCCTAAGAGATTAGGGGAATATGTATTGCCAATTTCAACAGGAAAACTGGCAACCAGTGGAAATTACAATAGAATGATGACAACTGACGGATATTACAGTAGTAGGCCAAGGATACAATCTACCGTGTAAAATTTTGTAAATACATAGTGATAATATACATGAAATATAAGAACTAAATGTCACTCCAACAAATGTCATTGTAGTATGTCCACAATGTTCCTCTCCAATAGGCAATGCAGGTGGGTAAGGTTGTAAAATTTACACTGTCTCTGCATGGAGTTTACGGAGGGCAATAACTGTTCTTGGGAAGGTTGATAAATCCATGCTGCACTCTGAGCGGAGATAATTGAGTATTTGAACAAAATAACGGGGGTCTCTATCCAAAAAGTAGGTGTAAATATTGTCTGCTTTGTAAGGTTTGAGGGGTGAGTCCTTCAGAATCATGAAAGATAATATAGCTGATGGCTCTTGCTGGAGGGTGGGAACACAAGTTTCGAAACGACTTCCTCAGACACTTAGAATTATTCTTGATTTTTAACAGTCAGTCATAGCTATTAATTGGCATGTCAGTTAACTGCTAGTAGTCTGTTGTTATTTATGTATTATTGTCATTTTGTTTATTTTCTTTGGTTACATCTTCTGACATCAGACTCGGACTTCTCTTGAACTGAATTTTAATGTGCGTATTGTTATGCGTTTACTTTTCTACATTGGTTAGATGTATAGAGGGAGGGTTGAGATCTCACAAACATGTTTAACCCCGCCGCATTTTTGCGCCTGTCCCAAGTCAGGAGCCTCTGGCCTTTGTTAGTCTTGTATTATTTTAATTTTAGTTTCTTGTGTACAATTTGGAAATTAGTATGGCGTTCATTATCACTGGACTAGTATATATTTGATTAGGGGCCAGCTGAAGGACGCCTCCGGGTGCGGGAATTTCTCGCTACATTGAAGACCTGTTGGTGACCCTCTGCTGTTGTTTTTTATTTGGTCGGGTTGTTGTCTCTTTGACACATTCCCCATTTCCATTCCCAATTTTAATATGCTTTTCGGGGTGGGGATATAACTTGCGTCGATACATGGTGCTTCCCGAAAAGAAGTTTTCCATACTAACCTATTTTTAATCTCTTCCACCGATTCTTCCTTTTAGCAATTTCTATGTTTGATTTATTGTATTTAAGGGAGTTCGCTTCTTAGTTTCAAAATAGTAAACTTTTCAAAACACTAGTTAATATTGATAGGGGTTTAATAATGGAATCAAAAGAGCAAAAATAATATATAGTTCAATGTGCTTGTTTTCGATATATTAGCCAATGAAATTTTGGCGGGAAAATATTCTCTCTTGACCTTTCATAGATTTATCATTGACAAGTTTAAGATCTCAAAAACTATTAAGAAATATTTAAAATTGTATAAGACTTTTACAGATGGCTTATCATCATTCATGTAAAAGATTTATAAAAAGAAAAATGGGGGTCAAACGGCAAATGTTTTAAGACATTCAAATGGATAAAGTCAGAGGATTCCGAAAATCTCTAAAAAAATCCCAAACATGACACGCGAGCTTCCTTAAACCAGCATTATATAAAATATTAACAACCTGATAGCTTAACGTTCCGGGGTTTTCTTGTCAGGATATCCGTCGTTACTTATGTGGGACTCCGGTAAAGGAAGTAATAATATAAATCGTAATGGAAAATCATTAAATGTGTTATTTCTATTTAAAAATAATACAACAAACACAACGCTTCATATAATATTTGACATGATTCAAATAAAATACTTAATTGTATAATAAGGAATATGGCAAAGTGCATTACTTGTACCAAGTTAAAAACAAGAGGCTGTCACAACGACAGCAAACCGGATGTATTAACATTTATTTGTGTCCTGGCAATATCACAAGAACCATTACTGATGAATGGTGAAAGTGAAAATCGTCAATATCAAATTTGACCTCCATTTTGTCATCAGTATCAACATATTAAAATTTGAAAGCTTAGATTGAATGGTTCATGAGTAAATGCAACAACGTGAATGGAAACTCCATTTTACGATCTTTCAAGAACCATAACTCCTGAACGGTAAAATTCAAAATCGTCATTATTAAACTTGACCTCTATTTTGTCATCAGTAACAACATATAAAAATTTCAAAAGCTTTGGTTGAATGGTTCATGAGAAAATGCACGGACACGACTGGAAACACCATTTTTCAATCTTTCAAGAACCATAACTCCTGAACGGTAAAAGTCAAAATCGTCATTATTGAACTTGACCTCCATTTTGTCATCAGTAACAACATATAAAAATTTCAAAAGCTTTGGTAGAACAGTTCATGCGTAAATGCACGGACACGACTGGAAACTCCATTTTTCAATCTTTCAAGAACCATAACTCCTGAACGGTAAAAGTCAAAATCGCCATTATTGAACTTGACTTCATTTAGTTTTCAGAAACAACATATTAAAATTTTAAAAGCTTTGGTTGTACGGTTCATGAGTTAATGCACGGACAACATTTGATTGCCGCCCGCCCGACCGCCCGGCCGCCCGACCGCCGTACATCCCCAAATCAATAACCGACATTTTTGTCACAAAAATCCGGTTAAAAACAATTCTTCTCGCGCTCGGTGCTAAAAGAGCTACTTGATACACTGCATTCAAATACGCAGCATACTTGGTGCATGACAATCTACTTGGTGCACTGCATTCAAATACTCAGCGTACTCGGTGCATCGTTAAGTAATAGCAAGTTACCCGAACAAACAGTACGTCAGAATTTAATATTAATAAGAATTAAGTATTCTTACTTAGTCCACAGCAAATTGTAGTTTGAGTGATACTGCTTACTGCATAGAGTTTCTTGGAATGCAGCTCTCCGTAAGAACATGCGTTTCGTATTTTATACGTAATCGTGTTTACGTATGACGTAATACACAAGTCATTCATAAACAAGAAAAGGAACACGTAATGTTACATTTGGCGCATTATACTGAACTAAGAATAATCAAATATGAACAATTACACTCATAAATAAAGTCGATGTATATAGATTTAAAGAAGTCAGTATAATAATGGAAGGTCTTCTGTAAAACACGAATCAGAACACAACAACGGTCAAGTGTTGAACGGACACCACAGTAACAATATCAGCTTTCAAATCACAGGGGCGTAACAGTATGTAATCATGAAGGTAAACCTGTCAAAATAATTTAATTTGTTCATGATTTGTAACGCTTGCTACAAATTCAATGTCCGTTGAAGTGTTTTAATTGTTTTTAATGTCCCTTTGCCTCGGCTTAACATTAGGATTTAATGGAACGTACAGTTTGTTTCAATGATTGCCACAATGACCAAGCACTTAAAAAAATAATCAATTTTCTTTAAAATTTAAGTATGGAATTATGAAAAAGGGTAATTACTGTCAACCTCTGACCGAGGTTGAAAAGAAAAGCATTTCAGTGGTTTGGACGCAGGACATTCTAAAACAGTTTTATTGAGAGGCAATGGTTTACATTCACCGAAATTTGCACTCGAGAAGTCGCTGTTGTCTTAACGCCGGTTAGCGAAACGCTTTATATCGTTTTGACGCTTGTAACTACGATAAACTAATAAAGGCGGCAAAGTACAACAAGTGGACGGTACCCAAGTTAAAAGCAGAACTGGTTGCAAGGGGAGCTGTGATAACAGGACGAAAAGTAGACCTGATTGATATGTATTTTTCAATGTGAAATAAGATCTATGGTATTAAATTACCGTTAATAAAAAATGTTCCTGATCATGAAACAGACGCTGTCACTTGCAATTCTTCGTTCTAGAAATATATTTGATATGACATCACAATTTTTTAAAATGATATTGTGGTATCATTACTTAACAGATTTTAAACAACTTGGTAAAATTAATTTCAGAATTTCAACGTTTTTGTGTGTTTCCTGGTTAAAGTCTTTGTTATAAAGCGATAACTTTTTTCTGATTATTTAAACACAAGACACGTTTGCTGACCATTTCAGTTGACAGTGTGTTTAGGTTTACAAAACAACAAACGCTTTTTTTTTTAAACTACTGAAGTTAAAACCATATCATAAAAAATAAAGACATACACAAACGCATTGGTTTGTAAGAAAAATAAACTTTTATCTTAACATTTAGCAAAAATGTTATTTAGGTTCTAATGTCTATCTGATATGAACACTAAGAAAATTCTAACATAGCTTTTCCACAGATTAATTACCTATGGCAAAATAGGAAATTCAAACAGCCAGCCATTGAAATTACAGACCACACAGATATTTCATAGCCAAAGTGTGGCTATAAGCAACTAATTCCAGACCATAGACTGTTTTTTTTCCAAAGTCACAAGAGAAACAGATCGGTGGATACTTTTTAGATTTTACGGACGCCATCACGAGTTGGTTGACCGTTATGGAATAACCGTTTCACAAATGATATCGGATATGTTCCTTACGTCGTAACTACAATCCCCTTCCCTTTCATGAATATGACCTACCGAATTAGACTATTTACCGGATTTGTAATCACATAAGCAACACGACGGGTGCCACATGTGGAGCAGGATCTGCTTACCCTTCCGGAGCACCTGAGATGACCCCTAGGTTTTGGTGGGGTTCGTGTTGTTTATTCTTTAGTTTTCTATGTTGTGTCGTGTGTACTATTGTTTTTCTGTTTGTCTTTTTCATTTTTAGCCATGGCGTTGTCAGTTTGTTTTAAATTTATGAGTTTGACTGTCCCTTTGGTATCTTTCGTCCCTCTTTTATACAGATTATCTAGTACGTAATTTAGAAATGTCTTCAGAAAAAAGTCAAAATAGATGGGTAATTTTCATCAAAGGATAACAGACTGTAAGCATTCGTCTCGTTCATTATCATTGTTTCAGTTATTAATTTGCATCTAAATGCATATGATTCCTTAGAGAAAAGAGAGAAAAGGCAGATAATGTGTTACAGCACATTTCAGTCAGTATGTAGCTAATGGTAATATCTTTGGTTAGCTTGCTTGTTAGCTGAACCGTGAAGTCATTGTTAGGTAAGGTAAACTTCCCTCCTTTAAAAGTAGACTAGCCCAACAGATAAAAAATATATCTCTCTGTAGGACTAAGCTACTTTAAAAGGAGGGAAGTTTACCTTGCCTAACAATGACTTCACGGTTCAGCTAACAAGCAAGCTAACCAAAGATATTACCATTAGCTACATACTGACTGAAATGTGCTGTAATGTTTATTTTTCTTCCTCTTTTCAAAAGAGTTTTTTACTTTAATTTTGCGTTAAATACGGATTGGGTTTTTATGGCTCGGTTGGTAGCGCGCTACACTGGCGATACCGAGATCGCGGGTTCGATCCTCGTTTTTATATCATTTTGTTTTGTCTGAGCTGAGTGTTTCGGCCATTGTGATGTATTGATGTCCCATGAAATAATACATAGGAGTAATGCATTGTGGGAACATAAATCCTCAGTTAAATTCAGCCCTTGGTTAAAATCATGTTGAACAAGATGGGTTCAACATGAACAATGGGTTAAAACAAGAAGTAGGGGAAAAGTTCAAGATTGCAGACCTGTTCAGCCCAGTGATTGAAGAACTACATGTAGGAGAAAAATGTCCTGTACATGTTTATAAAGAGTACAGGCGTCCTTAGCCTATAGTAGACAAAGATTAAAATTCTGGATTTAACTTAAGGCCATTAGTGAAACCAAAAATAAATATCTGTTTTTCCAAACAATGTATAGGAAAAGACAAGTAAGGTCGTATTATGAAAAACCTGGCTTCAAAGGGAGAATTGCGAGGACTTTAGATAGATCATCCAGCCCTTAAAACTTTTGCAACTACTTTACTGCAAAGTGGTACTCCTGTAACAGAGGCTTGAACAGTTGGGAAGTTGAAAAATCAAGGCAACAGTAGTATACCGCTGTTCGAAATTCATAAATCGATTGAGAAAAAAAACAAATCCGGGTTACAAACTTAAACTGAGGAAACTGAAAAAAACAAAGGGTCTGTAAATCTTTATTCTGTTCCGTCTGTAAGGAAGATGCATCACATACAATTGATAGTGTTATGATACGGGAATCATCTGAATATCTTGAAAGTTGTGGCATATCTGATGGACAAATTGGAAAAATTGTTAGTGTAAATCAACCGTGCAGCATTGTTCCTATAGTTGGGCCGAGTTCATGTGTAGCACAAATGTCCAATCTATCTAAAAAATTAAATGTTGTAAAAAAAACAAGACAGTCCATTGTCATTGTTTTGTGGAGCCGTAATTAGTGATGGTACTATCAATATTAATATTGTCTTCGGCAGCAATGAGAAAAAGAAAACATGTACCAGCACAGTTTCAAAAGAAATTGTTTCATCTCAAGAATAACTGCTTACAAATAATAGACTAGTTTTAGTATTCCTGGGAAAACATGAACAAAATTATTACTATACAAATGTTCATTTTTATTATTATTAAATGTTGAACAATTTAAATAATTCTATTTTTGTTCCATTACTTGTAGTTAATTAATAAAGATATTATAACGTGTTTATTTCTGTATTGGCCTTATTTTGGTCCTCGGCCAATAGCAAGTCCAATACAGAAATAAGACTTGATCCAGTGTATTTAAAAGTCATAAGATTCAAGTAATATTGTTCTGTGAACATTCTGATAATACGTTTTCTATATGTATTAATAGCAAAACACATCAGTTAACAATGAGCATTGTTCATCTGCTTTTTTGATAAAATCAAGATGTAAAATCTTGTAACATATTGTTTGTTATTTAATCATAATAAAGACGTGAGAATATATTTAATCATAATAAAGACGTGAGAATAACTTCATGTATAATAGACATATATAGATATTATATTTTTTCAGAATTTTTAAAACAATGATAATTATATTCAATTCAAAAGCTGTATTGTCACATAAAGTTTACAGTTTGTGACATATAACAACAACAAAAACAAAAAAACTCAATATATATATACAGATTCAAGTAAATATTAAAGGGTCCTCTGTCCTCAGTTCCATTGAGTTTTTAATAAAGGATCCTAGTTTACTCACTTGTGTTTGTGTTGATTGGTTAATTATATATATATATAACTTTGGCATTGTCCGTGAGATTAGCAAATTAATTATCTTCTATGATAATGCAATTAAAATATGCTAATCTAATATTAGAATTGTGAGAACATTTTATTAAGAAATGGTTCTTATAATCTAGTACTTTGCAAAGTCTCTCTTCGCGAGGAATTTTAAAATGCTTTCCTTTTTCAATTAATAATGAATGATCACTGATTCTATTTTGTAATTAATTTTCTACCTTCAAAATTTGAGTTAAAGCGGTAACTTTATAAAAATTCAATTTACTTTTATCATTAATAGTACTTAACTTATCGATCAACAGGTTGTTGTAAATGAGTTTATTTGGGGTTTAATATAGTTTTTAATTTATCACAGGTTTTCAGTCTATTTATATATAACAATGTTGGTTTCAAAAAGAATATCTTTTTCTAAAGTGAACCACGAATAGGTCCCTCTAGAATCTAAAGATTTAGTTAATTGAAAAGATTCACGTAATAAGGGATTCAAATTTGAGGTGAAAAGCCTTGCTAATTACATAATGGTTTGGATTTTTATATGGTATGCAATATGCAGTCTTCCCAATTCATTCTTTGTACCAAAATTTGAGGCACTCTTATTAGTGCCAAGGGTAAACCTACAATAACCAAGATGCAAGTTTTCAATTGAATTCTTGTCAATAAAATTAAATAGGTCAACATTTTTCCAGAAACCAAAGCCCTTTATTTTAGCTTTGAAATATGTTATATATGAGTCTAAATATGTTATTGCAGAGTTATACGTCAATATAGGTCTCACTAAGGCGTCAAATAAGTTATTTGACACTCTGATAGGAAGGCTGCCAAGAGGATTAGTATATGATTGATAAGAAAACAAAACTTGTTTTGCCTTTCTAGTTAATTCAGCTGTACTATGCCTGGCACTTTCGTTTGATTTAATCAGCAGATTCTAAAACATTCTCATGTTTTCTCTTTTATAGACAAGTATAGATATTTCAGGCTTTTGATTTGTTGTTGAAGGCTTTTGCTTTGTTGTTGAAAAGACCATACTTTTTGTTTTATTTATGTTTAGAGAAAGCTGCCAATTTTCACAAAACATTGAAACTTTATTTTTTTTGGAGACCCTCCTATGATTCTGAGAGTAAAAGCAGATCATCAGCGAACATGAGGGAGTCTAGTTAACTATCTATAAGCTCCAAAGGACTTGAGATGTCATCTTCCAAGCCTTTTGTGATATCATTTATAAAAATTTGAACTCTAGTAATATCCAAATAATCAGAAATGTGATCTTTATACTTTAAAGAGGATTTTGTATTTAAATATTGTTGTTTTATTACTTTCTAAGGTCAATGAAGCATGCGTAGATTTTTATGTTATTTTTGTGTATAGATTTATTAATTAAAGATTGTAATATAAAAATACTGTCAGCAGTTCTGTGGTTTTCTCTGAAGCCAAATGGACAGTCACCCACTACTGTTATTAGTCTATTATTGAGGACAGTATTGACTATTTTAGGTAGATTACTGATTTAAGATCTACCTCTGTAATTATTGGGATCAGATTTGTCCCCCTTCTTATGAAGTGCGATTATATATGAGTCCTTCCATGATTTCGGTATATACCGTTTTAGAATTAAATTGAATCTTTTAACAATTGACTTGATTATCACTTGATTTGAGGTTTTAATTATTACATTTATATTTCTATCTGGTCCAGCAGACTTTTGTAGTTTAAGCCCACTGATTACCTTTTTTACTTCTGAACAAGATAGAACCACGCTAAGGGTAGCTATATCCGGTGATGATGATAGCCAGTGTATATATACTATACGAAAATAAAATCGCCGAGACTCGTGTTTCTAAATGTTCCCTTAAACATTATTTATCTTTATACAATGAACATGCATTTTATATTCAATACCTTCATTATTACATGGCTTCCATTGTGGTAGTTTTAGTAAGTGTCGATCAATCTTTAAATTATTTAATGAGGGTGGACATTTTCTTCATTTGTATGACAAAAGGCCAAGAACATGCAGACTTTTAATACGTTCAGGTATTTCACATCCAATTTTTTATGGTAATATTCTTTATAAAGCACAAAGGTGTCAGTATTTACCTCAGAAACTTACAAAACCTTTGAATAGACTTATTAAGAAGGGATATAATTACGATACTGTTGTCAAGTCATTAAAGATTGCATATTTTGGCGTTAATATTGAGTCACTGATAAGGTCTTTGCATCGGAACTAAACACATTTATTCTAAAAACAGTTGTTGGCATGACACGGGTTATGTTCTTCTCATATATGTTATGATGGTATGATACTAAACCCCTAACGGGAAGGATTGTGCCTGATGTTCATATGATGAAATCATAATCTTTCAGTCAGTTTAGTTGAAGTCTGGAGCTGGCATGTCAGTTAACTGCTAGTAGTCTGTTGTTATTTATGTATTATTGTCATTTTGTTTATTTTCTTTGGTTACATCTTCTGACATCAGACTCGGATTTCTCTTGAACTGAATTTTAATGTGCGTATTGTTATGCGTTTACTTTACTACATTGGTTAGAGGTATAGGGGGAGGGTTGAGATCTCACAAACATGTTTAACCCCGCCGCAATTTTGCGCCTGTCCCAAGTCAGGAGCCTCTGGCCTTTGTTAGTCTTGTATTATTTTAATTTTAGTTTCTTGTGTACAATTTGGAAATTAGTATGGCGTTCATTATCACTGGACTAGTATATATTTGTTTAGGGGCCAGCTGAAGGACGCCTCCGGGTGCGGGAATTTCTCGCTACATTGAAGACCTGCTGGTGACCCTCTGCTGTTGTTTTTTATTTGGGCGGGTTGTTGTCTCTTTGACACATTCCCCATTTCCATTCTCAATTTTATCTAAAAAATCGTTACCACAGATATTCATCAGAATCTCTGCTAAATTGTAGTAACTGCAGTTAAATAGGGAATGAGCTACCGCAAAGCTGGTTAAACATATACTGCACCAATAACTACCATAATGGACCATGTAAATGGTAAAATAAAACCAAGAATGAAACCAGTCATTCCTTATGAGATTACAAATGCAACTAGCTGCCGAAAAAAGATTTGGTTTGTAAAAAAAACCAGGTGCTCATCAAAGTTTCACGACTTTGCGCATCATTAGGGTTAAACAACACCTTTCAATCTAAGATACCAGGAAATAACAGATAACGAGGATTTGAAGGTTATCATCCAGAAATAACCCTTAGGAAACCAGAGAAACTTAGTACTACAAGGTCAAGGATGATGAACAGGGTTGTTGTATCAAACAATTTCAGAGACTTGTGCAAGAAGTTTAACACCAGACGTCATCTGGAATTAAAATGAGACGGAGAAAATCTTTGTACATAGCCCAACTAATGTATTAGCCAGGAAGGGGACAAAAACATCATAGGCTTAACGGGCATCACGAGGGAAAATATCACCATTCTTACTTCTTTAAATGCCAATGGCAGCAAAATGACTCCTCTGTGTGTCGTCAAAGTCATAACAATGAAATCTGTGGAATCTTTTGCCACCATTAATGCCTCCAAAGGTACGGTATAGACATACTAAACATACTAGGAAAAAGCCTGGATGTGCGATATTTTGGAAGAAATGCGGTTCTGTTGGATATTCATGAAACAAGGTAGTCAAATATCAAACGCAGCCGTACTGAATTTACCAAAGTACAACATAAAAATGTTATCATGAAGCCGTTAGTACTGATTTACAGGACAGTAGAAAAGTACAAGAAAAGTGGGAGGAAATTTTTAGCAGTGCAGTTGATATTTACATATAGAAGGACTGCAAAATATTGTTCATAAGGAACAATTTCTGACCTTTTGAAATTTTTAAAATATTAATTTTAAACTTTAGAGTCTCTACTGATACGTTGTCTTAAAGAGTCTTAGATTGATCTCCCTTTCACATTTACGTTCAACAGTGAGTGTGTTAGATTTTTTCATCAATACTTTGTCAACCTTTCATTCAAATGGACGAAATACATGACCACCAACTGATTTTCAATGAACTTTTTTTCCTTCGAAATTTTATACTTTGAAGAATGCTTAGCCTTATCGAACAAAAAAGGTGTAAAATAACAGATGTTATAATTTGGTTTATAATGAACTTCTTTATCATCATACATGTGTGCATCGATATCAAATGGTGTCTCTTTCGTTGTTTCTAATTCAATAAATTGGTCAGAGAGATCGGCGCCTTGGTATTTAATTTATTGAAATCTTCAGAGAAAACTACCAGAAATGAGATGTAAGTAAAACTACTTTAGCAAAGTTCTGTGTTTCTTCTGGACAAATTTCATGCCCACTTGTATTCTTTGGATGAACTTTTGTCTTAAATTTTATACTAAGAAAAATGTTGAGCTTTATCTAACAGCAAGGGTGTAAAATAACAGAGATGTTATAATTTGATTTAAAATGAACTTTTTTATCAGCATACATATATATCTGTCGATATCAAATGGTGTTTCTATCATTGTTTTTGATTAAATAAAGTGATACAGAGAGATCACCGCACTAGTATTTAATTTATTAAAAACTTCAGAGTCATCAGTAAAGTGCGGTTTTTGTGAGGTTGCTATCTAACTAACGTATATCCCACACCTCCTTATATTATTTTTATTCATATAAATATATTATTAAGGTGGTACCTAACACCTTGACTAAAATTGATTTGACTCGTTTAATTTTCATAAAATTTTAACAATTCATTTACATTGACCCATCTTGAATTGTACAATCACAGTAAATAATCTATCTAGTTATTTGCCCAAATCTGCAAATCTGGAGACAGATTTGCAATTTATTGGTTACACTGTTTATTCATATAAAGAAAACTTAGTTATTCATTGCATTATAGAAAATGTTTTATCAAATACCAAATATTTGTGCTTTTAGAATTAATTTTTAAAATAAGCCATTTAAAGGGAGATAACTCTTTTAGTACACAATTTATACAGGACATATAGGTAAATTTTCATTTTTTACTTGTAGCAAGAAAACAAGTTCGGTGACACCATTTTTTCTTTTTAATTTCTTAAAATATATTATAAAACCTATCTTCTCACTTTTTATTTTAAAATTCTGTCTCATAGATTTCTTTTTATGCACAAAAATGTGTTTTTTCACTATGATGAACAATCTAAGCAAATTTTGGCAATTTTGAACGACTCGTACCTTGAAAAATAGCGCGGTGACCCATACTTTTTATCATTTTTTTTTAAAAAGCATAGTAAAATCTTCATTTCAGCAAAGTATAAGAAAATTCTGTCATTTTTTTTCTATACCCCTGAACTACCTTAGTCGTTCTTTCTATGTGTTCTAGTAGTTTTTGAATTAGGGAAAAACGTCATGTCTGGAGATAGTTTTTTTGCAGGTATAAGCTTTATCGGGATAAGTAAGAATACATCATTTGTATTGTTGGTTTGACTTTTATATTTTAATTGCATCTACAATTATCTGAAGCCATTTTACTATAATTTTACTTAACCCCTGTAAATTAAATGAACATAAGCAGCTGGGTCATATCTTATTTATTAAAAATAAAAATATGCGGTAGGATAGCTAATTATATAGAGACCAAATGACGTTGATGTAGGAAACTATGGGATATCGTATGGTCTTCAGCGAGATATTGCTATCTACGTTGCCATTCTTTTCTGTTTTGACTTGAGTTATCATTGATATGTTCATAATAATAAATTAACTGTTAACAAAAATTTAAATGTTTGAATACTAAGGCGTTTCTACCTCAGGAATAGATTACCTTAGCTGAATTTGGCAAAACTTTTCGGAATTTTTGGTCCTCAATGCTCTTCAACTTCGTACTTTTTTTGGCCTTTTAAACATTTTTTGATTCGAACGTCACTGATGAGTCTTTTGTAGACGAAACGCGCGTTTGGCGTAGATATAAAATTTTAATCCTGGTATCTATGATGAGTTTATTTTATGAGACGAAGTAAGACCAATTGTTTCAATTTGTCTTTAAAAGAGAGACGAAAGATCTCAAAGGATTTGTCAAATTCATAAGTGGAAAACAAATTGGCAATCATGCCTTGTTTTGAATGGGGAATACTTGTGTAAGTGCAAAAAGTTAAATGTGTTTGTACTAATGCAAGAGACTTTTTCTACTCTTTTTTTAATACTTATATTTTCTCTTTTCACATACACCGACCCTAGAGTAGTTAATTTCACGATAACAATGAAGCCCGTTAATTGATGTTATCAGTTTGGATGATTGATTGTTGCAATTGGTTGATAAACGTCCAGTGGCAAATATTTCATGTATGTTCAGCGACTCATTTCACAAAAAATCTTACGAGAAAAAAACTCGTAAGTCATGAATATTTCAGTATAACTTACGATCAATTTTAGTCGCAAGATTTTTTGTGAAAAGAGCCTCAGGTTGTTAAATAATTTGGAAAAAAACTAATACTAAGCTAAAATCTTGTTTCGCCAGATGCGCGTTTCGTCTACAAAAGTTTGAAGAACATTGAATTGAGGACCAACAGTTCAGCTGAAAAAATGGTGTTCCTGGAAATGAAGTACGAAGAACATTTGAATCTAAACAAATGATATCGAATTTTGAAGGTGAAATTATTAATTCCTACAACAGAATGGGCATGGGGAAATATACCCCAAAACAGTGCTGTATTAGGTGACATGGCTTGGAAGCAATCTTGTGTTTAAATAGATATTTTGTTTCACTGTTAGAAGAGAAAATAATTTTTGTATAATCGGTTGCCGCTTAATCGCGAATAATTACACCCGATAAAAAAAGCCCGCTATACTGTACTCTATAATTAACTTTGAAAGATTTCGTGGAAGACCCAGTAATATAACGTTGTTCATATATTCAATAACGTGAAAGAAGATCCAGATGAGTTCTTCATCTTTGGTTGAAATTCCAAAGGAACCTAGAACGAACTTATGATTATTCAGGATTTTCTCTTTGGTAAGTGTCTTGGGAGAATATGCTGACTTTCGAAGTAAATAGTCAATACCTAATTCCTGTATCAAGCAATTGATGAAATGTTAGTTACACACTAAAACGCATCTTCGCTAGCCAAGGGTTACGATCTACTCCTGCTCTCTCCACCTTTTGCGGATTGAGATAAAATTTCGGAGACACAAGGTAAGGATTTGTATTGGTTGCAGTAGAAACTCGATCGCTGTATCCAATCAAAAAGCTGTACGTGTGTAAACGAGAAAGTGTTTGTAAACAATTGCCACATGTTTATTGAACAACAAGTCTTTACATTCCTAAGCATACGACTATATTTAGTGATAACTGATTTTTCTAATCAACTAATAGAAGTTCCTGTGTATGTTTCATGCACAAATGCATGAATGTTGACGTTATCTTGACGCTATCGTGTTTTTACCTCCAAATTGAAGAGTTTAAGTGCTACCATTGGTCAAGAATAATGTATTCGGATTGAGCGTGACTTAAATCTTCCGATAGATGGCGCAACATTGTTATCACAAATGTTGGCTTAATCCGCCAAGGGTGGAGAGAGCGGGAGTAGATCGTAACCCTTGGCTAGCGAAGATGACTAAAACGATGTTCTTTGATACTTTCTTTGCGGGGACAAGAACATATTTTTCGGAAAGAGGATCTACGTCTTCTTTGGGTTTAGACCATTGCCTGTCTTAATCCGCGACTGAATCTATCAGTATATTAAACATGTTAAAGTTGTGTTTCCATCTGATGTTTTTGCTTACGATATTTTGAACCTTTAAATAACACATATCGCAGAGAAGTGTTATTCGCAAAGTTCAGGGCACTAGTTATAACGTGGTCAGCTGGATTATATATGAATACGGAAATAGCACAGCTGCAGTCAGGTTTATTCTTGAAAGTCTGCAATAATGTTATCCGGCAGCTGAGTTGATGGCATAGAGATCTTTGGGGGTAAAAAAGGTTCATGAAAGGATCTTTTCTCCAAATCAAATTTTTCAATGCGAATCACTCTGAAAATTAATCGACTTCCAATATCCAAAATAAGAGCTGTTAGTTTGTTTTCGTTTGAACGCGGATATAAAATAAAGATTTTCAAACATAAGTTGCACAGAGAATGAAGTTTTGAAAGCTAGTGAATAAAGCTTCGTACAGATGCAAGTTGAAAGTGTTTGATATAAAGCTTTTACACTAAGTAGGAAAGTTTGCCGTCTAATTTTCTTGGTCATGCTGTATCGTCAGTTTGATTTGACAATGCTTACGGGAGTTATTGAACTAACCATTTACCAACACCTTGTGAACCCAACTACTTCCAGACCATTTAACAGAAAGCTCTTACTCATACTTGATAGGATTGTTTGTTATCATGGGTAGTTGACAATATTATACCGTCATATCGATCTGAACCTTTTTAGATCAGTTGTGGGACTTTGACCATTTTTGGAGTATTGTTACACCAAAATGTCCCGAATGGATGTTATTTGTATAGGAAATTAAACGATACAAATTTAACCACCGTGCTGTTTATCAAAATTTATCAGAACTGGCGGTTAAATGGATGCAAATTACAAAACTTTTTTTTATCCAGCAGGTTCTTTTCGTTTATACGTGCAAAGGTTTTTAGAATAGGAGTAATGTTACTTGTCTTTTGGAAAAACAGGATATGTATTATTATACATTTATTTTCTATATATGTAAGTCATGATAATGGAATTGTACGCCATAAAGCGAACTGTATGGAACTATTAAAATACTCAAATACTCATTGAACTACTACTTGCTGCAGAGATTTTTATTTTATTACTGTTCTATTCTTTACAAAATATCTAACTTCCTTTCAAACAAAAAGCGAACAGGAACAGGGACGAGATATTGGATTTTTAATGAAGTTATTTGATAATTATCTGTCTATATATGATATAAAAAAACATTATATATTTAACAAAGGCCAATACGTTTTCTATATACATGATTTAAGTAAGTCATAATGGAATTGTACGCCATAAAGCGAACTGTATGGAACTATTAAAATACTTAAATGCTTTTTGAACTTCTTTTTGCTGCAGAGATGTCATCAACTCCATTTGTTTTTCTTTTTGAATATTTATCCATTATATTGTTCATAAAACTAGTATGCCATTTTCAATCCACAATATTGATTGCAATGAAGCAAATATGCCCAAAACAATTCTAAATTGGTGTACAGAAGTCAATATTGTGTTTTATTATACCTCAGTTATCATTTTCTATATAAAATAAGTAAACAATATTTTGACTATTTATTTTTGTAATTTAAAAAAAAATCTCAGTTCAAATGGTATGTCTCGTCGAATATTTTTTTCACGTATACAATTAATTTTAAAGCAATCTTGGTCACTGAACTAGCCCTGTTGTCCTTTGAATGAACCTGTGGTCATTTTATTTTATTACTGTTTTATTATTTACAAAATATCTAACTTCCTTTCAAACAAAAAGCGAACAGGAACAGGGACGAGATATCGGATTTTTACGTTGTTTAAAAGCATAATTTTATCGATAATTCCCTTCTGAACTTTAGACCATTAGCATTCTCATTTAATATTGTAACTAGTCAAAATTCGTCTCTTATTTTTTTGTTTTCTTACCTTATTATGTTTTTGTTTTACTTTATATTTCGAGATAATTAGTATGTATTTATAATTTTAAACATTGCAATTTCCATCCTTTACCTCTATATCAAATAAAATCTGAAAGGGTTTATGTGGAATGTTAAATATCTTTCTTTTTCTTTTATTATCTTTAACAGTGTGAATTGTATCCCTGGTGTTTGATGGGGTTCGTGTTGCTCAGTCTTAAATTTTCTACGTTGTGTTTTGTGTAATGTTTTTTGTCTTTTGATTGTTTTTTGTCATGGTAATGTCAGTATGTTCGGAATATTTCGCCTCTCTTTTACACTACTGGTTGCTTTGAACCGTTAAAATACTCTTTTCGCAATGCAACACCAAGGACGGACTATGAATGAGGTCCTATAAATAATTATATCTTAGGCCGGTGTTTGAATAAATTTAATGTTTTGATAATAATAATAATGTTGTTTTACTTTCTTGACGAGCTAGTTATTGTATATCCTAGTTTTTGCATTAACTTTAAATTTAATTTAGTGAAGTTGAAATCATCCCTTCGTAAATTTTACGGACGCCATCACGAGTTTGTTGACCGTTACGGAATATCCGTTTCACAGATGATAGCGGATATGTTCCTAACGTCGTAACTACAATCCCGTCCCCTTTTCCCCAATGTGACCTACCGCTTTAGACTTATTACCAGGTTTGTACTAACATGAGCAACACGACGGGTGCCACATGTGGAGCAGGATCTGCTTACACTTCCGGAGCATCTGTGATCACCCGCAGTTTTTGGTGGGGTTCGTGTTGCTCAGTCTTTATGATGTTTTTGTGTACTATTGTTTGTTTGTTTATCTTTTTTCATTTTTAGCCATGTCAGTTTTTTATTTCGACTTATGGGTTTGAATATCTCTTTGGTATCTTTCGCCTCTCTTTTAATCACAAAGTAGAAGGTCAATATATCATTGAGTCGCAACTGAGAATTGGATGATTCTTAGACCCTCTTGTTAGTCTAATTATCACTTCATGGTAGGTTTACTTCGTTCTATTGTAAGTTCTATGAATTTTAACCCAAAACTATTTTGGTGCGTTTATTTCAATTTCTATTTCTTATCTCTACTTAGCCCTTTGTAGCTGCCTAATTTACTTCCCTCGTAGTCGTAGTAAACTTTCTTTTCAAAAATCGTCTATCATTTTAACCCACTATATTTACTTCAACCGAATTTCAATTTAAAGATCACCAGGGTCACTTATATAAAGGTTATGTGTTCTGATTTTACTTGTTAATCAACCAACATGGCAACAGTGACTAAACAAATAACATAAGGGCAAAATGCATTAAGTATCTTGTATCTGAAAAACCAGAATATTTAGAGAAAATCCGATTAGGACCAGACATGCTAAGAATTTTAAGATCTACTTCTCAGTTGCACCAAAATTATTAGATGAATCCTTATTGTAGTAATTGCCCTTTTGACTTATATTCCAGAAACTTAATAATTTAGATTAGCTAAACTAATATGAATATAATCTGAATGTATTTAGTTAGTCGCTCTATTTATTAAGAAGTCAAAATCAGTGCGGGTGTTGGAGTCGTTAGTTGTATTGTTCAAACATATCTATGTAATTAACAGTGGGTTATTTCATTCTATTTATAATGCAGTTTGTATTGTCGATTATAAATTGCCATCAACCCATCAGGTTATAAATGTGCATTTGAAATGAAGTCATGGTATTAGTGTTATATTGTTGTGATATTAGTATAGTATCAGTAAACCAGAAAAGTGAATATAAATTGAAACCTTTTTACATGCTAAACAATTAAAAAATGTGCCACAAAGATCAAATTTCCTAATGTATATCGCTTCTTTTACATAACGCATTTACAATCCCTCTAAACAGGTGGAGTTTGTTACAAAATAAACTACGCCTAATGAGGCGGAGTTTATCATTACAATTAATGAATAGACATGACAATAATTATCCACCTAAATAGAACAACCAATACACAAGTTTCATAATTAAAGAATATTTTCTGCCATTTATACAGAATATTTATATCTACATATACATATTAATTAGCATGTCTCTTCATATCATCTAGTATAAAACTATATTCATGAGAACAGTTTTTTTTAAAAATAAAACAGAAATGATGAAATTCTCACTGTTTTTATAAGCTTTGGTTTTTGTTTTGCGTTTACCGCTTTTTGTGCGAGGACGGGAATGGATATATCAAACACCAACATCAGATACAACATCTAAAAGTATGGTACATGTCACTGGTTCTGACGTGTCTGGAAAAATGTAAACGGAACAACGTCTGATACAACATCTAAAAGTATGTCACAACTCACTGGTACTGCCGTGTCTAGGTATAAAAGAACTCCTTTAGAGATAACAACCCAGTCGGATCAACAAACGTCGACTAACCCGAACATGCTGGAAGGTGAATGTTTTTCATTCGGTGGGTGTAAATTACCAGAATATTTTATTGATTCGTACTGCTACTGTGATACAAAATGATTACAAAGATTGTTATGCGAAACACAATTTGACCACGACCGTTTCTCAAGATAGATATGAGTGTATAAGAATAAATACCCAGAAAAACAAAAAGAAAGGCTTTCAGACAATATCGATGTGTTCTTTGGAATATCACGATAATACCATTAAAGAAAAATGCCAGGAAGACAGCATGATCATGATGATAGAAAATGGTCCACCCGTTGTCGACTATAAAAACTTTGATATTTTCAAAAATATGTACTGTGCAATCTGTAATAATGTTACTGACTATTTTCCCTTTGATATAAAATTTTACAATGCAAAAATTATTGACGAGGAAATGGATCAATTTCAGAATTTAACAAAAAAGGCAAAGCTAAGTTTATTGTTTACAGATGCTGATTACGAACTCATTCCACCTCCGGGTGTTGAACTAAGGACGTATGTTGCAGAAATGATAGAAAATAGCCATCCTCTTTGTAAGAAGTATGTCAATCCAATAGTGCAAACTGATGATGGAAGACATTTTGATACATACAGAAACTCTTTTTGTATATCTAGAAATGAAAGACAGCATCAGTTTTATTGTTTCAAATCTCTCTTGAATTTTATGTGGGCAGCTAACGAAGTACGCAGTTTGTCTGTCATTTTCTCCTTCAGAGAACCAAAGGCATATGCAGATGATGTTAACTTCTGCAAAGAATGGTCTATAAGAACTAGGAAATAACTGTATGAACCTGATGTCAGAAGTAAATTACAGAACTAGGAAATAACTGTATGAACCTGATGAAGTGAATTACATTTACAGAAATGAAACATCATGAATATACTTTATAATTGTCATTCTAGATCTGATGTTGCAACGTGTATATATATATAGATACTTAAAATTAAACTTTTTAGAATTTGCTCCTTGTCTAGTTAAAATAAATTATGTATTGGTATTCATATCTTTATATTCATTATTTAAGAAAAATAGGTAACATGGATGTGTTGATTTAATTCATTCAAATATGGGTACAATTCCTGGAGAGAAAGGTTAATTGATTGTTGTTTGCTAAAACGTCCAGTGGCAAAATGTTTATGCATGTTCAGGAAGATGGAGAGAAAAACAACGTTGAGCCAATGAATGTAGATACGTTGGGCCATTGTTGTGCCAACATACAAATGTTGTCTGGGACTAGGCTAAATTTGGGTTCCAGATTGGTAACAAATGATTATATTTAGGTTCCAGATTGGTTACACAAGGTTCTATAAAGGTTTCTGATTGGTTACACAAGGTTCTATTAAGGTTCCAGATTGGTTATACAAGGTTCTATCAAGGTTCCAGTGTGGTTACACAAGGTTCTATTTAGGTTCCAGGTTGGTTTTCCATAACGTTATATCATAACGTTCTTACAACGTAACTGGTAGTCCACACTTTTACGTTTCTACAATGTTAAATCACAACGTTCTCACAACGAAACAGAAACGTTACTGGAACATTTCCTGAACGTTTTTGTGTTTTGTGGGTAATTGTAGTAACTGATAGTTATTTCAAAGCGAATTACAACTAAGAAGTAAATCATGTATCTAAAGTATTACTAGTAGTCAGTATATATATATATATCCAACGGCTTTAGGTAAAGACGTAATAAACATGATAAAACGCATGAACTTGTGCAATGCCAATTATAAGTAAACAGTATCGAGAGGATGTACGATCTTATCAGTTCTCATAAGTGTGCATATATTGTAATATTGTTATGAGATGTTTTGATTTAACAGGTACAACACAACTTTCTACATTGTAGCCAAATTTTTTTTTTTTTTTACCTATGAAAGAATTTGGTAAAGGGTGACTGGGAAATATACTATTACATATGGTCACTTTGGTCTTTTTCCGACCGGCAGTAAAACTTGACCGAAGTTTGCCACCCGTTTAGTTGTGTGGGATGTAAACGTACGCAGTCACGTCATGTCCGAATGGGAATATAAGATCCAATGTCTCGTGTAGAGAGCAACACGCTCACTTCACTGTACGAACCCGTGCAAAAAATGTATGAAAGGTCCATACATGGCCTAGTGAAAGGCAACACTTGTGTTCTTGTTCAATTTACCTCATTTTATTCAGTGGCAGTCCAAACTTCCCTGACGTAATTCCGGAGGGACTCCTTCCCGGACCTACATGTAGTATGCGGTACTACTTTGTGCTTATCCTGAACATGCATGACATATTTGCAAGTCAACGTTAAGCAACCAACATTCTGCCATTATGTACGCGTGTCATTAATAAATAAAGGGGCTCAGAAATTGTTCAGTACCAACTGTGAAACGTTTATTTTTTTATTTATAACTATTAAGACATGAAAGAAGAAACAAAGCAAATGTCGAAGGTTAGGTTGATGATTGATGCTTTGCTCAACCGCATAATTTGTCGATGACGCTACGAGTAACTTGGGAATATAAAAATGGTCCCTTTGGTCTTCTCCGAAGTAAGTAAAATTTGAATGAAATGCATATGAGTGGGTATAGACTTTAAGGTGCCTATAGTAACCAGGATTACCAATCTTTTAGATGTTGGCACCACAGTAGACAGACTGTAAAGTTCGAGGAAATTAAGCATAATGTTTATACCTTAAAAATTAAAAACAAAAAAAAACATAATTGGAGAAAGTAAACCAGTTGATATTAAGAATTATCTCATCATCTTTATCTCTTCACATTCAAGTAACTGTATTACTATTGATGGCTATAAGTTACATGTATGTTCATTGTATACACATATTCTTTGGCCTTAATGTAACTTTATTGTTATCTATGATCCCTTTGGACCCGCCTCTGAGATTCAGGCCAAAAGTCTATATTGCATTGATGGCTTTTGATTGCTGTCTCTATCAAAAGAAGATGTGGTATTTCAAACAACTCTTCGTAAGAGACCAAACGACACAAAAATGAACAACTATAGGTCACCGTCAGGCCTTCAACAATGAAAAAAGCCCATACCTTATAGTCAGTTATAAAACTCATGAAATGACAAATGTAAAGCAATTCATACGAGAAAACTAACGGCCTTATTTATGCACAAAATAGTGAACAAAAAATATATATAACCACTGAATTACACGCTCTTGGCTTTGGACAGGCAAATACAGAAAATGGCGGGATTAATACTTCCAACAGTGTGTTGACAATACAACGGACATTATGGATTGCTGTCTGCATGTTATGGTGGTATTTTGTTTTCAAACATGAATATTGGTTTTCATCATATCCAAGCATAATTTAATACATGCAAAATTCATTGACAAACACAATATTGTGTCAACAAAACGTACAGTATAAAAAGATGTAATTACAACATAGCGTACCCAACATGAAAATTAACGTGTATTTTTTATTTTTTTTGTTACACTATAAACATACGATCTTTACAAGTTTGTTAATTTTAAACTATGAAATTTTCAAAATGTATGTTTCAAAAACTATGAGGTACAAGAAACATTAAGCTTTGATAAACTTTCTTCTTTTAACCATCATACATTATACTATGCGTTTGATCAACTTTCTTCTTTTGACCATCAGACATTATACTATGATATTGCTCAACCTTCTTCTTTTAACCATAAAAAAAATATACAATGAGTTTAATCAACTTTCTTCTTTTGACTGTTAGACATTATACTATGAGTTTGATGAAGTTTCTTCTTTTAACCACCAGACCTTATACTATGAGTTTGATTAACTTTCTTCTTTTGGTCATCGTACATTATACAATGAGTGTGATCATTTTTCTACTTTTGACCATCAGACATTATACAATGAGTTTAGTCAGCTTTCTTCTTTTGACCATCAGACATTTGACTGAGTTTGATTAAATTTCTTCTTTTAACCATCAGACATTATACTATGAGTTTGATCAACTTTCTACTTTTAACCATCAGACATATGCATTATACTATGAGTTTAGTCAGCTTTCTTCTTCTGACCATCAGACATTTTACTGAGTTTGATCAACTTTTTTTTCTTTTGACCATCAAACATTATACTATGAGTATGATGAACTTTCGTCTTTTAACCATCAGACATTAAATTATGAGTTTGATCACCTTTCTTCTTTAGACCATCAGAGATTATACTATGAGTTTGATCAACTTTCTTGTTTTGATCATCATACATTATATTATTAGTTTGATCAACTTTCTTCCCAATAACAAAACTATGTTTACTGGAAGGTTCAGATTTATAGATTGTATATATAATTTTGTTTGTGTGTGTTAATATTTTTTTTTATGAAATTGTAGAATTTCATGGTGAGGAGTGTAAGAAATATATTTATTTATGTTCTTATTTTGAATATTTGGTAGAAGATACATTTATATATAAGCACTAATAGTGTATACATGGTCACTTGGCTGCCACTATTTAGTCTATAGGTAAGCTTTTTGTAAAAGCTATTTTTTCTATGTAATCATTGACGTTTACGGCGCTAAATATATTTGCTGTATTTGCCGTCCGTCTTAATGACGTTATGTTTTCCAATGAATGTTATTTCAATTTGTTTACGGCCGTTTATTATTTGGATTTCATTTGGACACACAAGATGATTTTTGTAAGAGAGCATAATCGGTAAGCATATATTTAATCCGACTTCATCATTCACTTCTTTAGCAATAATTGTAACAATGTTCCAAAATGAAATATATTGATTTAATCATTTGAATGATCAAACTTTGTACTTTTATCAGAAAACAGGTTTCTGTACATTTTATTATGATTGAGAAGTAAGTAATGTATTGTATATTATTTTTATGATTAACGGAATTTAGTTTCACTGTTATTTATGATTTAGAATTAATGTATTTGCAGAGAATCGTATCGTATACAACGAAATTAAAGTACTGATTTCATACGCACACTTGACTTTGTTTTGATTTACTGTTTGGTCCAAACATAAGTAGTTTTTGTTTGTGTTTAAACTTCAGTGATTAGTTAAGATTGATACTAAAAAACATCCTGACAAAACGGGCTGTTTAGATCATGTAAATCTTCAAGCTCGCGGTTTTCGACATTCCTGTTTATTCATATATCTTTTAATATCAATATCAACTTATAAATAAAACAACAGCAATGAACACAAGTTTAATGAATGAAATATTTTATTTTACAACAAAGAACAGACAGGTTACATACAGCAAAGCTTTAATCATGATAATTACATGTAGTACATGAATAAACACTATTACAGATATTGCAAAATATGAGATGTTTTACTCGTACTTTTGTCCTTTTTGATAAAATTGATTTTTTTGTATCAGTTGTAGATTATTTATAATAATTATATACACTTGATATTTCTTTATGCCTTTTAACGTCTTGAATTCAAAGTAAAGGATTTTTTATAAACTTCCTTTAACGGACGTATACTTATATGTTGACTTAATCGATTTAATATCATGAACAGTTAACCATTTACGAAATAAAAGGATGAAATAATCATATTTTAGATATCATTTTTTTGTCGAAAACCTCACAAAGTAGGTTCGATAAAAAACAATTCAAACTGAAAATTAATCCCCTCATTTCCCCCTCATTATGGACAACTAATGTATAATTGCACCCTGAATATATTTCTATTTTGAATCTTGCTCGTTTGACATTTTTCGGTATTTAACATAGCACTTATATCACGGCTACGCTTCTGATTTTTAAGCTTACAAAGTTTACAAGGTAGACAATATCCATTTGTTCACGAACAGAAAAATATAAAGCGTGTACAATTCACCTATAACTTTACAAATTATTAATTGTACTTAGGAATTGACAAAATATAACGTTAATATCATCCTAGTAGAAGGCTGTTGCCATGGTAACTCAATATGCCTCAATACTATCAGCAAAATACCTCAAACATTTAAATGTGATGCTAAGAATGAAACAAATATTAATACTTAATAACATATAACAATTGAACAAAATGTAATCCTGATATAAAAAAAAATCTAAATAATATTCTACCATGGCTACGTTGATTGTGTAATTCAAATAGACAAACAGAGAGACAATAAATATGAAAACTGTCCTTGGTCTTTTTAAAACTGTATTGTGTTCAATGATTATATTCTTATTACATTTGTTAGTGTTCTTAAGAAATAAAACAATTCTTTTAGAATATTGTCATTTACATATTATCGAACTTAAAAAAATAAAAGTATGCATCATCATCTCAAACCAACTAGACACAAATATGTATTCACATTTATATATTTATAATTGTATCTTAGAACAAATATATAGGGAGCTCTGACTATATGTTATGGGCTTTTGGAAGGTGTTACATATAGTTTCTAATGCAGCATTCAATTTTATAGGTGGTGGTCATATGTTTATATACAGCAAATCAACAAAATATGTATCTAGATTACCAATTAAACATTGATCACAACGATTAAAAAGAAAATATAAAGCAGCATACACGATATGTGTTCTGTCTGATTTTGAGCTTTAAACAAAACAAGTATAGATAAACAATCTTTTACTGTCATTGGCAAAATGCAAATTAAATATGTATAAATGTAGACCAATAAGAAAAACCATCATCAATTATAATGACGGCAATCAATCAAATTAGTTGTTCATATTTATCTTATTGAAATCACTAAATCACAATGATTTTGTCAGATCTAACACACATGTCACTTATCAAGCGGGTAATCACTGCCCTTAATTCTTAAATCGACATTCCAGATCAGTTGATAGCACATCAATTGACATATTTATTTTGTAAAATAATATACACATGGAAAAAAGTATTGCAACAACAAATTTTATTTTTTTTGCTAAATAATTTGTTGAAATAAAATAAAATATAAATAAAACTAGTTAAACATTATTTTAATATCACCGGAGTTTAATCAATAAATATCGACTCTTCCTCTCAGTTCTTATCTGCACATGCAGCTACTGTACTCGTAAACACTAAAATAGATGTTTTTATCCTCATTGTTTTCAACACTTAAAATAACCAAGCTTATAAATTTATGTGATTGACACCTTGCAATTGGTCATCCACAACTCATAACTGCAGCAAGATGGCAGAAAATCAGCATGAGGGAAGCAGGTTGTTCGCTGTGACAATTGCACGTATTGTTGGTCATCACCATTCGTTTTGAGAATAAAAATCAGGCAAGAAACGACGATGCTAAAGACCTTTCGAGGTCAAGAAGACCCCCTATAACATCTGCTAGGGAAAATCAAGCATATTGAAGGTAGGTCAGAAGGAAATCCATTACAAACAATACAATCCTAAAAAGACAGTGATGACCATACAGGAGCCTTTAAACAAAGACTGTTTGAGATCGGCTCATCGCTACTGGAGGCTACGCAAAAAGTACTAATTCTTTGGCGTATAACGATCAACCATGATGTGAACAATCATCTAATGATTAATTTTGAAATCTCTGACTCTTTCACGTGTTTACATTGAAAAGTTTTATAATTTTTACATTGAAAAGTTGTAAAATGCGTTTATTTTGTATAACAAAAATACTTCAATTTGTTCTAAAAAATTTTGTAAGATAAAACTTTTTTTTTCATACATTTTTTGTTCGTTGTAATGTCAATGATATCATTAACTACGTTTCAGTATTATTTTACAAATATTTTATCATATTCTATCCAAAATAAGGGACTGATTTTTCAAGTTTTAAAACATCAAGGTGTTGCAATTTTTTTCCATGTGTATAGTTAAACATTGATGTTAATAAGATTTAAAAAAAGAATAAACATATTTTAAAAGATTGTTTATATTTTTTTTTATTAGATAAGGATTCTATCTAGGTAAACTGTTTTCTATACACCAACAGTTATATTGAGTGGTTAACTATCATTAAATATATAACAATACAAGCCTCTAAACAAGTAAATAAAGCAACAAGAAAGGATCTAGCATGACATTTTTTTACAATTATGTGTAAGACAAATTAACTCTTCTTATATTGGAAAATTGTTGAAGCACAGGCGTGCATGCATTCAGCAATCTTTGTCTTCTATATCTTTCCTTCTTCTCCAACTTAATTCAATAAATCTGTAATAGAAACATGTATAATTGAGAATTGAAATGGGGAACATGTGAAAGAGACAGCAATCCCACCAGAGAGCAGATTACATAATTCTAAAAATTACCCATTGAATAACCAATCCAAATGTAATCAAAGAATTCAAATACGGAAAAATAGTTATTCTTTTAATTATATTGACAATGGAAGTTTAAGTATTCACCGTTGCTGTGATGCGACGTCATCGAAGACGTCTTGACAACACCTATTGTTCATGTTGTTGTATGACGTCAGATGAGTTAACTAACATAGTTTATTTCATTTTGTATTTAACTGGGAAACCACGGTCATACATTGCAAGTAATATAATAAATACAATTATATAAAGATCTTCAGGCATTCGAACGGGTTCGATTCATTAGTATGAATTCCCTTTGGCTCACACATTTTTCACATCCTGTGCATGCGCTATAAACATAATTGGGATTCTGGAGTTTGAAATATTGAAACAGTACACAAACGTGCCTTTGCTAATTATCGATATGTGATAATAACATAACTTATAGACGACGACTAGGGGTCGATAACAATGTGTTTTATACGACAACTGTAAAGAACAACTTAAGTGATAACTCATAATACTATGTATTTCCCGTTTCATGTAAATGAGAAAACTCGTGTTACAAACGACGCACAGTTTTGTTTCTAAAGTTCCACGAGAGGCGAGCAATTGCGTACACCTCACTTTAAGTGGTAAATCATAGAAACATTACCTAGATAAACAAGTGATACATTAAACACATGTATGTATGATATTCCTAAAGAAATATCACAATTCGTCCATTGCTGGATTTGTCAGACTTATAATACAACAAGCTGAGTGTGATGATGGTTTATCAAATAATAGTAAATTCCGTAAGTATTATTTTAGGTAACTGCAAGAAGATAAGTTATTTCTGTCAAAGGAACATATCATTTAAAACGTTAAAGGTCGTATAAAACAAAACAAAATATAAAACCATGTGCAAAGTGAGAAAAATTAAGAAAAGAAAAATATTGTAAACAATAGAATGCACGTTGTACTACATAACACATGAAACATAAAGTTAAAAGGAATCAGAAAGTTTTATTTATGGTCATCTTTACTTATCTGCTTAATTTCTAGCTAAATAAAAAAGGAAACCAACTTTTGTGTTCAATTTACCCAATGTTTTAATAAAGAAGCCGAAGCCCTTCGTATTTTGTTAATTTATTTGGGGTAAAATATCATTGAAAATGTTATAAATCAAAATAAATGTAAAACTTTCGAATCATATTGGAAAATTTCATCAAAACATACGATCGTTCTTTTGCTACATGTATTTAATAAACATTTGTAAAGAAACAAAAGACAAATACCTTTTTCACAAGTAAATCGCATTGAAGTGTGACATGATAAATCATTCCATCCATACCCGGTGAGCTCATGCGATGCAAGGCAATGTTGATTGCCGTCATAATTGTTTGGTTGTCCCTTTTCCCAATCAGTAAAGGTGATAACGTTCTGACTGTGTGACCATATCCAAACACCTTCTTTTTGTTCGTCTGTTCCACCTAACCAGTAATCTACAAATTTTGTTAACACAGTATTAAAACACTTTTTTCCTTTATACATATTATCCTCAAATCTATGCTAGCTTCAAGTCTGTTTTTTAAACAAGTTACTCTCATGTTAACTGTTCTATGCTTTGACGTAAGAAATTATCAAAACGTCATTCGTGTATCTTCAAACTATTAAAGTAAAATAAAGACTTCCGAACTTTGACATGAAGTAATCGTACAAGCTAAATTGCGTATTGTTTGACATAAGGGCATAGGCCAAACACTGAAACATATAGTTCCCTTAAATCTGTTTCGTCGGTTTTAGACATTTTTCAATTTGACTAGATCAAGAAGTTTGGTTTTCTTCTTAATTGGAAGTTATTACAAACATCGCCAGAATTCTCACAGACAAGCCTTATAATGCCTTATAATGCCAAACTAAAATCTATCGTATTATAAAGACGTAGGGTACTATAAATAAGGTCTACAAACATCAAATTAAACGGTTAATCGGTTGACCGATGATCCGAGTAACCAGTTAAACAAACTGTTCTATTTGACAAGACTACTAAACATATATATTTAACTGGTAGGTAGAATTATCGTATGCACCTTAATTTTGATTTATGACTTTTGAAAAGCGGAATACTGTTGCATTTTTTTGAATTAAACGTACTGGCATAACATGATTTCAAAATGGCTAAAAATAAGGAACATGTAAATCAATGACTGTCGTTTGTTGCTGTATATCATATTTGTTTTTGTTCAAACATACGACCGTTGGTTTTTCGATTATATACAATAACATTTCATGATTTTTTGTAGTTTTAATGCTGTATTGGTTTCGCTACCTATTGTTGCTTACATCTACACCATTTTGTACTATTATTTGTCTATTTGTAGCCATTGCTCTGTCAGTTTATTTTCTATCTATGAGTTTGACTCTACCTATGGTATCTTTCGTCCCTCTTTTATAGCTGGCTCACTTACTTGCATCTTAATGCATTGAATATACATACTTGACTCGCCTGCTGACATCTTAACAAACTCGTTTTCACATTTTGAATCAACTTCTACAAGCATTCCTTCCTCAGCTTCGCAGGCAATCTGTAATATATACATATACCCTGTCTAAATAACAGCCCAACAATGTTAGACCTGTAATTTTTTGGAAGCAAATGTTTTGTTTTCCCCTGATCTGGATTCGAACACATCGAGAGGTCATGGCACCAAATCAGATTGAGCAATTCCGACGCACTAGACCACTAGAACACATGGACCCTACATAAAATTATATATAGGTAGTTTTTTTGTTCAAATTGTATCACATATTTCATATCGGGACCTTTTATTGCTTATTATGCGGCAAATGTTTTGTTCATTGTTAAAGGCCGTACAGTGACCTATAGTTGGTATTTCTGTGTCAGTTGGTGTTGTGTGGAGAGTTGTATCATTGGCAATAGTACGAGATCTTCATAGTTTTAAACCTTTAGCAAGAATAAGCCTTAGATAATATACCAAAAATTATCAATAATTTTGATAATCAAATTTGATAAAGAAAGTGGTAAAATTTCTTGTGTATTTACCCAGATAGTATATAACTAAATGTCAAAGTAATGCAATCAATGTATAATAATATGAGATAAATTTTTAATTACCAACCTTAGCATCTGTCCAAGTGTTAAGTTCATCGCTGAAGTAGTAGCATTTGTTTCCGTTTTTTAACCATCCGTTTGGGCATGCAAGTGAATCTGAAATTTAATTTTAGCTTTTAGAAAGAGAGATATATATATGACATAACGTAAATTAAAACAATTCTTTATGGTTTTTGAATGAATATCGAGAATACGATTCAGTGACAAATGTATGATTTGAAACTTAAATCGTTTCTGTCCATAAACGAAATTCGTTTTTTTGGTAATCACAAGCTCTGTTTCTATTATACATTTAACGGAAACTCTACAATGTAAAGTGTTTAAGACAGAAGACTGGTGCTTATGTTTGAGATATTTACGAAATAAGAATTATATATACATTCATAATGTGCCTGTTTCATCTCAGGAGTCTAACGTCAGTGGTTGTCGTTTGTTTATGTCGGTCATATTTTTTTTGTACAATGTTTAAAATTATTTCGGCCGGTAGTTTCTTATTTGGATTGAATCATATTTTGTATGTCGAGGCTTTAGATAGCTGACTATACGGTATAGGTTTCCTGTTTGTTGAGAGGCCGTACGATTGACTATACGGTATAGGTTTTCTGTTTGTTGAGAGGCCATCCAATTGACTATACTTACTTACGTTCACTGTATGGAAACTTTGGTGGATAGTTGTCGAATGGGTTATCATACCTCATGTCGTTATGTTATAGTCTTATGTTGCAGTGTAGATTTTCCCGTATTATATATAAACAATATACACGATTCTATTTATTAATTCAGTATCGATACCAGGATTGACATTTTTTATTGGCGCCACACACGGGTTTTGTCTACAATGGACTAATCAGTGACGCTTGAACTGATTTTGCTATGTGCTTTGTTTATTTGCCTTTTTATGTTTCTTTGTTACATATATATGACGTGACTCTGTACTTATACATCCTGTAATTGTGTTATTGTAGTGGTAAACTTTTGTAAAATTGTCTTAAATGTTTGCTTATATGTTTGATTTATATGGCATTTTGTACTTCTTTGTAACATATATTGCATTTTTGTTTTTTTTAGTGATTAAGATTATGACATAATGTTTTCTGCTGTATTCTTGACATTTTACAAATTATGTATGCTTGATTTGTTCACGTATCGTTGTCAATATAAAGAAATTTGATGCCACTGAAATACAAGTGAGAGGTTTAGCTAGCTATAAAACCAGGTTCTATCCGCCATTTTCTACATAAGAAAATGCCTGTTCCAAGTCAGGAATATGACAGTTGTTATCGTTTGATGTGTTTGAGTTTTTGATTTTGCCATTTAAGATAAGGTACTTTCCGTTTTTAATTTTTCTCGGAGATCAGTGTTTTTGTGATTTTACTTTTGTTTATGAAACGTCTTGGCAAGCTGCGTTTGTTTGCACATGTCCTAGGTCTTGGCCTTGGTGTTCAATGGTTGTCGTTTGTTATTGTGGTTCATAAATGTCTCTCGTTTCGCATTTATTATATAGATTAAACCGTTAGTGTATATATATCATCACAATTGTATTGCCCGATACAACATATAGGCTTTTGTACTGAATAGTGTGATGTTTTTCACGGTTATAAATATTCAGGTACCAGTTTGTTTGTATGATCTGTAACGTATCGATTGTATTTCATGACATAACAGAATCATGTCAACAGTTGAAAACAACAAAATGTTGCACAGTAGAATAAATACAGTTTTAAAAAAGATCCCATACGACAGACAAATAAAGACAACAGAGTATACCGCTGTTCAAAACTCGTAAATCTAGATCTATGGACAAAAAACTAAATCGGGGTAACAAACTAAAACTGAGGGAAACGCATTAAATATAAGAGGAAAACAACGACACAAAATTAAATTGTAACACACACAGAAACGGACGAAGCATTAGACAAAATGAGGATAACAAATATAACATCAAAACCAAATACATGAATTTGGGATAGAAAAGTACCGTGACACGTCTTATAGTAATGTGAATTCACACTCAAATATAAGAGAAAACAAACGACACAATGGAAACACAACGTTAAAATGTTACACACACAGAAACACTATACTACAGAAACTATAATATAACAATGGCCAGTTTCCTGACTTGGTACAGGACATTTTTTTAAAAACAAATGGTGGGTTGAACCTGGTTATGTGGCATGAGAAACCTTGCACTTTAATGGCAATGTTAAATATAACATTAAAATGATAACATAATATTACAGGACTACAATACAAATAAATAAGAGAACGTATTTGACAAAGAAACACATGACGAAAAGATAACAAAAGGCATCAGGTTTCAAATTCAATCCGCCAAAAACGCGCCTCGTCCACACAAGACTTACCAGTGACGCCCAGATATAAAAGTTCCAAAGTAAAAAAAAGTACAAAGTTGTACAGCACTGATGATCAAAAGTTGGAAAAAAGTTGTGCCAAACACGGCAAAGTTTTTTTGCTTGGGATAAAAACATCCTTATTATTTAGAACAATTTATGTTATTGCAAACAGTAAATTTTATCAAGGAATATAAAAGATATACATGATAAACTGAAGTATTAACTAATTACAGAAAACCAAATACATAATACAAAGACCAACACAGAAAATAAACACACCCGACTTAGTCAAGGCCTCAACGCAAAAAGTCATAAAAATAACGTCACATACGAAGTTGTGAAAAGGCACAAAAATTACGTCACATTTGAATTTCTGAAACGGCACAAAAATGACGTCACATTTGAAAAACTATATCTCAAAAATAAGATAGAATTAGAATTGTTTCAAGATTATAAATGAACTAAATACTGAAATAAAAATTTAATCACAATGCACATTGCAATACTTATTAATAGCAATTAACTATATTCCATATATGTCCGGTTTGTTTTCAATCTAACTTCAAACGTAAAACATCGTACAGATTACGTTGAACAAATTTAAAAATCTAATAAATGAAGGCGGTGATTAGTTTTCTGTATCATAACACATGAATATAATAGAAAAGACGTCAACAAATTTGACAAAATCCGATGAGAATTATAAATAAAACATCAAACTAAATACATGAATTTGGGATAGATAAGTACCGTAACACGTCTTATAGTAATGCGAATTCACATTCAGCAAAACAGTCACAATCGGGAATAAGTCACGTTCGGTAATTAAAAGATTAGACGTCGTAATGATAAACCACAATCTACCATGTGGTAAAAATTTCCTTAGCTAGTTTGGTCAAAGACACATCGTATGGATTAACCAATTCGTGATGGTGTCCATAAAATATACGGAGTGTCAATTTTAATCTGTCTCTTCATAACTTTGTTGGAGCAGTTTCTGTGTAAGTAGCACACTCCTGTATATGAAGATCGTATAGTGTGATTAAACACGATAATAACGTATTAATTGTGATATGTAAACACCATGCGAAGGGGCAAAGGGTATGTTACTGTTGAGAAATGGGAAATTGATAATTGGGAAGTTGAAATCGTCCCGTTTATCATAGATTTTCGTGTGAAGTCGTCCATCTGGGTCAATATAGAGGACAATATCAAGGTATGAAGCAGTCCTTCTAGTATCAGTAGTATCCTTAATTTCAAGTTCGCTGGGATATATGAGATGTAAGTATTGGCTAAATTATGCATGTTAATCATGAGTGCAATAATGAAGCTATTTGATTTTAAATAAAAACCACAGGCTTTGATGATTTCATAGCAGTAGTTAGCACATTTGACAAACCTAATTTGTTAAACGTTATTATCCTTATGATCCTAGTATAGATAAGTGTAATACGTAAACATATTTTGGTTAAGTAAACCCTTCGAATATGTAGAAACACAGATGAAACCTCAAAATGTGGTTATTTTTGCTGTTTTTGTAGTTAAATTAACATTAAAAGAAAAGTTGTATTAAAAAGAGAACGTTCTGTACGAAACTGTTTCAACATCATAATATGGATAGCTTACAAACTTGTGTCTTTAAAAAAGAATACATAGTTGATTTTAGATATAAACCGGAAAACAAGTGACCTTAGTATACCTTATTCTTGGTAGTAGATAGTCTAGCAAAAAAAAAATATTACTTCAAATTTTGAAGCAAGATTGTATATGTGTATTAATATTTTAACCACTTAACTAACTATCATTCTTTTCTTTATAAATTATTCATGTTATTGGACAAGACTCACCGTTTATAACAATGAAATCGCATTTTAGGGGACACGCAAATAACTGTTTCCAGGTTTATGCATTACACATAACAAAAATGTAAATCCGTTCTGCAATTATTTATGGTCCAACGTGAGTGCTTTCGCAAACACGAAAAAGACAAAAACTGTCATTTCTGAGGACAGTCACAAACATACGAATCTTAAACAAAAATAGAGGCTTCAAAATTCTATATAGTCGATGGTTAACTCAGCTAAGTCTAGAATGATAACACCAGTCGAACGTTGCAATTTAACTAGGATAAAAATCGTTATTGATTTACAATCAATAATTGCATAACAAACAAAATAATTGTAAATAAAATCATATAACAAATTGGGGAAATAAATAAATGGAAAATGCCAATGCTATCACCTTTATTCTGTCATTAAGACACAAGATGGATAATCAGATCTGTACACATGTTGCATGTAGAAACGACATTTACATGAGAAAATAATGAAAAAACCCTCCACCTAAAAAAAAATTTAGACCTAAAAAATTCAAAAAGTATCATAACAATTCCTTTCAAATCGAGTTCAACGACGATGCTCCGATTGCATAACTATGTCTTATTCAACTTGTTATATATACATGATATATAGTGTTTTTAGTAGAAGGTACTTTGTTACAAGCTATATTTGTTGTTTTTAGAATATAACCGCGTACAACTACTTTACAAGTTTAGTGAATAGTTTTCTGGTACATGTATCATAATTCTGTTTTTTTAATGATTTTATTCGAAAATTTCAAACAATAGTCAAGTTTGTAACTTAATAAAACATGATCATGGTTGTCCAATAACGCTGAACTATTTCGTGAATCAAATTCAACTTTTAAGGTAAGTTTGCGCATTTTCTTTTTATAAATTAAAATAGTTTAAGGGTTATACGGATATAAAAATATTAATACTTGACGTATATTTGTCAAACACGCTTTCAGAAAACAGGGAATAATACATTAAAATCGAAATAATGTTGGATGAGAGTTACCTGATCGGATCTTCAACATCAATGCATCTACTGATTGCTCACTTTCTGGGCAGCAGGATTTATCTAGGATGCATTGCTTTGTTTTCCGATCATAGCTAGCAACACAGCATGCTTTATGAATTGAACAAAAAGACGCACACGCTGACAGCGATCGTGATTTTTGCTGAATGATTGTGGTACTGCTAGGAAGAATTCTTCTGTCTTTTGTAGTAAAATAGTCACGTTTTACCACATTCAGCTGTGCAACACCCTTTGCGAACATAACACACAAACAAACTATCGGAACATTAACTCTCGTCGTATGCAAAATAATCATGGCGAACTATTGTCAGATTCGTCTAATGATCAACATGATATCAATGTTCGTAGGAGATAAATTGTCAGATTCGTCTAATGATCAACATGATATCAATGTTCGTAGGAGATAAATTGTTTTCCAAGCACGCACTTCAATGAATTGCGAACAAATGTATATGGAATATTACAGATTTAATAAATGATTACGAAATAAAAGTATTGGCTAATTGAATGAATATAAATCAGTTGAAATATCATTACATATGCTGTGGGTGTTCAATGTTACAAAACAATCCAATCATAATATTCCATTCATACTATAACATGGATACATTACTAATGTGTAGGCTGTTATTGTGCAGAATTACAATGACAAATTTTATATATTACTCTCTTATAATTTCAAAGAACAATGTAAGATTTTCTATTTTGTAAGCATATTCCTCGACACTCCTTCTTGACAACAGATGTAATCATGAGAAAACCTAGTCGAACAAGGACAAAGGAAGAAGCATAGACTAGATATCGACTTCTTTAACCAACAAATGCGCGCACTAAATAAAGGCAAGAAAATACCAACACGTTAAATAATGGGTCTGTAGCAGTTATAATGGTGCCTGAAAAGTACGTCATACCTCTCCATATCAACAAAATTATTGCAATTCAAACAAAAGTAAGGGTAAAATACAAGATCAGTAAACAATTCATACGTAAAATTTGTATGTTTTGATACTCGCCCACTATACCATGCTTACCTTTGAGGAACTTGTTACAAACCTCTTTTTTATGATTTTTTTATAGAATTTTTAAGTTGTTGTCTAGAAATTAATGTCTATGCTGTTAGGTGACATCTACCATAGGACTATGATATTTAAAAATATAGTTATATAACAGGGATTTTAACAATAAGGGTTGTGTATTTGTTCTTCAAAAGTCTTTAAAGACGTCAATAGTTCTGTTCGAGCTAGCAATACCACTTCAGAATCTCCAATTTCAATCTCATAACTCATAACTGTCATTGAAAAGATTCTATTTAAAATTGACTTATCAGGTCGGTACTGGAGACATAGGGACACATACTAAATATTTGGGAAAAAAACACAAAGTGTTCATATAGACTAACATCCCTACAAATCTGATGTATAGGCTTCAAAAACTTGTTTTGATTCGACGTCAGCAACGACGTTTTGACAAAACATATTGTTGTATGACGTCAGAGGGGTGAAATTATCGGTTTAATTTCACTGGGTAATCAATTTAATTCATGATAGCCAATTGAAAATCACCGTCCATAAAATATAAATTAAAACAACATGAAAATCAAATAATCTCTTTTGATCAACATTTTATTATAGAATGTTTTTATGTAAACGCCCAGACATAACATATAAGACCACCAGCAACCATCGACACCAATTAGCCGTTTCAGAATCTAATGCATCATGGGTAATATTTTCAAAAATGTACACCGAAACGTCGTGATTGGTTGAAAACGTCCAAAACAATGGAAATTCAACCAATGACGTGACGTTACTTTCATTTTGGGGTACGAACAATGAAATTACCCATCGTCCTTTAGATTCTGAAATGGCCAATTGAGCAACAGATACCAGACTCAAAAGTAGAACATACATATTTAGGAGGGATAATTTTAAGACAGTGATTTAGGAACACAACATCACAACACATGGTAACAATCACGACATGATTAGAAATTACATCTGCGCAAAAAACAACCATAAAACTAACATCCATACAGAGGAAAAAAATGGTACCATCGATTACTCACAACTATCTAAATTTCATTTTAATTTGATAAACACATATCTTCTTATAATAACAAAATACGATTCTGAAAAGGAACTGGAGACACACAAATCGACAACAAATTGAAAAATACACTTTTATATTCAATTTATTACAGGAGTTTCGTCACAGGACTCACACAATGATATGTTTGCATTACACATGTTACAGTTAAGAATCTAGTGATCTTAACGTCATTTCGGTCCTCAATGCTTTTCAATATCGTACGTTTTTGTCTTTTTCAAATGTTTTATTAAAGCGGCGCTGATGAGTCTTTTGAAGACAAAACGTGCATCTCGCGTACAAAATTTAAATCCGATATATATGAAAAGTTATATACCAGGACTGTTTATGTCACCTGTTTACTTATTAAGATGCTTCCGTACTAATTCTGTAGTAAAAGAATATAATTCATTTCATAGTTAACATTGCATTAGAAACCTCTTTCATTTTAACAATGTTGTAAAACTGCTATATCTTGGGGCAAAGAAGGGGTCTTACTAGACTTACTCCTTTCATATTGAGCTTCCTGTTAAAAAAAAGATATTAAGATCCAGGAAAGGATCGTGCTCATTGTTAGTATAAGCTTTATAGAAAAGAGGGACAAAAGATTTCGGAGGGACAGTCGAACCCATCGATCGGGAATTAACTGACACCGCGATGGGTTAAAAACGAAAAATATTAACAGACAAATAATGGTTCATAGGATTCAACATAGAAAACGTAAGACTAAGCAACACGAACCTGTGGTGATCTCAGGTGCTCCGGAAGGGTTAGCAGATCTTGCTCCACTTGTGGCACCCGTCATGTTGCTCATGATATTACAAACCCGTAAGAAAGTCAATTTAGGTGGGTCACATTCGTGATAAGGGAAGGGGATTGTATTTACGACATCCGACATCATATGTGAAACGGTTAATCCATAACGGTCAACCAACTCGTGATGATGTCCGTCAAATTTACGAATGGATGATTTCGACTTTCCTATTTGGAACTCTTCGTTAAATAGCGTTTGTGTGAGCAGCAACCTTTTATCAAGGAAATCATTATACAAAATACAGCTCGGAAATATCGTATCAATTGGAAGATACTTACTCCGTATTCAGGCGCTGCTTGCATGTTGCTACAAAGAAGTGGAAAGTTCGCAATTGAAAAGCTGAAATCATCTCTTTTGTCGTAAATTTTTGTTTCCAACCGACCCTTTGCCAATTTGTAGATACTAGTAAAGATATAAGACAGACTTAATTGTATTCGGTGTATCCTTAATCTCTAGTTCGATTGGATAGATGTGTTCAACATAGTCACCAATTATTCAGTGAGAGATAATCTTCTATATCATGTATATAGCGGAAAGTAAAGTTACAGAATATTGCTTACCTTTTGCCTGTCCTCCTATGCCGTTCCTGCAAGTCGGCAAGTAGAGGGGTACGATTTGTTCCCAATGGAATGCCGACAGTCTGTTAAAAAAACACCTCCTTCAAACGTAACAAATATGTTGGCAATCAAGATATTAACAATCTTGATAATGTCAGTTTCAGAGAATTATTTGTTTGAATCAGAGTGATTATTTACAAAGTATGATGTATGCCTCTCGGAGACAAGATACTTATATTTACATTGGCCATTATTTTTTATGAAACAAATCAATATCAACTCTTTCAAGTTGTCTTGTAGTTTAAATTGGGGGAATACTTGTGTAAAGTGTAGAGAGGTCAAATGTTTTAATATTATTGCAAGAAGAAAGACTCTTAGGTTGTATGTACTGTAGAAGTTCTTTGAACTTTTTAAATATCCACATCTGATTCGCGCCCCCTCATGAATACGCAGTTTCACCATAACTTTGAAGCCCAGCTTTGGTTGCTGATCAAATACATGTTAATAATTTAGGAAGAGATTCGTTGAGCACTTGGAACACCCTGCAATATATCTTTGTTTGTAAGGACACTTATGTAGTTAATGTATCCAATACAGTGGTGGAAGATCCAGTTCTTTATCTTTGTTTGAAATTCCTATGGACAATAGAACAGACCTATACATTTAGTGCAACATGATACATCTCTTTGGTATACATACTGAGGTCGGCATTATTGAGAACAAATATATCATCCAAAGTATTATTACATTTTTTTAATCAGATATTGTGTCAATGGGTCTTTGTTGATTTTAATTTCAAAGCAGGTCCAATTGACATAGTTGTTTGTTTGTTGTTACTAAAAATTCATAAAATAGTTTGAACATATCTTTTCGGATTCTTATTTCTAAACGCCATTTAATAAGGCGCGTGATTTTTTTTTCATAAGAATATCAGGCAAAGTAATATATAGTTTTTAATAATGGTATAGATAGTTTCGTAAGCATTGGTAATGTCTCGCTCTGTATTTCATGTCTATAGTTTGCACTTACTATGTAATTTTGTGATATATATTATTTAAAGTTAAAATTCATTATTGAATTCAACCGATGAAAAATAAAAATCAATGATCAGAACCAAGTTATGACGAAATGTATTTGTGGTCATTTGAAGTAAAAACGTTTGATGAAATAGTTTGTATATAATATTTTATGATGTTAAGTTTTATAATTCAATCAATATGTAGTTAGTATACCAAGATCAATATTTTTGATCTGTATGTAAAAATCCCCTCCAAGAAGCGAAGTTGTCTAGACAAAGAAGAATGTATTGATTTGTGACTTGTACACGAGACTCTTTTAGAACAACTTGTAAGCTAATACAACATAGTATAAATCTATTGTGTATTCAAAAAACAAAACATTTCGAGAGCAGTTGTGTTGTAGGGTTGGGGGGGGGGGGGGGGGGGATATATAACAATTTTACAACCAAAAAGTAATTAGGAATCATAAATAGTTTAAAGAAATCAAATATCAAATTGTATAAACTTTACCAACGCAATGCAATGAAAATCATAATTTTAAACTGCTCTGTTATTTCTTACTGTAATACATTAAGGTTTGTGAATATGAAATTATATGAGGCATTTTGTCAAATTCTTTTCAATTTCTGTTGGGATTTTATGAATTAATTAAAGAAATTAGTAAATTAATAAAATGCCTAATTTTTACAACGATTTTACAAATTTTATCTCGGAGTTCAGTATTTTTGTGATTTTAATTTTTTCATTGATAACATCACTTAATCTACGACGCATTGATCCAACTAAACTTGAAAAAATGCTTGTGGAATCTTACTGCACTCTTCCAGCAAGGCGGCTTGTAGCTGGTTGACTGACGCTGGTGCCTGATTACGTCTGCGAACACGTTTGTCAAGTTCATACCATAAATGTTCAATGGTTGATAAATCTGGCGATAAAGCTAACTATGAAAAAATCTCAGTGTAATTTGCCCAAGATACTGTGTGCATATTCATGATATACGTGCCTTGTGGTTCCTAGCATTGTCCTGTGGATAAGTATGCCGATTTACATGCCTTGCAATGAATGGTTGGACAATTGGAAAGAGAATTTTGTCGCGATAACGAACTCTAGTTAGACACAGCTAGGCGTCTGTGTTACGTTCATTTTGGCATGTAAACTCCCTTTCTGACATCACTTCTACGTATCCAAAATCTTAACTCATTACTTAAGATGGACGTTTTGCAACGAAACACGGTTCTAATACAAACGTGCGTTTGCCAAACGTCGGCGTGCAAAAGTAAAAAATACGCAATAATGAGGTTATTTTCCGGTAAAACAAAAACAATAGTGAAGTAACAAAAAGACTTATCACTGTTTCCAAATATACAGCTAGTTGCAATAAACATTTTTTGGTAATAAAAAATAGTATGTAAAATGATTGGGTAGCGTTTCTTTTTTGGACTAGTATACATCCCGCTAAATATCTTAAGCATTTTAATAAAATTTGAAATAGCTTGAACAAAATTAAGCTTCTCCTTACTTTGTACATGCTTGCATGGAATACAATTTCCAGTTAGTGAATGTATTAAATCAAATGATTGACGATTGACATTTGGAGCTTAACGCCCTTTTAGCGCAGAGTTTTGTAAAAAAGGTGTAAACGGGAAAAATCTGATAAAAAATCTCTTGATTCTTATTTAAATAAATGTATGAATGTGGTAGATAAGAGAATATCAAAAGCCTAAGGCTTCTTCTGAACATGTGAAGGTCCCTACTATGTATTGGCTACCTTAACTACACAAAAAAACATTTAAATATCGTTTTATCTCGGCCTCTAGTAAGTGTCCTACAACTAATCTTGCAGTGCTCTTAACTAGTTCATTAACTACTATTAAAAAGCGTATCATAAACTATTGTAATAAAATATATGAACATAGTGGTATAAACCATTTTTGGAGTGTAAAACTTTCTTTGGATGTTTTAGATAAATTACGTCCTTTTGATTCTGTTAATAGTTTTGATTTTTCTACTCTTTATACTACACTTCCACACTATCTTGTTTAACAAAAGTTTTCCTATTTAATTAAATGGTCGTTTGGTATAGCTGAATGTAGATATATTTGCTGCAACTCGTTTAAAGCCTTCTTCTCTAATGAGAAAAGTAAATATGCTAGATATACTATTTCTTATACCTATACCAAACCTATTGCAACTAAAATTTTCAATTACAAACGCGTTTTGCAGGATCTCGATATTGACGACTTCAAGTCTAAACCTCCTGATTGCACTTGTGCTAGTTCCAAATTCACATATAATCCTGCTGGCCACGTTATTACCGGTGACCTTAACATTGTTAATAACACTTCTCTACGAAATGTGTTATCGAAAGGTCCCAAATATCGTGAGCCTAAATCCATCAATTGGAAATACAACTTTAAAATTTTGATGGATTCAGTCGAGGATTATGCCAGGCAATGGGCTAAGCGCGAGAAGGAAGACGTAGACACTCTTTCCGAATGGATTAAGGCAGTGAGATCGTTGATACAAATCAGAATTAAGAAACTGAATGGGTCCATCAATAACCATGCTACGTCAATCTTTAAAGACCCAAATGTTGCAAAACACCTATCCGACCTCCATGACAAATATGTTGTTGTCCCTGCAGATAAAGCCCCAAATAACATCGTTTTTGTGTGTAAAAGTCACTACATCAACTGCTTGATAAACGAATTAGGTATTGACAATTCACTTGGTAACTCAACATATACCCTCACGACACTTACCAAAGAGGAAATCCTGGATAATCCTGGATGGTCTGTTCTATGTTCCTTTGGAATTTCAACCAAAGATGAAGAACTGGATCTTCCATCACTGTATTGGATACCTAAACTACATAAGTGTCCTTACAAACAACGGTATATTGCTGGGTCTTCCAAGTGCTCCACGAAACCTCTTTCTAAATTATTAACATCTATTTTATCAGCAATCAAAGACGGGCTTCAAAGTTATTGTGAAACTGCCTATTCTAGAGGTGGCGTGAATCAGATGTGGATACTTAAAAATTCAAAAGATCTTTTAGAGTACATACAATCTAACTCTCTTTCATCTTGTAACAGTATTAAAACATTTGACTTTTCTACCCTGTACACAAGTATTCCACATTCCAAACTAAAAGACAAATTGAAAGAGTTGATATTACTTTGCTTCATAAAAAAGAATGGCCAACGTAGATACAAGTATCTTGTCTTAGGGAGGGATAAATCCTACTTTGTAAAGAATCACTCTGATTCAAACAAAAAATTCTCTGAAACTGATATTATCAAGATGCTTGATTTCTTGATTGACAACATATTTGTTACGTTCGGAGGACGTGTTTTTCAACAGACTGTCGGCATTCCAATGGGAACAAACTGTGCCCCTCTACTCGCCGACTTGTTTCTTTATTATTATGAGGCTGACTTCATGCAGGAACTTCTTAGGAAGAAAGATAAGAAGTTAGCAATATCCTTTAACTCTACTTTCCGCTATATAGATGATGTTCTTTCACTAAACAATTCAAAATTTGGTGACTATGTGGAACGCATCTATCCAATCGAACTAGAGATAAAGGATACTACAGATACAGTTAAGTCGGCTTCATATCTTGACTTACATCTAGAAATTGACAATGAGGGTCGGTTGAAAACAAAACTTTACGACAAAAGAGATGATTTCAGCTTTCCAATTGTGAACTTTCCATTTCTAAGTAGCAACATTCCAGCAGCACCTGCATACGGGGTATATATCTCCCAATTGATACGATATTCCCGTGCTTGCATTTCCTATCATGATTTTCTTGATAGAGGTTTGCTGCTCACAAGGAAGCTATTAAACCAAGAGTTCCAAATGGTGAAGTTGAAATCATCCCTTCGTAAATTTTACGGACGCCATCACGAGTTGGTTGACCGTTATGGAATAACCGTTTCACAAATGATATCGGATATGTTCCTTACGTCGTAACTACAATCCCCTTCCCTTTCATGAATATGACCTACCGAATTAGACTATTTACCGGATTTGTAATCACTTAAGCAACACGACGGGTGCCACATGTGGAGCAGGATCTGCTTACCCTTCCGGAGCACCTGAGATCACCCCTAGTTTTTGGTGGGGTTCGTGTTGTTTATTCTTTAGTTTTCTATGTTGTGTCGTGTGTACTATTGTTTTTCTGTTTGTCTTTTTTATTTTTAGCCATGGCGTTGTCAGTTTGTTTTAGATTTATGAGTTTGACTGTCCCTTTGGTATCTTTCGTCCCTCTTTTACTGGAGGTGTGATGAGATGATTGAAGTTGTTAATTTTCTCCTTGATAATATTTATGTACGTTTCGGCAACAAAGTTTATCGACAGTTTGTAGGTATCCCCATGGGCACTTATTGTGCCCTTTAATAGCAGACTTGTTTTTGTACTGTTACGAATCACAGTTCATGACTAAATTCAGTAAAGACCCGTCAAAATTGCATTTAATTGATAAATTCAACAACACTTACCGTTATCTTGATGATATTTTTTCGTTAAATAATCAAGAATTTTATCAATATACTGCTGAAATTTACCCCAAGGAACTTACTTTAAATAAATCAAATTTATTCGGAATACTGTCCTTTCCTGGATTTAGATAATTGTAAATGGCACTTTGTGGATAAAATCAAAGAATTTAGAAAATCTCACAAAAAATAACAAAAAAAGAGAAGTGAACATCTTAAACATTTATCAATTAATTGTTGAAGATGGAAATACGTTTAATCTCAACATGAATACTAAAATGCCAAGAATACAATTAAAAGGTTACGTTATCTTATACATATAATGACACTGGGCGTCGAGCAAGCAAAAAGCAACAACATAAATCGTAAACTTCCAATGGTATGTCAAGAAGTATTTCAAAGCAATGATTTTGATAACACCACAATTCATTCATTAAATGTTGTTGAAGCCAAGGCGTTCTTTCGAACAGTGATATGTGTCTGCTATATCTTTTCTTGATAATTCAATTCATAATATCTGTAAGAAGAAATGTGTGTAAGTATAATATAATTGAAAAAGATTCCATATAATCATTAGTATAGTTAAAAGGAAGCCGCAGAAACAAATATTAAGCACTAACATATTCAAGAAAGCGATTAAAGGTATGAAAGAAAGGATATGTGGAATAAGCATAGTTAAAGTTGGGAGACAAGGGACAACTACAATAGTAATTAATTTCTTTAGTTTTTCAATAACTCTATGCTTAGAACAATTAGCTTGACCACCAAGAACGGTGACTGTAGATTCATTATTTTCGTAGGTACGAAATTTCGTGGACTTTCTATAAAAGTGACACCTAAAATCCACGTATTCCAACATCAATCCGAATTCCGATAGCAAAAAATCTTATTCGGAAGACTACGTGTACATACTACTAGTATTGTAATTATATTACAAAATAATGATCACATGATACTAGTATAACTAGACTTGCAATTGCTTTACATCAATCAAATACTAGCATTATGTGATCAATATTTTGTAATATAATTACAATAAAATACTTATAGTATACGGAGTCTTCCGAATAAGATTTTTTGCTGTCGGAATTCGGATTGCTGTTGGAATAGGTGGATGTTAAGTGTCAATTTTATACAAAAATTGTACTTTCGTGGATATTTGAATTCTTGGTTTTGCAAAAGTCTACATACAAGCCTATACAAAATGTCTGTATTGTTGAACATTTAAATTCGTGACTTCTCCTTCACACACGAAAACCACTAAATTAGTATTCTATGAATAATAATGAATCTCCAATAACTAAGGTTTATTAGTTGTCCTTAAATTCAATTAAATGCATGCTTGGTATTAATAAATATTTGATTAAATTTTCTACATAGTAAACTAAATTTAAATGTTATGCTAGGTACGATAACGGATAATTCAAATAAGTCAATCGTACAGCATCCAATCAGGTTACCTCAATTAATTTGCTGAAAATCAAGTTATCAACAAGACAACAATCAAGTTATCAACAAGACAACGAAAAAGAACTAACATACAAGTTAGTTGAAGACGTGACAGTGGATTGAATGAACAAGGGTTACTTACAGTTCGTGTGAATTTTGCCTTGTCATTTTTCAATGTTTTTCATTTGTTTTGTCATGGTAAAAACCGCGTTGCAGAAGGATTATATTGAAAATGGATGTAAAATATTGAAATCATTTTGAAAACCCTAATTTACGTATATATGTTTTTGAAACACATTTGTATACATGCTGTTGATGTATTAAGCTTGAGCATGGTTAATGTGTTCACTTCAAAAGAACAGGCAACTTACCCTGTTCACACATAAAACGAATTTTCCTGTCACAAGGGACATCATGCAATGCAAATCTTCCGCTTTCCCACACTGCAAGGTAATGTTCATTGTTGAATAAATTGTTTGGCTCTGTCGAATCCCAATCAGCAAACTTAAGATGATGTTGTTGTTCTGACTAGTGTAAAACCATTCGAACAGGAAAACCAATCGTCTACTATATATAAAAAACGAGAAACGAGAAAAACTTCTGAACCACATCAACAAACGACAACCACTGAACATCAGGTTCCTGACTTAGGACAGGTGCAACTAAATGCAGCGTGTGTAAAGGATTTTATAGGCGCCAACCTTCACCATAACTTGAAATAATAGTGTAACATCACAACATAGAAAGACATACTATAATATATCAATTGAAATGGTTTAACTCAATCAAAAGACATATTAACAAAAACAAGTGAACATACACTTAACGAATAAATATGATCTATTACACAATGTAAATACAAAATTAATAAGAAAGGGGGTTAGATGTAAAACAATATCAGAAAGACAACCATATCCTTGACAAAATACCGCTAAAAAAAATAACGTACACAGGTAAGTACAAATAATGTTGTTGTAAGATTAACATGGAGTACGGTAATGTTTTTAACAAAATAAATAATATTGTTGTTCATAGTACGAGAACAGAAGTGAAAATTTATCGTCATACCAAACACTTATCAAAGGTGGTATATAATAATTGAGACGATATATAACACTAAATAGGTAAACATTAAATAACAAAAATGCATGACAAATTGTATCAACAGGTCAAATTAACACGGAAGTATGATTTGAGAGTAGTCGCAGTTACAGAAAGCTAGTTAAAAGTCGAAAACAATTAATAATAAAAAAAAATATGCGTCAGAGAATAAAATAAACCAAAACACATCCCAGGATTAAGTATTTTAACGTCATGAACAGTCAAAGAAAACATGACTTGTGCAATGCCAAAATAAAAGTATCGACAGGCAGTAGGATAGAAAAGAGTTTGCCTTTTAATAAATATGTATAATGTTATATAGATAGAGTAATCTCTATATAGAAAAAATGAATGTGGATGTGCATTTATATATCCCCAAAAAAAAAACGTTTGAAAAGAATACAAATTTAGTTATGTTTTAAGTTCCTGATGACAAAATCGATATTTGTGCCAATGTAAACTATATTCAAAGATCCAATTACAACATAGGTAAGATAACTTACATGTGTTATTCCTTGTGAATTAATAAACAAACGTCGTATTGAGCGGTTTATAAAGTCCATTCATTAAAAATTAAAAGTAGATTAAGTTGATATCTTAATAAGAAAATAATGCATTATATACGAATTCATTTGAAACGGTTTAGATATAAATGCTTACTTGACAAACGCCAATGGCAACAATGGAAGAACAAACACGCAGTATATACTTCACTAAAAAAAAACATTTGACGTAGCAACATTCTGATGGCGACTTTATGTCTATAAAACAAACAAAAAATATTACTTTTATTCGAACGTCACTAATACATTTTTTGAATACGAAACAGGGGTCTGGCGAAAATACAAAATTTCAAACCTAATACCTATGTTAAGCTTATTGTCATATAATTGTTTACCTTCACAAACGTGCGTCTGGCACAAACACACAATTTCAAACCTGGTTTTCTATGTTATATTGGAGTGTTGTCTTATTGGCTCTCATATCACATCTTGATATATCTATATAGACATGATTCGTATCTTTGGCATAGCCTGTTCTCTTACGATGAATAGATTTTAAATGTTTATAATGTTAATGATATAAGTTATGTTTGATACTAGGCGCATTTTCTATCACGATTACATATAGTACTTCTTTACACACTGGCTCTTTATTTTATATGAATAATTTGCACTTAATGAAATTTTGTATCATACATTTTAAAATAATTTATATCATACAATTTAAAATAATTTAGATACACGATTGAATTGGAATATTTAATCGAACTGATAACATGTTAAAATCAATAATCAGGTAATGACGAGAGGAATTTGTGGTCGTTTGAAGGTAATGCTTTTGATGAAATATTTTGTTAATAATATATTATGATGTTAGGTGTTATATTTCAACGACAAATGTAGTTAGTACACCATGAAAAATATACTTGATTTATATGTAATAATTCCCTGTACGAAAATAAATCATCTAGACATAGAAGTATATGTTAATTTGTTATTAGTTCATAAGCCTCTATCGGATTCATTCTTAATACAAAATATTTTATGAGCAAATTTTGTGAAGGCCTTGTGGGAATATCAGATCATTTAGCACGATAATTGCAAACACATTGGACATTTTTGTTACAGATCTCTTTAACCGAATATTAAGTATCTGTGTTTGTGAAAATGAAGAGTTTAAAAGAATCAATTTTCAAAAATTGAAAAACTTTTACAATGTATGATAATTATCAAATGTTAAACTGAGCGGTTTTTTTTAATTTATTTTTAAATTTAAGGCTTTGTGAATATGAAATTATACGAGACATTTTGTAAAATACTTTTCAATTTCATAAAATGCCGGAATAAAAAACCAACTTTGGTAACAGTTTAAAAATGAAACTGTAAGATATAGCTTGGATACCAACATTTAATAAATCATTTATACATTTAATTTTTTGAGACATGCTTGCTGTATTAAAAAATTAAGTAAAATTATTTCAAGAGTATTTTCTTTTGAGTGATGGAAAAATTACAAAACAATTATATCTATTTGTTTCGTAAAGAATATATTTTTTTTTGCAACAGTTTTCCTTTCTACGAATCAAATTAGTTACTTTCGACTCGGCATTTTAAATTCATTTGTAAAAATAGGAAATCAATCTATCCTCTATACTAAAAAATCTGTTATAAAAAAGTACTTTGTAAAACATCAGTCGGATTCAAACAAAACACTCTCCGACACTGACATTATCAAGATACTTGATTTCTTGATTGACAATATCATAAATATATTTGTAACGTTTGGAGGACGTGTTTTTCAACAAACTATTGGCATTCCCATGGAAACCAATTGTGTTCCTCGTTTTGCCGACTTGTTCCTTTATTCTTATGAAGCTGACTTCATACAGAACCTTCGTAGGAAGAAAAATAAGAAGTTGGCAATATCCTTTAACTTTACTTTCCGCTATATGGATGATGTTCTCTTGCTAGAAAATTTAAAATTTGTTGACTTTTTTAACTCATCTATCCCATCGAAGTAGAGATAAAGGATGCAACAGATACAGTTATATCTGCCTAATATCTTGACTTACATTCAGAAATTGACATTGATGGTCGGTTGAAAACAAACCTTTGCGAAAAAAGAGATGATTTCAGGTTCCCAATAGTGATATTTCCATTTCTTTGTAGCAACATTCCAGCAGCGACTGCATTCGGAGTATATATCTACGAATTAATACGATATTTCTGGACTTGTATTTTCTATCATGATTTCCTTGATAGACGGTAGATAGGTAGATGCGCTCTTAAATCATGAATTCCAAAAAGTGAAGTTGAAATCATCCCGTTGTAAATTGTAAGGATGCCATCACGAATTGCTTGACCGTTATGGAAAATCCGTTCCACAAATGATATCGGATATGTTTTTTTTATGTAGCCACAATCCCGTACCGTTTTCAAGAATGTGAACTGCCGAATAAGACTATTTAACGTTTTTTTTATAACACTAGCACCATAACGGTTGCCACACGCGTGGAGCAGGATTTCCTTACCTTTCCAAAGCCCCTGAGAATACCCCCAGTTTTGGTGGGGTTCTTATTGTTAGTCTTTAGTTTTCTATGTTGTGTCTTGTGTACTTATATTTGTCTGTTTGTCTTTTTCTTTTTAGACCATGGCGTTGTAAGTTTATTTTCGATCTATGAGTTTGAATGTCCCTGGGTATCTTTCGCCCCTCTTTTTTAAGGTCTTTGGTCTGTAATTTAAGGACTTTTGAGAAGTATGGATGCTAGCCAAAATATTTATACCTAATAATGGATCTCAAATTATTATTCTGTATACCCATGCTTCTATTGATTTTTAAAGACAAGAGTTGTGTTTCACACGAAGAACATGAATAAGACATGTCAACCGATTTTCATATAGATTTGGACAGGTAAGATGCAGGTAAAACGAAGGTAGTATCCCTATCTCTCAGGGAATATACTGTTTATCCGAAAGGTATTGAACATAGTATTGTTAAGGGTCCAGATAACTCCTGTCTCTATATGCGATTTTTTCTCTCTGATATCGTACCTATTTGTGTTCTTTACCCTTTTTGCTGTGTGGTGTGGTTTTTGTCCCTTTCATATGCAAAACGAGATACAGAATTTATAAATAAGGATAAAAGTATCGCGATCTTAAACACAAAAAATCGCTTTGCTTTACTCCAGTTGATTATACCTGCAATTGTTATGAAACCTTCAACATTGCTGAAAGATTACGCATCAATATAATTTAAGACGCATATGGAGCTATATGAACAGAGCGGCAAATCAGAGAAATGATACATTGACTATTGTATCTATCAATACATGAAACAAAAAATGTTGTTCTATTTCCTTATTATCTTACTGCTATCGTCATTCAAAGCATAACAAACTAATATACCTGATAAAGACAAACCATACGATCTCTTATTTCCGTTGCCTCCGTCTTTCAATGTTTGTATAAAAGCGATAGTAGAGTTAAAAACACCTCCCGGGAGTAACTTTTTCTTTGATCATGCAGATGAACGTCATTCATTTATTCACTTAAGGAGAATGAAATGAAGTTAAGAGTGACAGATGTTTATGTTTGGAACTTGCTATTATAAATTCTCATATAAGTATTCATACTACGGTATAGGTGTCAAATTGTGATTAGGATCTTCTTACACTTCCGAAGCTCCTGTGGACACTCTCAATGTTGTTTTGTGTCGTTTAGTCTTTAGTGTTCTATTATGTCTATGTTATGTTGTGTGTATTGCTGTTTTTTTTTCTTTTGGGCCCTTTTTTTTTGGCAAGGGACCTATCAGTTAGTTTATGACATATGATGACATATGAGTTTGAGTGTTTCTTTGGTTTCATTTGTAGTTCTTTTATGATAAGCCTGAACACTTTTTCTTTCTATTATTTTTTCCTTTTTTTGATAGTAATGTTAAGTGTGTAGCTCGTTGTGGAGTGTATATTTTTCAGTTTATCCGATATGCCACGTGTTGACGGTAGTGTGTTGAAATAAAGGAAATTAATATTTCCATCACTAAAAAACAGAGAAAAATGTATCATAAATTGTGAAAAAAATGATATGGTTGTTGTTGTTTCATTGATGTACCTGACTTCTCATTTTATTCATATTGATGTGTGATAAGACAGTCAAGGTGCTGATGGTGTGCTTCCGGTCGCACATTAAGTATGCAAATAGAAACGTAAGACGTTATCTCGAGTCTAAAGATATGGGTAAGTTTCAAACATCAAACTTCCATCAAAATTTATACATACACAATATTTCTGATGTTAAAACGGCCTGGTGATTGCGTATAATCATGATACTTTCTTACATCTACTTTGTTTTAACGTTGGTTGATAGCTGTGTTCTTGGCAAGCATACCACATATTTTTTTTGTATATTGTATAAGCATAGCAGATTTGTATAACATTTCGGTACGTCTTAAACAAAAGTCTTCCGTTCAGATACTTTTCAGAAAAGTTACGGTCTATAGCGTTACACATACCAGTCGATACATGACTGAACCCATGTACACATTCGTGTTGATATATATATTTATAATACATAAATGTAAGATAATAATAAAGTCTACATATTTACTCCTTTATAAATTTCGGCTTAATTAAGATCAAGTTATATTTTTTTATTTTCTAAGATATTATTGAAAAAGATACATTTTAAATAATTGTTCGAAAATTTCAGTGGCTTTTTTACAAATGTTCTTACACTTACATTTTCAATTAATATTATTTCCGAAAATAAAAGAGATATATTAGTTCGATTTCATTTCATTCATTTTCTACTTACCACTTGATACTTTACACATAGGATTTATCTCCATTTGATTGTTCAGATTAGCAAAAATTATAAAACGTCTCGCTTGCTCTCGTCCCAATTATAAATAAACAGTCACTAAGCCGCAAGCCTCACCCAACCTAATCATTTTTATTTTCTGTGTGAAAGAGTTTTGACATTCTTGATACAATTTCTGTTGTTTTAAATTTCTGATTAAATATGTTGCAGGATGACAAGCGATGTTCTGATGTTGTAGAAGACGGAACATTAAACATGGCAGATGAAAGAAACAAAACTGTAGGGCTAAGAAAATGTCATTAAAGAAAAAAAGATGATTATCATGATTTAGAAGGTCGTATAAATGCATGGTTTGCTGTTCAGTAAAAATTGTGAAAATACATCTGATTATTCAGATTATGCATCTAGTGTATACAATTGATCAGTTGTTGATCTTGAAGGTGTGATATCTACTGAAAGGTTTCAAATTATTTAGGTAACAAATATGAGAATGCAAGTACAGTCAGCTACTAGTAAATTGGACTCTAATCAGAAGGCAACATGAAATGTACAAGAGGAAAAAACTTTTGAGAGGATGTTTATGCATATTGCTCTAAAGATAAGACTGGTTTTGTATTATAATTGGTATTTTTAAAGGGACATGGAGATCATGTACGCCTCAGAAGGTAACTTGTTTTTAAAACAGTTTCAGACAAAGTTTTCCTGTGGACTCTAGCTGTAATAGGCAGCATACAAGCCTATAGAAAATTTGTCATTCATTGAACATTTAATGTCGTGGTTTATTTGTACCCATGAAATCCACGAAAATTGGTATACAGCGAAAATAAACAATGTACGACACAGGACCAATCGATTTTAACGATTATCTTGATATATACTATGATGTCTATACCTATAACTCATGAGGGTATATTTGGATCCCAATTTGACGAGAAATTTAGAGAAAAAGACAGAGAGAAAAAAAAAGAGTTCTGAGTGTTTCCCAATTGAAAAAAAAGTACCTGGCTCCTTTCTATTACGATTAAAGTGACCAGTTCGACTGATTAAATTGATGATGGTTTTAATGAGGGGAAATTTGATAATGGGTAAAGATAAAAAAAAAAAAACAACATCAGCTGATTTCAAGTAATGGGCTACAGCAAAAACAGAACTAAGAAAATAAACCTGGGGTTCGTTTTTCTTCTGATGCTAACAGTTGGTTATGTTCCTGACTCCAAGATTTCAACGCTTCTTCTTCGACAAAAATCGTAAATTTAGTAAAACATCAAAATTGAGCTTTGTCTTTCTATCGGAAGGATGTATATGTACCCATTTACACATTTTAGTCAAAACTACCCGAGCTTCTGTATACAGGACAAAACGTTTAGCTTGTAGCACTATGTTTCGGTCCATCTCAAATTCCTACAGTGTTTCAAAAGATTGTAGCAGTAATTGTAAAGAATTCTGAATGTACGGATTGCGACATATCTTGACGACTGGTAAGTTGTCAATGTGCAGAAGTTGGAATTTTTTTTCATTCTAGAACAATTAAACTTGATCCCACCACATATGACAACATACATAGGAGCACATTTGAATTATAAAAAGGAAATTGTGTCACCATCCGCAGAGATATTGAATATGCTATTTAAAACCAAATGTGCATCCATCCATAAATATGGCCATCAGAAATAGACTATTTGCGGATTTTGTTATAACATGAGTAAACGACGGGTGCCACATGTGGAGCAGGATTTTCTTGCCCTAGATTTTGGTCGGGTTCGTGTTGCTTAGTCTTGAGTTTTCTATGTTGTATCTTGTGTACTATTATATGTCTGTTTGTCTGTTTCTTTTTAAGCCATGGCGTTGTTAGTTTATTTTCGATCTATGAGTTTGAATATCCCCCTGGTATCTTTCGCTTCTTGCATAGAAATGATTCTAAATGCACGACTCTTTATGCAGCCTATCCAGATACATAAGTACATTACTGGAAACCCTCGTCAAGAGACCGACTTTGTGAAAAGCCGTTTACACCTAAATATTCTCTGCAGATCACTTTCATAGTCAGCAATTATTATGATTACCGCATATGCTTCCAAGAAAGGTTTTTTGGGTCACATCAAGTGTGAGATGTTCTGGGCAAAATTGTTCTGCATCAATCTTCTAGAGTTAGAATCAGTACTTCTCACAGTACAATATTTATAATATCTACCTCAGTTATGGTGGAAAAATGTTCTGATCATAAGCGACAATACAACAGTAGTTCAATATGTGAACACCTAAAGGAACACCAGCTCAACATCATTGTGTTACAAGACATGGGACTTGTGGCAAATTACAATAAAAATCAAAATAGTTTCTAGGGCAGCTCACATGGCAGGTCGAAAGAATATTTTGGCAGAAGTGTTCACATTAATAGCATGATAGCTATCAACCAAAAGTTCAGAAACAATGGCTTTTCATGAGACAATAGAAAGCTAATCAGGGCATACAAAAGATCTGGTATAAAACAAGCAATTAGATTAAAAAAATTAATTGGTGACGTAATCGAGAAATAAACATGCCCTTTACAACAAATAATGCAGATTGTGTAGATTTGCTTGCAGCATTTGGAGATGTTTTGACCTTCAAGGATTAATTATTGGAGAGGGTTTTGCCAATGTTCAAAGTATATGTTTGTATATAACATTTCTTCAACCTGGAATGCTTAACACAACAGACAGAACCATTATGGTTCCAACATATTTGTTCCATTTTTTGGATCATTGAATCCCAAAAAGGCAATCGCCATGTATATATGGTGAAAGTTGGACAAATGAAGGCAATCTGTTTTGAACCCTGGTTAAAAATGTTTTTCGTTTCTCGTTTTTATATAGATTGGACCGTTGGTTTTCCCGTTTGAATGGTTTTACACTAGTTATTTTTGGGGCCCTTTATCTTGCTGTTCGGTTTGAGCCAAGGCTCCGTGTTGAAGGCCGTACCTTGATCTATAATGGTTTACTTTTATAAATTGTTACTTGGATGGAGAGTTGTCTCATTGGCACTCATACCACATCTTCCTATATCTAATTAATCATTGCGAGATGGATTGCAAATACTACTCGAATAGCCTACGTAGTCCGGCCGATCGGTGAAAAAAATGCTCAAATAATGAGGAAAGCACCATTTTTTGTATGATGGTACATTTTTGTGTACTGAGCAATATTAGCCATGGACCCACCCTCAATATTCAATATGGCGGCTTATTTCAAGATGGCTGCCGTGCGTTCTAAAATATTTTCCAGTATTGCACAAACCACAGTGGATTTGATGCTGGAAGCACAAAAATCAACATATTTGAATGACTTTGTGTACTTAGCAAGATCTTGTTTTGATTTATCTTTGAAATACAAAATGGCGGCTATTTTCAAAATGGCCGCCTTGAAAAATAAGCAAATATTAATTTTTGAGAATTGACCTGAATATAAGAATTTTATTGACGTATAGTGTCATTTAGTATCTGTCCCAGTTCTGCCCTTTTTGATTTTGCCTTGCTTGTCATTTCATACACAAAGTAGTAGCTTTCATAAAAAGCTGCAGTAGTAGCTTTCATTAAAAGCTGCACTATTTGTTGTCTTGGGCGACAAATAAAAGCTGTGATTTGGGATTCATCTGCCTTAAGATATTATTCAGTGCCTATCTTATTTCTTGGGTCGCAATATTTTGCAATTTGAGATATTATACTGTGAATTGAAAATCATTTAAACGCATATCAGTGAAATTGCAGGAATTAAAGACAACAAGGACAAGAACATTGAAATGGCAGAAACTGAATCACTTGGGGATATGGAAAAACCCACAGCTGAAGACTCTTTAATAGAGGACAGCTCAGAAATGACTATTAAACAATTGTACCAAGAAATGTTAGCAGATAGAAAATCTAATGCTCAAAGAACAACTGAGATTTACCGCAATATGAAACATCGCGAAGCGCGAATTGATAAAGTATGTGTTGATCTCATTACGATTCAAGCTGAACAAAAAGAGGTAATGAATATTAATAACAAATAGATTGGAACAATATCTCAGCAACTGCAGCAGTTTGAATACAGGATAGACCACAAGGCTAGTTGTAATTGCTTGGCGGAATTAATGGTCAGACCAATAAGATATTCAATGTTGTGGTGAGACGGATGGACAAGCTGACAACAACTGAGGAAGGAGACACAGTTCAATTTAAAAGTGCATTTAAACAGCAGGGTACCTTCCAACAACTGGCATCTGTTGTTAATGAATTAGTGGACAATCGAAATAAAGAAGTCAAAACTCTTGCAATGGACACATCATCTAAGCCAAAATTTTACCTTAGGCAGTACAACGCAAGCTTACCAAAAGTACACAACAAAATCCATGCCTTGGGTTTCCCCAATTGTAGTTCGCATGAACCATCAACCGCGCCAACTCTGCATGTTGAAGGTGTCTTCACCTTAAGTCAAAAGTCTTATGTCATGGCCCTTGGCCCTGCATGAGACAGTTCAAATTATTTAACAACAATCTCCATTTAAGAACATACTATAAACCTCTAGTACTAATCAAGGATACCAGCAAAAGGCTTATGTGTCTTCATACGCAAACTTACCATCTACTATGAGTCAATAATATTTGGTTCACGGCAGCACACCATTAAAGAAACAATTGGCTGCAAGTGTATTCTATCAAGTTTTTCCAATGCTAAATACAGTGCCTACTTACGATATCATCCCCGTCGAGTCAATGGCAAATCCCACATTTATCACTTCAATTATGACAACCTCGTCAGCTCCTGTAGCTGTAACAGGCTTTCCATAACAGCAAGCTGACTCTACTGACCGATCCAGGAAAGGACAGAAGAAACTAAAGAGTGTGACAACAGCTCTTCTCCAGACTCCTTATTGGAGAGAGAATATATCTGATGGCAAGAAAATCTTGGTGCAAGGGACCGGAGCCGAAGCCCACAGCTCCCAAAAATGCAAAAACTCAATTGAGGATCCTTGAATTCGGAGGCGTTCATTTACCAATTTGAACGAACTGTCGGTAGATGACAATGAGAAAACAGGAAAAATGTGTGTAGGCCCCTGATTTCCAGGCCGATGTTGGCTTTGAGTACGCTCGCAAGGTAAACACAGATGATGATTCCAAGGCCTTACAAAAACATTCATTTAAAGCAGCGCTTCAGCAAGAAAGACGATCAAACCAGATTGTAACCGAAGCATTCCTCCGAGGGTGTAAAGACAAAGATTTGTCAAAGCATATAATAGAGAGGAACCCAGAAACATTCAATAAGGCGTTAAAACAATTGATAACCTCAATAGCAAACCAGATGGCGATATATGGATCGAAAAGTGCCAATTATTACCATCGACACGTCTACTTTGCTGATGGCGCAGTATCACCGACCGATAAAGAAAATATGAGCAGTCCTTTGGATAATGAGGTGCAAAACCTTATACAAATTGTCACAAAACTAGCTGATGTTATGCTTTCAACTAAGCATAACCGTGGAATTGGCCGATCAATATAACGCCGGTTCTTCTGATCAAATAATCATGGAAGATCACCAGTTCAATGGAAGATCAACAGTTCAATGGAAGATCCCCTGATCAATATACACGTGGAAGATCTCCTGAGCAACACAAACGCGGTAGATCGCCAGATAGAAATACACTCAAGCTTAATGCCTATCGATCATCAATACCCCCACTTAGCTAGAGATCGCAAAGTCCCTAAAGAAAACGGTAAGCATCTTCACGGATAAACTCCAGAAATCACGGTTATTTCAGACAACGGTCACCTTCACCAGGATACGGAGCAAATCAAAGTGTAACCGATACAATGGAGTCTTTAAACAGCAAAAGGTCGGGTCAGTAGGCCAACGCACGATTACAAAGTCTATTGGCCATGAAACATCACCTCATCACAAAATCAAACAGAGGTCCACGGCCTCGTCCGATACTGTCATCAGACGAACCATTTGAAAGAGCTTAGCAGTACGAGGTACTATACATGACCAGAATGTGAGCATGATTGTGAACACTGCTGCAATGATAACATTAGTAAATGAGAAATTAATTTGGGTTTGGGTTAACAGCTTGTTATTGGGAAGATTATAAAGAAAGACTTTCGACACTAATAGAGTAAATATACAATGGGATGTTTGCACAGAGCCATAAACAGATGATGTTATACTTACGCTAGATATTTAGGACACAATGAGCGCGGTGATAAACCTGAGTACTCCCACAATCACCATCAACAATAAAGGGATAAATGCGGCATTTGTTAACAGTGGAAACTAGATTTCAACTCAGCGAGTTTGCATAAAACGAACCATCACAGTTCCGCCAAACTCAAAAATGACTATTACCTTTAAAACTAATAAAATTGCGAATTGGTTTCGCACGTAGTTGGAAAGGGAAAAATTTGCCCCTTAACCATTTTAAATTATGGCAATCGTCTAATCCGCCTGAAGAAAGGTACACCTATTGATTACATAGAATAAATTCACGATGTAGTGTAAACGGCAGATGAAAACGCGATAAATGACGTAAGACGTGGCATTGAAGAGACAAGAGACAGGGTGCCCTCGGCACTGCCTCAAAGTACAGATAGGTTACCTACTATTCCACCACATTTAACCGACCTATATTAACGTTCAATCGACTCGTTTCAACCTATTTCACTCCAACCATTAAAACTGAAAGCGTTTAAAGAACAATTACAATAACATGTAACATATTAATTAACATTTTGAATTTCAGTTTTTGTATATGCAGTCATATTTGCAAATGTACATGTCTATGTGTTATAGAAATAATCAAATTATTTTTTTTATATTTTAAAATTAATTGATAACCAATTCAAGAACATAAAGTCCATTTTTAAAGAATCATTACTTTAATTTCCGAAATTATATAGAATACCTTGAGGACTATCTTGATATTTATACCGTTTTTCCTCCATCTTGAAAATGGTAGCCATATTGGATTTTTCAGAGTGGGTCCATAGCTGAAATCAAAGGGTATATAACCAAGAACTACTATGCAAAGTTTCATGATTTCCTCATCAAGTGAGCAATTCTGCTCTATATCTGCACCAATTGGCCGGACTAACGGAGGAAATACTTACAGTGCATGCATATTTCAGTAGAGCAATTGAACAATCATGGGCTGTATCAAATGAAGCAAGCATAAACAGTACTGGACTTTGCAAATTAATCGATGGATACAACATTTACTAAGTTTTTACTTAACACATGTAGATGTGGAAGGTTTTAGTGAAAAGACACTTAAAATTTATTGTTTGGGCTTTGAAACATTGAAATGAAAAATAAAAAAAAGAAAGATACATTGTAAATATGTACATTTATAAATCTACTGAGACAAGTAAAAAGAAAAAAGAAAAAGATATGCAGAGCCATATAAAGATAATCAGACCTCCAATGGAAGGTAAGGATTTACAATCTTATATTATTTGTAAAGTATCAGGTGGTTTGTAGAAATATAATGTATTGAACGATTTTATGGATGCATGTTCTACTTATCCCCTGAGTAATTGCCCGCCCTACCGCCACACTGTCTTTATTAAGTATAATGACCAGAGAAAAAAATAATTGTTAGAGGAACGCATGCGTATTGGTGACTATGATTATATGATTGAGATAAAAGTCATTAAGACGGGTTTTTTTTTTATCGAGTCTGAGCAATCAAAGAGAGATAAATCATATATATATATAAACTATCAGATGGTAAGTTGACAATTCCTTCATAAACTCAGAACTTGATGTTGAAATTTAGAATTTTCAATTATAGATTAACGTGCGAAAGTAATACACACAATTATTATCATAATCAATTACGTAGTCCATTAAATGTACCTTAACCTTAACCTTAACCTTAAATGGTGACCTAACTGTTTTCTGGAATGTATGGTGATATCAATTAGATGAATTAACATGTCTAAATCCAATTAATGTTAATGTTAAACAACAAATGCTCGCACTAAACTAAACAATGCAATAAAATACCAACACGTTAAAGAATGGGTCTGAAGCAGCAGTCATAATGGTGCCTGCAAACGTTCGTCACGCATCTCAATATAAACACAATTTTTACTATTCAAAGCAAAGTAAAGGTAAAAGACAAGATAAGATATAAGTGGTACGTTTTGATATTCACTCAACTTAACATGCTACCTTTCAGGAACTTGTTCGAAACCTCTTTTTTCATATGATTTTTAAAAGTATTTTTAAGTTGGTGCCTAACAGTTAATATCATAATCTGATGTTATGTGACATCTACAATAAGACTATGATATTTAAAGTTATAGTTATATAATAGGGATTTTAACAATAAGGTTTGTGTATTTGTCCTTTAAAGTCTTTACATTCGTCAATATTTTTGTTCGAGCTAGTAATACCCCTTCAAAAGAGTAACGTATTGTGATATAGTAAAGAGTTGGTTTATTTGGTCATGATTTGGTTTGGTTTTCCCTAATAACGATTTCTATCTATCTCTACATTGTTTGCATCAACGTTTCACGCCAAACTTTCAATATACAGATCGTGATTGTCGAATATTCAAGCACGTTAATAAAATTGAGAAAGGAAATGGGGAATGTGTCAAAGCGACAACAACCCGAAGCAATAAGCATGATATCAGAAATTTGAATGGTTTTATTAACCAGTTCACATGGTTTGGTTAACCAGTTGACATTGTTTGATTAACCGGTTGACATGGTTTGATTAAAGTGTATTTCCAAATACCAGTAAAAGCTTTTCAATATAATCTGATTTTAGTAAACATCGGCACATATCTTTGGCTCTATTAACTAAAACAGAAAATCGAAAAACAATCATGTATTAATATTATTTTTTTATACTCTAAAATATTGTTGACTGAGTTTTAAATTATTTCTAAAATAGATTGACAATTGTATAGAAAGCACATACAATCGGCGAAAAGGCTCTTCAATATATCTTAAAATCATAAAATCTCCAATTTCAATTACAAAGATTTTCTAAAATAATATATATTGTTTGTACATAAACTGTCATTGAAAAGATGTTATTCAAACATACGGATTGACTTATCAGGTCGGTACCGGGGACATAGGGACACATAATATATATGTAAAAAAACAAAAAAAGCAACAACAACAAACACAAAGTGCTAATTTTTGATAATTTCTAATTTATACTTAAATAAAAAATCTTCACATTGACTAACATCTCTAAAAATGTTGTGTGAAGGCTTCAAAAGGTGTCTTCGAATAGCATGACCATTTACAATACGTGTTTAACTCTTGACAAGTATTTTAGAATAGAAGAATTAAATATACAGAAAAATATTTTACAAGTTGCCGAACAATATATTTATACACGAATATTAATGTGCATAGCCCATGAGTTAATTATTAGTGATGTTTCATCACGAGGTAAACATGTTTCGATATTCAAATTCGCTGATTAGTTATTCTTTTCTTTACATTGACAATTGACCTGTGAATGAAATTAAAGTAAAAAATGTAAAGATGTTTCTATGGATCCACAACTTGTTTTGAAGCGACGTCGCGATGACGTTTGGACAACACATGTTCTTGTATGGCGTAAGAGGAGTGAACTTATCGGTTTTTTTTCACAGGCTAATCAAAGTAATGATAGAATAACTATTTGAAGAATTCAAAAAGTGAAAAATATTCCACGAGTGACCGAACAACACATTAATTCACGAATGCGCGTAGCGCATGAGTTAATTATCAGTGTTGTTCGGTCACGAGTTGAATATTTTTCGATATTTGAATTCATTAATTATAAAAAAACAATTAGTCATCTTGGGCCAAAACGAATAGATTTTTTTTGGTTGATTTTTGTACCATATCATAAAGTAACAACTTATGGTGTAATTAGTAAAATTTGTGATGATAAAAAAAAATGTTTCAATTTTTGCTAAATTATTTGTATTTGTATTAGAATAATTCAGAAACATATAATAGCCAAAAGAAAATCACCTTCCAATAAAAATTATGAAAAACAACTGGACAATAAAATTATCTCTTTTGTTCAACATTTAAGTATAGGATTTTGTATGTGAACGCTCAGACATAACAGATATGACAGACAGCAACCATCGACACCATTGAACAACAGATATAAGACTTAAAAGACGAACATACATATCGAGGAGGGATAACTTTAAGACAGTGGTATAATAACAAACCATAACAACACATGGTAATAATCATGACACGACTAGACATTATATCTCCGCAAAGCACACATAAACTAACATCAATACAGAGGGAAAAATGGTAAAATAAGATTACTCACAACTATAAAAGATCGATATTTACCTTGCATTGTTAATTGATAAATACATTTCTTTTTATAATAACAAAATACGATTAAAAAAGAACTGGAAACACACAAATCGACAACAAATTGAAAAAAAATACCCCTAACCATAACCATTACCCTTACCCTAATTCTATTCCTAACCCAAACCCTAATAAAAAAATGTCATAATACTCGCCACCGATGAAAGAGGGGTGGAAGGTATCAGAATGATTTTTAAACCCAATAGTCAAAGACAAGCTGACAACGCCAAGGCAAAAAAGGAAAGAAAAACACGCAGTCTATAATTCACAAAAAAAAAAATAATGACAAAGCAACAGAATCTGCTCATGTCATTTACAAAAAGCTATGTCATTGCCACATTTCGATATACAGTTTTACCATTAAGAATTATGACAGGGAAATGAAAAAGAAAATAAGGAGATCCAGTTACCGTTAACATGTGTTAGTTGATAAAGATGGTTTATCGTGTGAAATTGTTGACGATTTTAGGAAAAACAATATATGACAAAGCAACATTTTGATAGCGATAGTATGTCTATAAAATAAACAACAAATAGTGTTTTATTCGAGCGTCTCTGATGAGTCATTTGAAGAACGTGCGTCGGGCTGAAACACAAATTTATGAAACCTGGTATCTATGATGAGTTTATTCACAGATAACTGTTGACCTTCACAAGTTGTGACTTAGATGGTGATTTGTGCCATTGCCAGCACCCATACCACATCTTCTTATATCTATATAGATTTGACTCGTAGTTTTGATAAAGCTTGTTCTCTTACGGCGATTAGAAGTTAAAATGTTTATACTGTAATTATATAAAAAGTTATGTTTGATAATAGGCGAATGTTCTATTATAATACTTAAAAGGTAAAATATGTAGTCTATTATACTTCTGACACAATGGCTCTTTCTTTTACATCTTTGGTTTGCACTTAATGAATTTTTTTTATCATATGTTATTCAATGTATTTTAAAGATAAAACTTAATTGGAATATTAAATTGAACTGATAAAATGTTGAAATCTATGATGAGAACCAAGTTATGACGAGATGCATTGAAGTTGTAACAGTTGATAAAATAGTTTGTAAATAATATATTATGACGTAACGTTTTATATTTCAACCAACATGTAGTTAGTACACCATGACAACTATTTTTGATCTTTTTATAATAATTCCCTGTACGAAAATAAATGATCTATTCACGCAGGAATATATTGATTTTAATTAGACAAAAAGTCTCTTTAAGATCAACTTGTTAGCTATCAGAACTTTTCATAAATTTGTGAATCAATCTAAAAACAAAATATTTCATGAGCAAATGAGTTGCAGTGCTTCTGTGAATATCAGATCATTTAACACGATGATTTGCAAAAGAACAAAGGACATATTGGTTAAAGATCTCGTCAATCAAATAGAAATTGTCAATGTGTGTTTGAATTATTAATAGTTTAATACAATCAATTTTCAAATCTAAAACTTGAACTAAGCATGAAAATTAGCAAATTATAAACTGCTCTGTCGTTTTCAACTTTAAAAGGATATGGTATTGTGAAAATGAAATCGCCTGAGGCTTTTTAATTTCTCTAGGAATTTTATGAAATGCTTGTTAAAATAAGTCAATTAATTTGAAAATAGTTAATTTTGTTATATAAGGTACCAGGATAACTGGTAGATATAGCTTGGATACTAACATTTGAAACATCATTTAGTTTTTTTTTCTGTTAAGACATGCTTGCTATATTAAAACAATATTTAAAATATAGCCTGATTTCCAGAGTATTTTTCTCTCTCTGAGTGATGATTAAAATTGCAAACAAATTTGTATCCGTTTGTTTAACTAAGTGACCAGTATTATTACTTTTTTGCAATCTAGCATTTCTTTCTCCGAATCAAATAAATTACCCTCGACAAGGCGTCTAAACATGTAAAAACCGGAAATAAAACTATCATACAAACTATTAAAAATAAATTGTTTTCTTTAGGAAATCTGTATATATGAGGACTTCAAAGGAGTATTGATATATAATAAGCCAAAATATTAACACTGATTAGTGCATCCAAAGTTTTTTTTCTAGGTTAAGTCTTGCTTCTATCAATTTGTAAACACAAGAAGACATGTCAGCATATTTTCATACAAATCTGGACAGGTAAAAAAAGATAGTATCCCATCCCTCTCATAGAATATGCTGTCTTTCCAACATGTAATGAATACAGTTTTGTAAAGGGTAAGATAAATCCTGCCTCTGTGTGCGAATTCCTCTTCTTGATATAAGACCTATTTTGTGTTTTTGAGGTGTTTGTAGTGTTATGTTGGGGTTTTGTCTCTTTCATATATAAGATTTTTTTTGAAAGTATCTGGAGAATATATGAAATACAAATGGCAAGAGTGTATGCTTCCAGAGAGGGTCGTAAATCAATGTCATTGTTATACCGAAGGAAAACATTCAAAAAGACAAATCTTCCAACAGCCTCGAAAGATAATTGGTTTTAGGTTGTTTGTACAATATGATTATTCAATTATGATGCTCTGTACAATTCTGAGGAAATGTTCCACGTGAAAATGTGTATAGCAATATCAGACGGTCGTCTGAGAATAAGTAATGGAAATAAGTCGATGTAATAGATAAATATATTACATATCAAACACTTGTAAGGTTCGGATGAATGAAAAAATAGTATATTATATAAATATATATATAATATACAATAGCATCGTAATATACAGTACATGGTAATATGCAGTGTCATCTCAGTACCAGAACCTATGACAAACGATACGATTTTAATTTTGAAATTTTAAATTTCCCTCTGGTAAAACTTTGTAAAACGTAACTAGTGTCTGATCAGAATGTTGATGAACTAGGGGTAAGACAAAGCACTATCGTCCTTTCTCTTAAAAAAGTGCATCGGAAGGTACCAAGAAGTAAAATCACAATAATACTTAACGATAAATTTGAACAGGAAAGTCCCTGATCAAATGAAAAAAACAAAAGATCAAACTCATCAAACAAATTTATAACAACTGTCATATTCCTGACTTGGTACATACATATTCTTTTGTAGAAAATTGTGAAGTTAACCTGGTTTTATAGCTAGTTAATTTGCCATTTGATTAGAAACAGTATTTGTTTGATTTTACATTATACATGCATCACGGAATATGATAAAATAAACATGTTACTTTGTGATGTGTGTGATGAACTTATCAAAATAAACTTGAGTATGTGTTTTAAAATTGTATTTTTTATGAAGGTAGGTATTTCCTTCCTTAAATCTAAAGGAAGAAGTATGACAAGACCACTCGTTTAGTAACCTAATTTCGAAAATTAGAAATTAAATCTGTCAAAATAACAGGGTTATTTTTTTTTCACAGGAAATTATACTGTCAATCAGCAGCGTCTATATTTTCATGTTTTTTCTTATACATTTAGGCATCTGTCCTAAGTTAGAATCCTAATTTTCAGTGGTTGTCGTTTTAATTTGTTGATGTGGATCATAAGGGGAAAACACAAAAATATTATCACCAATATAAAGCCTGAGAATATACCAGTATGTCTGACAATTATGTTTAAGTTGAAAATGGACATGGGGATTGTGTCAAAGAGACAACAACTCGACCATAGAGCAGACACCAGCCGAAGGCCACAAAGGGTCTTCAATTCAGCAATAAACTCCCGCACCCGGAGGAGTCCTTCAGCTGGCCACTTAAACAAAACCTAGTTAACATGCTATTACTATGTTGGATATACGTCAATACATCAGCAACTCAAAGATACATAGACCGAACTGTTAAAGAACTTTCTGTTTTGAATTTTTCTTTGGAGTTCAGCGTTTTTCCTTTTTTTAATTTTAAAGCTTACATTGTAACATGCTTTCTTGAACATGTTTTTCTACCTTCTCTTTTATTGCTTCTTTTTACATAAATATATTGTATTGCTTAGCTGACTTGCATTTGTCATTTCAATGCCTTTTAAATCTTGATTTGCAAAATGAATTTTGCTCCTTATTGAAGGCTGACCAACATTTGTACCCTATGGTTATTTGTCGCTAATGTAAAGTGGTCGTATTCGCAATATTACCTGATATGTGTTTCTTACTTTAACAAGCGATATATATGTAAAGACAGTATCTCACTCTTAAAAGCGGTCCGAGCCTAAAAAAATTAATGAAGAAATAAACATTCTGTGGTTTTAAGGTGCCACATCTGGAGCAGGATCTGCTTACCCTCCTGGAGCACATGAGATCACCCCTAGATTTTGATGGGGTTCGTGCTGCTTTTTCTTTAGTTTTCTATGTTCTGTCATGAGTACTAAAGTTTTTCTGTTTGTCTTTTTCATTTTTAGCCATGTTGATGTCAGTTTTTAGTCGATTGATGAGTTTGACTGTCTCTCTGGATTCTTTCGTTCCTCTTTATATTGATCCATTTTGCAAATACCCATCGGAACTTTGATTGCTCGCTTAAAACAAAGTATCTTCAAAAATATAATATTGGTAAATGTATAAAACATCGTTAACGTTCACAAAATTGACAATATAACAATGATGAAATAAGTAACATATACTCGAGCCAAGAAACGAAGAATTTGTTAAACAAGGAACTGGTTGTCGTAGCAGATTTGAATAAAACCTTTAGGTATGTTATGTTCTTAATATCCTTCTACTTTGTAATTTATTTGGCTTTTAAACCTTATTTGTTCGAGCGTAACTGATGAGTATAATTGTAGACCAAACGTGCGAACTGCAATACTGGTATATATATGAAAAGTTTATTGTACAAACCATATTATACATTATAGCACAAATTCTTTCAACACAACATTGTACACATACAATGATGATACAGCATTACACAAACATAATAGCAAATGATTGAAATTAGATCTAAGTTTTGTTAAATATGATTGATTTCTATTTCTCATTATGAAAACAAATGATACAATTACCGACATGCAAGGAAGCTAAATTATGCTATAACAATCTATTACTTTGTCAGTAATGAACAAGACTTTGAATTATTTATTAAGCCTGTAGAATTTCTTTCTTTATTCTTCGGGACTTAACTTTCAAGAACTTTCTTCCAATTTATTTTCCTTCTTTTTAAACATTTCTTTAATTGGGCTTTGATTTCAGGTATTCTCCATGCATAAATAAATGGATCTACAACAACGTTTAACATATGTAAGATAAACAAAACTACTTGTATTTTCCTTTTTACAACTGTACTTGTCAATATTTCTACCCAAAAGGTGGCAACAAACGGACCAGTAAAAATAATTGACGTCATAACTAGTATAACACATGTTGAAAATGCCCGGATTTCCCATGCCTTTCTATCGAGATGTTGGTCAGATTTCCAGGCTAAAGACATTCTTTTAAATCGTGTTAGTGGTTCAGACGATATTGAATACACTTTGCGTTTGCGTTTAGAACTCATAACTACACCATTATTCTCTTTATAGTCGTTCGTTTGCATGTTGGTTATGTTTTGAATGACGTCATTTCCTACATAATTATCTTGCGGGCATCTTGTTCCTTGGTTGGGCATGATCTCGCTTGAGAATTCGGCCTCTTTATCATGACTGCTACATGTCTGTTTTCTTCTGATATTAACTGGGTGCACATGACTTGAAAAGAATATTTTCCAGATACGAATTCCCGTGATAACTGTTATCGAAATAACAGTAAACATCAAAAGTGTTCCTGGTCCGAAAATAAAGGAGAAGTAGATTACAAAGTTATGTCCATACATCTCATTTGATGAACACATAGTTATTGATTTTTTAAATGGCGTGAATAGAGTTACTGCAAGAGAATACAAAAACAAAAAACATACAGTGCCTACCAGGAGTAGATATCTATACTCTTTAAAGATCTTATTGGTCCCGAAATTGTATGATTTAATTGTGAATAACCTTTGTAAACTAATAAAAAATAGTATGATGTACTGCGTCAAAGATCCAAAGGAGAATGCAAACATCTGAAACAAACACATGCTGACTAGTTGATTTAAAGGTTGAAATAATTCAGAGAGACCAAACCACATATACGACAATGCCATAAAGGCATCACTTAATAGAAGTAAAAGAACGGAAAGCCAGTAAAAATCCCTCCTCATCTTTCTAAAGCATGCTATGGCACATGCAGCGTTGATTGTAATAGAAAATGCCATTAAAATAGAGATGGCGATGCTTGCAGCTGGTGGTATTTCGGTACCATGCACTGAGAAATTGCCAGACGAACTCTTCTGAAAATAGAAAATACATGTTTTGTCTACATTTGAACAGCAGATATTGATTGATCTCGACTTTTCTATATTTGATACAGTTATGTACCCAGAATAAGGTTTAATTTTGATATACATGTCGGTCACATACATATAATACTAGAACACACCCGTGATATCGCGGGTTCGTGACTGAATTAAAGTACTGATAGAGTCATTCAGATTATAAGATGGACAATTTCCTCTGCTTTCAAAATCTTTCTGGAACCTGGAACTTATCAATTATTGGTAATATTAATTATTTGGAAAACAGCAGGCCCTGGAATGGAGTATCGTTTAATCTAAAAGACAAATTGAAAGAGTTGGTATTACTTTGCATCATAAAAAAGAATGGCCAACGTAGATACAAGTATCTTGTCTTAGGGAGGGATAAATCATACTTTGTAAAGAATCACTCTGATTCAAACAAAAAATTCTCTGAAACCGATATTATCAAGATGCTTGATTTCTTGATTGACAACATATTTGTAACGTTCGGAAGACGTGTTTTTCAACAGACTGTCGGCATCCCAATGGGAACAAACTTTGCCCCTCTACTTGCCGACTTGTTTCTTTATTATTATGAGGCTGACTTCATGCAGGAACTTCTTAGGAAGAAAGATAAGAAGTTGGCAATATCCTTTAACTCTACTTTCCGCTAAAACAATTCAAAATTTGGTGACTATGTGGAACGCATCTATCCCATCGAATTGGAGATAAAGGATACTACAGATACAGTTAAGTCGGCTTCATATCTTGACTTACATCTAGAAATTGACAATGAGGGTCGGTTGAAAACAAAACTTTACGACAAAAGAGATGATTTCAGCTTTCCAATTGTGAACTTTCCATTTCTAATAGCAACATTCCAGCAGCACCTGCATACGGGGTATATATCTCCCAATTGATACGATATTCCCGTGCTTGCATTTCCTATCCTGATTTTCTTGATAGCGGGTTACTGCTCACTAGGAAGCTATTAAACCAAGAGTTCCAAATGGTGAAGTTGAAATCATCCCTTTGTAAATTTTACGGACGCCATCACGAGTTGGTTGACCGTTATGAAATAACCGTTTCACAAATGATATCGGATATGTTCCTTACGTCGTAACTACAATACCCTTCCCTTTCATGAATTTGACCCACCGAATTAGACTATTTACCAGATTTGTAATCACATAAGCAACACGATGGTGCCACATGTGGAGCAGGATCTGCTTACCCTTCCGGAGCACCTGAGATCACCCCTAGTTTTTGGTGGGGTTCGTGTTGTTTATTCTTTAGTTTTTCTATGTTCTGTCATGTGTACTATTGTTTTTCTGTTTGTCTTTTTCATTTTTAGCCATGGCGTTGTCAGTTTGTTTTAGATTTATGAGTTTGACTGTCCCTTTGGTATCTTTCGTCCCTCTTTTAATCAACAGCACTGTCCTATATTAATTATAAATAAAGTTGAATTCCTTGATTCGCTATTTTACGTCATGCCCGCTAACAAATTGAAAACTGTACCTAAACGCCTTGTTTTAAGTCCATAATTTTAGTAGTCGTATTGTTATCTTAGAAAGTCTTACGGATTAAAATAATACAATAGGAAACAATTTGACAATGCTTGAATCTAGTAGTGTCAACCCTGTGATTATAACCCGTGTATATAGCATAATCCGAAATACACCGTTTGGTGGTGCGCCTGTCAGATGCGGAACGCACAGATAAGGTAATGGGTAACAGGCGAATATACTATTGGTATGGGTATCGGATTCGACCAGGAACTGTTATTGGCAACCTTAATTATGTGGAAACAAAACGGTCTGGAGTCGTGTAATTTTTAATCAACACCATTGTCCTATATTGGCTATATATAAAATTGAATTCTTTGATTTGTCGATTTTACCCCATGAAGGCAGACAAATTTGACCTCGTTATTTTAGTATTATAGATATATTATGGAAATAAGTTCGAATACGTCTAATTTTGTAAATTATGGATAATGATCAGATTGATATTAAGTGAGAGACACTTGCTATGGTATATTTGTATATTATTATATGTAAACGACTAGTTGTGAAACTTGATTTATTAGTGCATCGTTAACATGATAACATGGTTTTTAAAAGTCATTTACAATGACGTTACGCACATTGTTCGGTTAAGTAATGGTAACGTTAATCGACGTAATTTTTATTTATTTCAACCGACTTCTGTACAAAACGTTAAAGCTTTGCACCATTTTTAATATATATGGCTTTTTGATGTTTGACTTCTTATTTAAAAAAACATTATAGACTGTGAACATGACTGATTATATATTTTTGACAAATAATCTTTCCATTCTCGATTTTATTTATTTCCTCATAATCTTAACTTATTGAAAGTTAATATTTTAGATATTTGTCATTGCCCAAGCATGTCAATTGTTGCAAAATGCATATATCCTCGATGATGCTCAGAACTCCGTCATTGTCATCATAAGTATCTAAACATAGACATTATAATGATATCCCGTGGAAACAGCCAGTACCACAGATGTTTAGTGCTGAAAGAGCATAAATGTTATCAACCCGCCTTTGACTATAGTTTTTGAACTACAATTAGCGAATAATTTTAGGGTTTTTCTATCCGTACTACCAACATCCCAAATATGTGTCTTTCGAGAAGATTATAATGAAAAACAATTTTCGTTTGGGTCAATAACAGCAACAGCTACTATATGTATCCTCTTTTTGCTTGATCTATAATTTCAATTTCATCATCAGCTTTTTTGAAAGAAAACGGTGGTTTGAAATTGCTCATTTTTTTAAGATAAAAAAGTGATCTACAGTGCTTGAAATAGAATGAGTATTTTTCACATGCGTCAGTTTGTCGGATGCGTGGAAATAACTGTTAGTGTATGCAACAAATATTCGTACTAGCGGAAACATATCTTTTACGATAGGTCCCAAAGTCTAAAGGTTCGGTATTATAGAACATTTATCATTTATCAAAAACTTCGAGGCCTTTAAGATCAGCACATGGTTTTACAACACTTTGATGGAAGTCAAATTTCTTGTTGATTTACTATATTTTAGAATAGATTTTTGAAAACTCTCTCCAAATATATATCATTAAAAAGAACGTTTCAAATGCTTAAGACACAAAAATGCTAAACTTTTAGTCTATGGAAAATTATATATATATAATACGTTACATTGACATTTGTTTTCATAGTTCATTTGTCTGTCACAAATTTAAAATACTCTAAATTAGCATGGTACTGAAAAATCTAAAACAATGGCTCTATGGTAACATTTAAAGGGGACACGGAAAACACTGAAAAAAATAAAATGAGAGAAGCTATGTTAGAAAATAAATATGTGTTCGTAAAATGCAATACAATTACATTTGCATGTAAAGGTGGCGAACCTTTTCTATGACTTGAAAATATTGTTATATCGATGAGCTTGCTTTCATTTTTGTATACTCGAATTTTCAAATTTTACAGCTGTATGGCCACTTGGATGCGAACTGACATGATATTTATCGTAACCGTTTCAAACCATACATATGATGATATTATTTCCCACCTGTTTGAATTTTATCGTAATCCATTCAGTAGTTTTTGATTTTTTTTCGTTTATATTTGTATGGTTAATTATTGTTGTTACGTCTTACACAGCAAAAATGGAATTATGAACACGGGATTAATTGCCTAATTAAAAATGTATGTAATAATACATAAAATTTAATATATTAAAATTAGGTTTTATCTAATATCGATTAAACTGATGAACCAAGACAAGTAATTATTTGATAATACGTAGAATTGATTTGTTTTTGTCCTAATTATGCATCAAGAAATGGTCAAATGAAAGATAGACCGAATACCGTGAGTAACGTCAATAAATTATAATTTAATAAATAAAAACTTTAATTTTGAAAATATTAGAACAATATTTAAGATTCAGATACAAAAAGGTGAGGGTTAAATACTACTTGGTCATGTTTTAGGAAGATGTATTGCCCGAGGCGTAGCTTAGGATAATTTTAGAACATATTCACACCTTCGTGTGACATTGTAAAAGTTAGTCTCTCCTATTGGAATAGTCATAATAAGTATAGTTACTGTATACCAATTTTGCATAAAAATAAAAATAACTGGAATATAAATCGAAAAGTAAAACCTGTATTTCTATAAATTCAACTTCATAGAATAAATTTGAAGAATATGAGCTTAGTAAGACTTCAAATTTTAAAATGTTTAGTAGAACATTAAATGATATAAAAATCACCAATAACTTTTCAGATAGTTTTGTGTTAGAAAGAAAATGACAAATTATGCAAAAATGAAGATTATTTTCTGCTTTTTGGTACACTTTTAAAACAAATACACATTTCATTTCACGTCCCTTAAAACATACACTGTTATATAAATCAGTTTGTCTAAAATTGTATAATTTTCAATGAAGACACCATTTCGTCAATAATTTTTTTAATCGAGATCGTCTTGACATCAAATCGTTACTTTTTCTTAATGAATATGTTATTTAAGAACGTCCTTTACTTATTATATCGTTATTTTTAACTTTAAAAAAGGAAGGATTTTAAGATCTAGTTTTAATATAAGTTTCTAAAGGCCATCAGTACTAAAACAAGACATGAGGATACTACAAAAAAACTGTACCGATATAATTAGTAGTCGTTCAGTAAAGATTTACTACAGGGTAGAGAATTACAAGTAAAATGTGACTAAGTATTTTTGAATAATTGTAGTTTTCATAAAGCCTTGTATGCTACACAGTAAGGCCAGATCAAACAGATTTTAAACGGCGTATGGGTCACCGTGGTTTCGCCTAGTTGATATTATCAGATTATAACATGTCATCTTTCATATCAGATGTTCTATCAGTCCAAGTTTTAATATCAGCGTAAGAGCCGAAGACTCGAGAGATCATATTAACCAAGGGCTCATCATACATCTTCTATGACAAATGTCGTGTTATCATCGTTTAAGCCTCAATAATAGAGAAAATGTTAATAAACTGGAAAGTTGTCTCATTAACACTCATACCTCTTCTTATGTAAATATGATACTTTTAAGTGATTCTTAAGTTGAAGTTCAAAAAGAGAAAAACCTACGGACACCAAATGTTAAACATGTACATTCGGTGTGATTTCTTTTTATCATATGCATCAACAGACCAAAAAGCAACAGTAAAATATATTTTTATATCGACGACAAAAAAGAAAAAACAAACAAAACATAATGCAAACTATTTGAAAAGTCAAAACTTTATAACTTTGAACTTTCTAAAGCATGCTGGAAACTTTGTAAAATGCATTTAATCTTGTATCATTTGTTGTTTCTTTTGCATTTTACATAACATTTCTTGTGTCTTGATAATTGTTTTGTACCCTACTTTGTGATGTGTTTTTTTTTTTTTTTACAGAAAACGTACCATTGTGGTGTATTAACCGGAGTTTGCAGAAAAACCGCGATTTTCCATCCGATAACAGTCGGAAGAATGTGATAATTGTTCATGTCATCCCGCTAATGACCATTTAGGAAAATATGGAATTTATGTGAATTTAATGCTTCTATCATTCTGTAAAAACGATAGATATAATTTTTTTAAATACTAAGGCGTTTCTACCTCAGACATAGATTACCTTAGCTGTATTTGGCAAAACTTTACGGAATTTTGGATCTCAATGCTCTTCAACTTCGTACTTTATTTGGCATTTTAAACTTTTTGGTTTCGAGCGTCACTGGTGAGTCTTTTTTTTTTGACAAAACACGCGTCTGATGTATATACTAAATTTAGTCCTGGTATCTATGATGAGTTTATTTATTCTTAGTATATGCTATATAATTTTCCTATACCCGTAAACTTAGAAGTTTAATGGATTAACGTATGCGTGAAAAGTGATATATATTTGATATGAGGTACAGCACATGTACTTTTAATAGCTTACATTTGCTTTGATTTGCTTCATTTTATCTTTATTAGATAGCTGTCATTGACAATCAACTCTTGTTTATTTGAGAACGTTGATATACAGTTTTTTTTTTACCTAAGACATTAAAGCACGTTTTTATTCTGTATAAGGGCCAAACCAGAGGTCCTTCATTATGCTTTTTTCGGTATTTGTATAACGGTCAAGTTTTCTTTATCATTTGCCTATGTTATTCTATTACGCATATTTTTACTCCCCAGTATTTTGTATTCCTTATTTACTAACATCCAATTATAATTAAGTCTTTAATTTTTGTTTATTTTTTTGTTTATTCTTTAGACTCTCGTTAAATATATTTCATATTAACTAAACTAGCTTTACAAGCATGTTCAATTTCTATAACATGTTATTGTGTTTCATAATGAAAACGTAGAAATAGTCACCCCCTCAAAAAAAATAATCAAAACTACACAAAAATGAAGTGCAAAAAAGGTGTTTATAATTTACACCAATATAATTATCGTTGTCATTGCACAATTATAATTTAATTATTTATAATTATAATCACGTATGATTGAAAAGCATGATACAAACAGGGTATCCAATTCCATTTAACGACATCTGTGTGTAAATAAAAGAAATATCAGGCTGCAATACATATAAGAAGATGCAGTATGCTTACTATATTTTATCTTTTTGAACTCGTAAGCTGAGATAATTTAGCTTACTAAGAAATACAACGAAAAGGCAATCAAGTTTAATAAAGACTATTGATTATGTTGATCGGCATATACAGAGTATATGCCCGTTTCTCTTAACTTTGTGCTTTGCACATTTCTTGAGCGGTGTGGAAAAAATATTTCTCCTCGCAAGTGAAATATCTGTTCTAAGCAAATGATTAGTCGAAATGTAATTCGGACTTTCTTTGAATTTCCTATTGTGACGTCCTGTAAAAATGCGATCCTGCCTGATGACGTAATATGTATACCGTACACAACTTTCTACAAATCTTTGAAAAGCGTCAAATAAGTCTGTGTTGTCATTCGTCAAATAACATTTGCGAGCTACTGTGAGCGTTATCATTACGTAAACTCATATGTGTTTGTCATTTGTAGTGTGGGGATATCCCATTTTTTTATTTCCATGTATATCCTTACTTTTTTTTCACGATAAAATGCTCGACAACAAAACCAAGACCTTTTTCGGACAAAAAAAACGGTTTCCCAACGTTTCGAAACTAGACTAATTGAAAGAATGATACTCAAAGATTACAATAAGAATCAAAAGACAGAAGAATCAGAAGCAAATTAATAAACTAGACAAAGTGATGCAACCCCTTTTTCCATACTCCCCTCTGAAGTAACTGTATAATAACAAAGTCAGTGATACTTTTTTGAGATATAATGGTGTCTGGAAGACACAAATGATGCAATCTGCAGATACAAAGTTTTATCTTAAAATGCTCAAAGTTGAGCATAGGAGCACATAGGTTTAAGTTCATTTAAGGACTACCTCTTATACAACTAAATGCTCCAAAAAAAGACAAAGTGCAATTATCTTTTAAAAGGAGGTCGAGTTTATTAAACGGTACAACACAATAAAATAAATCTATTCACATCTTAAATATTTTAACTTACATTCATAGCAGCATGATCGTCCATTTTCCGTTCTGTAAACAAATAAAGAAAAACGTTTTTACACCAATGTCTGCCCTCAATGTTAGAATCGTCTAAAGGTTTGTTGTTGTAAAGGAACAAAAAAAAAGAACAAAACAAAAACAGAAAGAAAGAAGGAGCTAAAAAAAGACAAAATCTTATTTGTTTTTTGATGTATTTGGTTATGCTATATTTAAGTAAATGTTTTGACTTCATTTTACTGTAAAGGAAAAAAAGGGCCATACACTACATCAATTATAATACTCCTGCTTAAATTGTCTGAGTATGTGTTGTTTCAATAATATTGTATCAACAAATATAAGCAAAACAATTTGTATACTGTAAAAGAAATAATAGAAAGAACAGAAAGGCGCCACTATTTCTATAAAGGTCTATATTTATCACCCATTTATATATCAGCAACAAATCTGTAGTTTAAATAAAAAGGCGAGGACAAATATTATTTCATTTGACATTGTGCTTGTTAAAATGAAACATGGAGACAATATCTGTATTAATATTATAGACGTCCATCATCATTTAGACTCGTACAATTTTGAGCTACGAAAATATAGAAGAGATAATTCAATGTAACCAGTTTAAATCTATATTCCGTATATTATTAGTATCAATAACGTATCATGAATCATTATACTTCTCTAATGCATTTATTTATCAGTTTATTATGTATTAATTTATCAGTTGGTGTATTAATATATATTTTGTTATTTAATTATACCGACTTCACAAACACGGCTTTTCCTTACCAGTCCTTACATATTGTCAAGTGAACACAACATAGCGAACCGCAAGATTAATTTTCTGGTATCCGTAATTAACAACTCATAACTCGCAAACACTCCGAAATATCCGTGAAATAACAAAACGATTGCCCATGATTCTTATGTTTCGTAAGTAACGTGTAAATGTTGTGAACATCCGTAAGTATCGCACACCACACGTTACTACGTAACTACAGGAACATCTGTACCAATATCTCACTTTGTTGTTGTTGTAAAAATATACAAAGACTGGGCCTATTCATTGCATATCAAGAGAGCTGCGCTTCTGTGTAAATTGAACTGATGACATAGAAAACTTATACTATTGGACTAAAATAAAAAGTCACGCATGCAGGCAATAGCTATTGGGCTATCAGTCTTAAGGAACGACAACTACTAATGTTTTTTTCATATTTTTATCTTTTGTATTGAACAATAAGTATGTTATAATTGACTTTCGAACTTTTATATCTGGGCATCACTGGTAAGTCTTGTGTGGACGAGGCGCGTTTTTGGCGTTTTGAATTTTAAACCTGATGCCTTTTGTTATCTGTTATTCATGTGTTTCTTTGTCTAATACGTTCTCCTATTTATTTGTATTCTTGTCCTGTAATATTATGTTGTCATTTTAATGTTATATTTAACATTGCCATTAAAGTGCGAGGTTTGGCATGCCACAAGTCAGGAAAATGACCATTGTTATATCATAGTTCGTTTCTGTGTGTGTAACATTTTTACGTTGTGTTTCCGTTGTATCGTTTGTTTTCTTTTATATTTTGATGTGAATTCACATTACTATAAGACGTGTCACGGTACTTTTCTATCCCATATTCATGGATTTGGTTTTGATGTTATATTTGTTATTCTCATAGGATTTTGTCTAATGCTTTGTCCGTTTCTGTGTGTGTTACATTTAATGTTGTGTCGTTGTTCTCCTCTCATATTTAATGCATTTCCCTCAGTTTTGGTTTGTTACCCCGATTTTGTTTTTTGTCCATAGATTTACGAGTTTTGAACAACGGTATGTTACTGTTGCCTTTATTATGCTACTTCTGTTGTATATAAATTTAATTGTCTAGAGCTCCATGTATGTCTCTGACATTCATATAATAGGTTACTTCTAATTTTAAACCATTATAGACTTGTTAAGGTTTAATCTTGTATTTTAAAACTTTGCAAAACTCATACTTAGAAAATAAAAATTTATGCTTTCTGATTTCTAATTTTGAATAACTGAAACATGAGGTTTCCCACGCGATATAAAAAAAACCAAAAAAACTATCAATTGATTTAGACCATGAGAATCAACGAATATCCATTAGTATGATTTTTGAACAGCGGTATACTACTGTTGCCTTAATATATTTCAAAAAGTCGAAATTGTGACCGCAGATAATATTACCAAGCTGTTATGAATGAGTTTAATCCGTTTGTAAATGATATAAGTGTTTTAATTTCTCGTCGTACGGATGTGTATATATATAAAAAACATGTTCCCTTTTTTTTTACCTTTTACCTATACATTGGTATTATATTTAATAAATGAGTGTAGCTTCATGTATATTCAGAACGTAAATCATTAATATAATAAACGCATACATACTTGAAATTAATGCGGTGACCCTATACATAGGTTGGATATCGATTATGTTTGAAATTTCCCTTAAATCGATCGTAAGATCGTAATGGTTCGCGAGTTAGTGTAATTATTAAGTACTCGTAAAAAGTCCTTGTGTGTGAAGAGGGCATATTAAAGTAGTAAAACGAAGCTTAAAATTTTTCATTTTTTTTAGTGAGAGTTCACAGTTCTGTGTGTTTTAAACACGCAACAAAATCCTCGGAAAACCGTAAATTTGTCCTCGAATACTAGTAGCACCGATAATATGTTTGATTTTACCTTTATTGGTTGCTCTTTTTTTACCGGGTACTATCATGTATTTCTAAATATAAGGTTACATATCGTAAAGTTTTATAATCCGGAGTCAAAAGACGGTAACATGAAAATAGTTTAATAAATTGTACTCACGTTTGTATCGTCTGAATGTTTGTTAGACATAAGACATACATGTACAGTCTTATTTAGATACAGTATAATCAATACAATTACAAATAACCATAAGTTCTGACGAGCGTTTATAACCGACAAAAGATAATAACAGAACACAAAGCATACACATTTGTGTAACAATGTGAACCACATTCCCTTTATTGTAATGTAAACATAAAAGAATAGAAAAAAAACCAAAGGACATCATTATTGTAACATTTATATTGTTTACTTACAATTGAATCGTGTTGTTTGATGATTTCAAAAGATGCTGCAAATAATATCCTTTTTTTAGGTAAATCCGTAATAGTCTTTCAAATAGTTGATAATTTGATGATAAATGTTGAAAATGATGCAGATTAAATACAGATAAATCATCGCATTACCATAGTAACAAACCGTGTAACAAATAACTAATTTATTGAAAAATCATTTTTGTTTTGATCAATTAGATTTTCTCCAGGTTCATTATTAACTTCTTATTTATAGGAACAAACACACACATTTTACACAAAGGTAATGGTAGGTGTGATATTATGACCGTTATGTAAAAGTACACGTGGCTCAGAAAAAAACAATGATGAAAATATTTGATAAACGAGGTTCTTTCCAGATTTATTGATTAATTGATTGATGGTTGATTAACGTCCAGTGGCAAATATTTCATGCATGTTCAGGACAAGAACAAGTTAACAATAAAAACAATAGGTAGGTCTTGTCATACTAGAGGCCATTCGGGATGTTGGTTGGGGAAAGGAGTAGGTCCGGTAAGGACTCATTTTTGCCTCAAATTTCAGTTTAATCTGACGAAAGATTTTGACCACTTTTTAAACACTTAAGTGTCTATTTCACTTGATTCAATTAGTTTATGTGAAAGATTTTAACTGATTTAGTCATTAAAAACGATCCGATTCAAGCTCAAATATGAAAAATCTCTCAAATATGCCAAAAAACGTCACTTTTCACATGTTTTTTGTCAAAAATGAAAGTGGCCGCATCCGTGTTCATCCACAATCTTTATATATGTTATGTATTATCATAAAATACAACTTACATTTCAATATTAAGGATGAACACGAATGCGGCCACTTTCGTTTTACACGGAAACTGTCTACAATTTAACTAAAATGATAGAATTTTGAAGATTTCAGTAATTTAGCATGACTTAATGGTGTTACAACTCGATATATGTGCATTGTATTGTCAAAAACAGCCCATATTTATGAAGCAGAAGCATTCAACTGTCCAATAAATAACTTAAAATTAACATGTTAACAATTTTGTAAAACTGCTATATTTTGGGGCCAAAAAGGGGTTCTACCGGACTGCCACTGGAAAAATGAAGGTATATTGGATAGGGACAGAAATATTGACTTGCAACAAGCGACCTACGGACCCATCAAAGAGTTGTTGCAAGGGTTCTTTACGTGCAAAGAGCGTGACACTCTTTTTCCACGAAGCATCGGATTTAACATCCCCATTCTGGCCGGACGTGACTGCGAACTAAATACATCCCGCACAGCCAAATGAACGCACCACTTCTGCAAGCGTTCGATAGTTGAAAGGCACGAGTGTATACGAAGGTATTGTTAGTAGATAGATATAGGAAGATGTGGTGTGAGTGCCAATGAGACAACTCTCCATCCAAATAACAATTTAAAAAGTAAACCATTATAGGTTAAAGTACGGCCTTCAACACGGAGCCTTGGCTCACACCGAACAACAAGCTATAAAGGGCCCCAAAATTACTAGTGTAAAATTGGTATGTTAGGTAGGTATGTTATGACGATAGGTATTGGTATGTTTGGTAGGTATGTTATGACGATCGTTTGATGAAAGGTACACGTGTTTGAACAAAAATTACCAGAAGTACTAAATTTATAAGATTTTCTCAAGATATATTTTACTCTTATCTATAAGGCACAAAAGTTTACTATGATAAATTACAAACATATCTACAATGAAAACTAATGAAATAGAATCTTTCATATCACAGAACAATATTTTCATTTTAACATCTGCCAAAAAAACATATTACTTTAACCTATAATGGTTTACTTTTTAAATTGTTATTTGGATGGAGAGTTGTCTCATTGGCACTCACACCACATATTTACAACATTATAAGCTAATACAAAACATATACTCACGGGGGGGGGGGGGGGGGGGGGGGGGGGGGGGGATTCACTGCCCTAAGACTGAGTTTTGAATGGTCAAGCTATGATAATGTATTTTCAATGTTAACTTTTACCGCGAATGCCCAGTCCGTGCCATCATACAAAGAACTTAAAACTCTCTTAGCTTGGTTAAGGTGACTTATTGTTATGCTAAAATAATTTAGATATTATTTTAAAGATAAGCACGAGTTCCCAATATAACAACGAACCCATGTGCTATTGGTAGTTAATAAATACATTAATATAATTTTTTTCTCTCCAGATATATATTCAAATTCTTGTTCTTTATTTCTTATCTTATTATTTTTTTGTGTTTTAACACCATTTTTAAACACTGCATTTAGGCTATTTCGTGGCTTCAAGTTTGTATTGGTGGTGGAAGCCGGAATGCCAGGAGAAACCAACGACCTCTGATAGGAAAACCATCCTAGTCAATTAACATTATACCGGTGTTACACATCAGCGTATAGCTCCGACGTACGCCGTGCGAGGTAAACAATCATGTACGCTGCCAATATGCTAGTAATTTTGGATGCATTAAACATGTCAATCATATTTGTATCATGCGCACAACGAGTTGTAGGCGTGTATTGGACGAACGAGAAGAGTACCTAAGCGTTTATCGGCGTCCAAGTAACGCGTTGTTGCGTATGTCTAGTGTTTGTCTAACGTAGATGGAATGCACGCTACGAAAGATAAAACGTCTCTTGGAGGTATTTGAGATGCATCCCGGACGTATCTGGGACGATAATCCGTGCTTTCAGCGTATCTGGGACGTTTAATTATGGGGTGTTTGTTACAAACTTACCCACATACGTTTCAGTTACAGTCGAACGATCTTGAAGGGTATTCAACGTGCCTTTAATGTGTCTCAAACTTATCTGTAGCGTTTTCAACGCGCTTGTATCGCATGTGGTACGTGCGAGTAGCGAACAGGTATACGCTTGGCAATTGCTTTAGCATGATGAAAATGTTTATGCTGCATAACAATTTCTTTGAGTTTAAACGTTCACAAAGCCTATATCTTTGCATTTTGACGTACTTCAAACTTACTCAACACGCGTATAACGATTGTTTAGCGTACCTCTAGCGCGCAACTAACGTATACGGACTTTGTCAATAATTTTTTCTCTGTACGTCTTGTACACGCCGGTTTATACGCCAATGTGTGACGCCGGCAAAGTTAAAATAGAACGAGCTTGAAGCGTAAGATATAACTCGCCCTAAACGTGTCTGAAACTTATCTGTATACCGTTTTCAACGCGCTTGTAGGGTACGTATTACGTGCATGTGGCATACAGGTATACGCTTGGCAAACGCTTGAGCTGGATGAAAATGTGTATGCTGCATAAAAAAAATCATGAAGTTATATACACTTAAAATTGAGAATGAAAATGGGGAATTTGTCAAAAAGACAACAACCCGACCAAATAAAAACCAACAGCAGAAGGTCACCAACAGGTCTTCAATGTAGCGAGAAATTCCCGCACCCGGAGGCGTCCTTCAGCTGGCCCCTAAACAAATATATACTAGTCCAGTGATAATGAACGCCATACTAATTTCCAAATTGTACACAAGAAACTAAAATTAAAATAATACAAGACTAACAAAGGCCAGAGGCTCCTGACTTTGGACAGGCGCAAAAATGCGGCGGGGTTAAACATGTTTATGAGATCTCAACCCTCCCCTTATACCTCTAACCAATGTAGAAAAGTAAACGCATAACAATACGCACATTAAAATTCAGTCCAAGAGAAGTCCGAGTCTTTTAAAACAAAATGTTACAAATTTTTCATCAATTGTGCAAATTAATATGCCTTTTCATTATTATTTCAATACAATTGTATATTGTGTATAACATAAATTGATATTACTGTGTGTACTTATAACTAAGTATGTTATTATTATTTTGAGGACTCTCAGGAAGATTAGTTTTAAATAATCGGAGCATCCTCTTGAAATAAAGATTATTTATTTTATTTATTTACAAGATACATCTTTTAGACGTGTTTTATTTTTATTTAACAAGATTGATCGTTTATATAAATATACAGCGTTAATTTCCATTGTTTAACGGGAGCATACATTTAAAATGAATAAAATGAATGAAAACTACGGTTCCTAGTTTGTGCATTGTGATAAAAAGTTCGTATGTATAATTACTTTCATTTGTTTCTTACTCTGTCTTGTATTGTTCTCGTCGTACTATTGCAAATATTCAATTTCATGACTGCATCAAGTGTTTCTATCAGTTTACCATGGTAAGGTTAGGAATTAGTGGTAAACCCTAGTTTTAAGATCCGATTTTTTATTAACAGTGGTAAGGTAATCGTTGCAAAAAATCCTGCTCAAACTTTTGTGAAAGACGTTTTAACTTTGAATTGTTGCGAGAGTGTATGTTCTATGTTGAAGGCACTTGCATATAGTGACCTGAAATACAAGTACTGTTCCATTGAGTTTAGATACATGTCTTCTGTTTCTGTCCCTGACCCATGTTTGCTGTATTCGGCATGTGTAGTGCATCATGCAATGAGACATTGGTACGTGATGAAATTTCGTGCAGGACTGCTTTTTCTTTTTGGATGGAACTCCTGACCAGACTATGACTTTTTGACTCTTGACCTATGCAGTGTGGGTGTGTCACCATGATACAGTGTGTTCCTTTGTATATTACCCTGACCTAGAAGTATAATTCTAAATTGACCTTGCTTCTGAATATGTAGCATGAAGATGTATTGTCATAAGATGGTGAGTCTTGTGGCACGAGAAACTTTATGTGATCTTGACCTTTGCCCTCATTGTACAACTTGTATATTTTGTTTGAAGTATATTGAGAATCGTCTGATTGCACTCATATCCCATATTTTTATATCTATATTAAATATTTAGATATATTTGTATTTTTGTAATTGTAAGATCGGTTTTATGTATTGGAGTTTGAACTAGTACACATTTTGTTAAGGGGCCATCTGAAGTCCCCCGCCGGGCGAGGGATTTTCTCACTTTGTTAAAAACCCATGGTGACCTTTGACTGCTTTTTGCTTTTTTGTCATGTTACTGTCTCTTAAACACATTTCACATTTCCATTCTCAATTTTTGATATGAAGAATGTTTTGATCAAATGAAAACTAAATCTTTTTATTGCTGTGAAAATTAAAAAGGATATTTACTGCTCTAGTAGCACCATGTACTGCAAGTTGTGATAGATTGATAATTCAAAATGGTTCAATCATTTTACCTTGGATTTCATTTGATGGACATGTTGATATGGATAGTCTGTTTAAGCATCTTAAAAATCACATGAAGGTATACGCATATCAATAAACTGAACTCAGTGCGAAGAACCTTTAAAGTACACTTAGACAAAGAGCTCAATCTAGTGAAACACTTTTTTATGCTGGTCACTGTCTGTTATCAAACTGCACCGCAATCCTAAAAAAAATATGCAAGTTAAATCTAAGAATTCAAAGGAAGTAAATAAACCGTTTACTGAAATAAATGTACAATATGTCTATGGGCCACAGATGCCCTGCTTGTGAAAAGAAAACACAAGTAAACTCCACATATAGAAACAGGATTCACGTAATTTTGACTGTTAAGTGACCATAAGCATTGTGTATAAGTTTCAAAACATTTGGTTGAGGCAAACTAAAGTTAAAGAACAGAAACAACAGATTAAGCATGATCTTTCCTATCTTTAGTCTACGTGTTGATATTTGTATCATTAGTACTCGTACCAATTTCTTATATCTAATAACTCATGAACAGTAACACCTCCAAATATCGAACTTGATAGAGCTGTGTTATGGGGTAATACGCATTACGTATAAGGTTTATAAAATTTGATTGAGTCAAACTTATTTAAAAGAACGAAAACGCAAATTCAGCATTTTCTATGTTTTTAAAGGAACATGATAACTCTTGAACGGTAAAAGTGACGCTACCAAATTTCAAATTCATTTTTTTGTTCGTGGAAATAACCATTGTCCCAGGTTAGGGAGATGGTGAAGACCCCGCTAACATGTTCAACCCCGCCCTATTTAGTATGCATGTGCCAGTCGCAAGTCAGTGGCCTAAACATTTGTCCATTTCTTTCCTCGTTTGAATTTCGTTTTATCGTGGTTTTTTTTCTATGTTGTGATGTTATAATATTGTTTCATCCGGCTGCAAATGTTTGCATCTGTCCTAAGTCAGGAATCTGATGTATACAGTAGTTATCGTTTGTTTGTGTAATTTATACTTTTTTCTCGTTTCTTGTTTTTTATTTAGATTAGACCGTTGGTTTTCTCCATTGAATTGTTTTACACTAGTAGTTTTTGGGCCTTTATAGCTTGTGGTTCGGTGAGAGCCAAGGCTCCGTATGAAGGCCGTACATTGACCTATAATGGTTTACTTTTATAAATTGTTATTTGGATATAGAGATTTGTCTCATTGGCACTCCTACAACATCTTCTATACCTATTTGCTCATTGTTGAAATCCGTACGGTGACGTATAGTTGTTAATTTCTCTTTTACCTAGTCTCTTGTGGAGAGTTCTTCTTGGCGCTCATGCCACATGAGGTGAAGGGTGTGGATCCTGTTAGCATGTTTAATCCGCCGCATTCTGTTTGTATGTAATTGTCCCAAGTCAGGAGACTCTAATTCATGAATTGTCGTTTGTTTATGTGTTACATATTTGTTTTTGTTCATTTTTTGTACATAATTTGTCCGTTTCTTTTCTCGGTGCTTTTTATAATTGATTATGCGGTACGGACTTTGCTCATTGTCGAAGGCCGTAGGATGACTTATAGCTGTTAATTTATGTATCATTTAGTCTTTTGTCGAGTGTTCTTATTAGCACCCATGACACATCTTCTTTTTATTTTGTGTATAAGTTTTGTAGTATTTGGTTGAGGCCACTAAAGTTAAAACAACGGAACCCTTTTGTTTTTTGGGATGTTCGGGACGAACGGACTAGAGTAACTCCGCAGTTTATGTCCTTTTTCTATAGTACCAACACAGAAGTTCTGACTAGTGTGCTGGTGCTACGCATTCCACCAGCACTGTCATTAACACACACACACACACCAACACACATACAATTTTATTATAAAAATATTCAATCTTCATTTTGATTTGATTATTTTTGGCCTATAATGATTAAATGCATGCCTTAATTTCACAAGTAGTATCAAATTTGACAAATTTATTGTACATATACATTTTTGTTATATTTTATAACTTATTTTTCAATTAAACTTAAATTGATCATCACTTTCTTTTTATATGTCTTTTAAGATTCCGTTTTGAACAAAACGATTTGTTACATATATATACTTCACACGTATTTCTATCAAATCTGATATTATTACAAAGCAGCTATTAAATAAAATGCATTCGAACTTTAAATGTGCATTTAAATATATATGCAAGTCGTCAACTGGTGAAGTGGCTAGATGCATATATCGTTGGCCAATTGAACGACAGGTCTCCAATTTTGTGGTTTTAAAACGTCTAGAAATATTAACGGAAATAAATAAAAAACAGAACGACTGAATTAAATAAAATAATGTTCGATATAATGAACCATTTCGATTTATTTTTAAAATCTAAACGATGCTTTATTTTTATCTAGTTTCATAATCATTAGAATGAGAAAATAAATACCTTACAGCTTCTTTAACTGTCGATCCTGATATGTTATAATGTTATAAAACAATTTAAGCGTCTTTGACCTACTTTACCTTTTTATTCGGATACTTGTGGTTATTTTCTTCAAGTTCAACGGGAACATTAGAATAATCTAGAAAAGAACCCAGATGGAACCAGGAATTCGGGTTGCTATAACCAAACAACCCGGATGTTGAACCAATTACCATGGTTTCGAACCAAAGAACCAAGGTTCAGAACCAAACAACCCAGATGGAACCAGGGTTTAGAACCAGAGTGCCCAGATAGAACCTTATTGCATTCGGAATCTCATGACTTTTTATACCTTCAACGTATTTTCCAAATCATTTATTTATTTAGTATATTTATATATGATAATTTATTTATAGCGTTCGCCCAGCGTATACCTTTGCATTTGGACGTATTCAAACTTTAACGTTGAACGATTGCTTAACAGCGTTCCTCTGGCGTACAATTAACATATATATATATACGGACTTAGTCAATTTTCTCTGTACATTTGTACGTCTTGTGCACGCCGGTCTATACGCCAATGTGTGACGCCGTCATTAGATTGGAGTCGAGTGAAACCGCACGTGACCGGTTCGTACTCACAACCTGAGTGTTGACTGGCTAATAATTACAGTTGCAGCTACTTAGACCACTCGTCACCGAGGCCCCTTCTTGTTCTTTAAGGCACCACATGTACTATAAGGTATTACGTGCCGATCATTTTATAGAAAGTACATGTTCACACATCTGTGAAAAATGGCCAATATATGTGATTAATTAGATTTTCCAGGAATATAACTATTTTTTTATTTAAAGGGACAAACAAAATCAAAATTTTACACCACGATGCTGTGAGGTACGATACATACGATCACGATCAAAATTATTTGATTAATAAGATTTTTTCCAGACATCCATATTAATATTTTTTTTGTAAGGCAATACATGTACTATTATGTATCATGCATGTACATATAAATAACTCGTGCACGTAGCTGTGAACAATGACCACAATATTTGATTAATAAATTGAGATGTTATCCAGATATTTGATAAAATTGTTAATTCAAAAGACCAACAAAATCAACATTTTACACCACGATGCTGTGCGGGTGATGATATAACGATCACGTCATGGAATATACATGTGACTGTAAACACAAGACTAGTATGATGTAATAAAATTTTCTCCAAATATATAATTCAATTCGTGTTTTCTAAATGTACTCTTAGGTATGAAGTGGCGATCTTTTTACAGAAGGACCACGGGTGCACGTTACTTTGAAAAAAGGCTGAAATATTCGTTAAACGATAGTTTATACAGGCAGAGACATATATACACAGAGATTGGCAACTCCGTGAAATCCCGTTAAAGATCGCGGCCCGGGATGAGATTCTCGGCGATAAACTTTAGGACATGTAATCAAATCAGAGATGAATAACCTCGATAGATAATCAAGAAAAGCAATGGGAAAATTATATCAGATCATATTATAAATTCTTTTCTAAAAAAAAAATACTTGAATGTTATAATTTATCTTTAAAGCACTTATTGTCAATTTGAGAAAAATATTTTTATTTGCATTTCATAATTTATAATTCAAATCTGGTAATGCTCAATTGTTATTACAAGAAAATTTTCGGTACGGCATATCTTTGTAATAGTTTGCTCAATTACACAGAAAATTTTGTGTGTCCGATTTTCCGGTAAATAGGTCTTTAATAGAGTTGTGACTGTTGATTCACAGGTATGCGATTACGCAATTTATTGCCCTCCGATCACCTGAATATTGCCGGAGACAGAGACATATATACACATATGTCTCTGCCGGAGGTGAAGTTCTAAATGGATTATTACTTCGCAATTGTTTTTTAAAACTAAACAAATTCTGATATATTATTTTAACCATGACCAGAACTTTATTTTAACAGAAGCACTCGGCAATACTTTAGTGTATGTTCAATCAGGAAAACAAAAATAGTCTTTTAACATGTCAAAAAAGGAAATGAAGCAACTTTTTCATATATAAAAAAATATGTAGCCAGTAGAATTTTGTGGCCGAATTTTGTTTCGTGAGAAACTGAATTTATATCTGTTCTAATTTAATTTAATTGTTTAATTGTCGATTGACCTAAAATAAAATAAAATAATTTATGGAACCTTTGCACGCTGACTATGCGGTATGGGCTTTGCTTGTTGTTGAAGGCCGTACGGTGACCTATAGTTGTTAATGTTTGTGTCATTTTGGTCTTTTGTGGATAGTTATCTCATTACAATCATACCACATCTTCTTTTTTATTTGTACATTATAGTGTTTTCGAAATCACTATTTTTGCTGCCATGAAATATTGAATATGAATCAGTCATTATTTGTATTTTTTTAAAGACTTAATATCAGACTTTGATTAAAAACAATACATGTATGTATCATAAGTACAGTAAAATGCTCTGCTAACTGTAGAATTTTAATGTTTTGGTTCATAGACCACTGAAGTACTACAACATTCTTATCTTTACTCTTTCCTATCAGGTAGTGAAACTTGAGTTTGAAATTAGAAAGATTTAAAATTGTGCACAAGTTTTTATATCTGATCTTTTGTGGGTTTTTGTCGAGCCTGCAACTTTTGTTGCAGAAAGCTCGACATAGGGATAGTGATCCGGCGGCGGCGGCTACGGCGGCGGCGGTGTTAGCTCACTTCTTAAGAGGTTTATATTTTAGAAGGTGGAAGACCTGGATGCTTCATACGTACTTTGTATATAGATGCTTCATGATACGATGTTTCCGTCAGTCACATGTCCAATGTCCTTGACCTCATTTTCATGGTTAAGTGAAAAAAAAAATTGTAATCTTGAATTCTCTCTTATTATAAGTAATAGGATAACTATATTTGGTATGTGCATACCTTGCAAGGTCCTCATGCCCGTCAGACAGTTTTCACTTGACCTCGACCTCATTTCATGGATCAGTGAACAAGGTTAAGTTTTGGTGGTCAAGTCCATATCTCAGATACTATAAGTAATAGGGCTAGTAGATTTGGTGTATGGAAGGACTGTAAGGTGAACATGTCCAACTGGCAGGTGTCACCTGACCTTGACCTCATTTTCATGGTTCAGTGGTTATAGTTAAGTTTTTGTGTTTTGGTCTGTTTTTCTCATACTTTATGCAATAGGTCTACTATATTTGTTGTATGGAATGATTGTAAGGTGTACATGTCTAGCGGGCAGATATCATCTGACCTTGACCTCATTTTCATGGTTCAGTGGTTATAGTTAAGTTTTTGTGTTTTGGTCTGTTTTTCTCATACTTTATGCAATAGGTCTACTTTATTTGTTGTATGGAATGATTGTAAGGTGTACATGTATAGTGGGCAGATGTCATCTGACCTTGACCTCATTTTCATGGTTCAGTGGTCAAAGTTAATTTTTTAAGTTTTGGTCTTTTTATCTAATATTATTTGCCAAAGGTCAACTATATTTGGTGTACTGAAATATATTATGATCTAAATGTCAGTCCCGCAGGTTTTATTGGACCATGATCTCAATTTCACGGTTCATCGCACAGTGCTAAGTTTTTGTTTTTTGATCTATTTTTCTAAAACTTTACGTAATAGGTCAACTATATTTGTTGTATGGAAGCATTGTTAGCTGTACATGTCTGCCTGGCATGGTTCATCTAACCTTGACCTCATTTTCATGGTTCATTGGTCTTTGTTTAGCTATCTTGGTTAATATTAAGTTTATGTGACAGTTGTAATAAAGCTTTATACTTAGGACTATCAACATAATATCAATGATTAGTAAAGAAGGCGAGACATTTCAGTGTGTGCACGCTTGTTGTTGTTCTCAAGGTACTTTTCTGTGCAGTTATTTTTTTTTCATTTGTTATTTTTTTCCTCTGTATTACACGACCTTGTACTTTTTGTATTGCCCCTTGACATCTCCTGCTTCTGTTAAAACCTTTAACACAAATATCTCATCTGTTTTAAATGAAATAGTCTCATTCCTGGAATTTGTTATACAGAAATTCATTTTAATATCAGATTTTTTATAAGCATATAAACTGCTTGGTCTCTTCACACAACTTTTGTTTAGGACGGAATGCATGAATAGGTATATACATGTACCAGGTGATGGATATATAAGTACACGTTATGTGCTTTTGACCTTCACAAGAATTCTTAAACATTCATAGATGTGCAAAGAATATTGTTGTCGTTGGGTTGTTGTCTCATTGACATATACCTGACATTTCTGTTTAGTCATAGCATCTGTGCCTTTTCAATTTATTGCAGAAAATATTATAGCATAAACATTTTTTTCAAAACGGGAGAGGTGAAATAGTGATCACAGATTGAGGACATGTAAAACTGAAACAACACAACACAACAGATAAATATAAATAAGCACCATTGACAATTTGTTAAAGGACTGAAACAAACATAGATGGTGACCAATGAGAGCGACTAGTGTACAGTAGAAGAGTGAACATTACTTGCTTCTTTTCCTACACATTTTGTCATTTTATGTAAACAATTACATATGTTACTTTCCATGGAGAGGAAGGCATTTGTGAATAGAGTGGCCTTCCAATGATACTGAGTCATATATGTAAATCCTTGTCTCATTAGCAATCATACTACATCATCATATTGTTATACATCTACATGTACATGTAGTCATGTAAGGTTTCTGATAAAAACTATATAAACATAAAGACTAATGAAGTTGAACACAAGATATTTATTTACTTTTTTATCCATTTTACAGTCAGGATGAGCACATGTACTTTTCTCTCTTACATAACCATTGTTAGTTTAAGTATCACATTGATAGTAGCAATCAGTCCACTACATGACTGTGCCGTCACATTTGGAAAAAGTCATCACTAGTTGTTCCTGTTTGCCAGGGAGTCTTATTTTCAATCTGAAAGACTTGGGAGTCCAACATTCAGCACATGTATGATATTATATCTATTGTATGCTGCACTGATAGGTAAACTTGATCAACATCTTTGTTCTTTTATAACATGCAGGATCCTGTTAAAAAAAAGCAAGCTGTCAGATACTGAATGTAAATATATATATAAAATTGTAAATGTCATCAAAGTGGTGGAAATAATGAAAAAAAAAACTTCTATACCCAAATCCAGTATGTCATAGGAAAGTAATGCATGTGCTGGGTACAATAATTCTCTGAAGATGGAAAAATTTATAAACTGTAAACGGACAGGGGTCAGTCTAACTCTTGATATTGAAGCAAAACACCATGGCTGACAGCTATAATACTGATTTTTATTTGTAAATGGCATCAAAGTGGTTGAAAATATGATAAAACAACCTCTATATGCAAATTCAGTATGTAATAGGAAAAAAAATAATGTGCTGGGAACAATTATTCTCTGAAGATGGAAAAGTTTTAAACTGTAGCCATGGACAGGGGTCTGTCTTGATATTAAAGAAAATTAACATAGCCGTCAGCTATAATACTGATTTTTAATTGTAAATTGCATCAAAGTGGGTGAAAATATGATAAAAACAACCTCTATATGCAAATTCAGTATGTCATAGGAAAAAAATAATGTGCTGGGAACAATTATTCTCTGAAGATGGAAAAGTTTTAAACTGTAGCCATGGACAGGGGTCTGTCTTGATATTAAAGAAAAGTAACATGGCCGTCAGCTATAATACTGATTTTTAATTGTAAATTGCATCAAAGTGGGTGAAAATATGATAAAAACAACCTCTATATGCAAATTCAGTATGTCTGGGGAGAGTAATTCATCTCACAATTTGTTTTATTCTTTTTCAAATGAAAATGTTTTGATAAAAATTACGACCGTGCTAAAAATTTTCATAACGTGCATATCGGCCCAGTTTTTACCCTTATTAAATACTGCAATAAAACGTTAATCGTCTCAATATTTTAAATAATAACTACTGTAAACTGAATAAAACAAGGTAATTCATACTAGAAATTGAAATATATACTTACATTATGCTGTTTTGAAATGCTTGATGTGTAATAAAAATCGAAGCGTGGTGGTGTACTTGTCGTGATAGAATCAAAATGCCGATCTCGTTAAAGTCTCGTGAGATGCGTGACGTGGATTAGATTTCGTTGACCACTGTTACAGTTGCCAATCTCTGTGTATATATGTCTCTGATACAGGTTATCTTGTTTTGAGGCACCATAACATACTAATATTACGTCAAATGTATTGTAAGGCATATGTTATAATCATTTATTAGAAATACACGTGTCTTTGAAAAAAAGGTATGTTTGGAAAACATGAGCATGCATGTTGTTCTGAGAGAAAGATCATGGTGAAAGGGTTGAGCGCTCACAAAAATGAATAACCACACCATGTGATGATTGTGCCTGTCCATAGCAAGCAGAACAGTGCCTTTTTGTTGATTGAATTGAGAATGTGAGAGTTAGCTATCGCATTTGTTTTAAATACTTTGTGTAACATGACGTTTATATCTTACTTTATCGCTCCGCGGGTAAAATATAACGTTGTGATTGGTTTACCGCCGTCACGTGGTAACCCCTATGAGACTGTATGGGGTTAGTAAATTTCAAAGGGGGTTCATGACGCGTTAATGGTGACGTCATCTATTAATGTTGTTCTGTTTCGTTGTTTTTTTCTTCAACAAAACGCAGCAGAAATGGTCCAGCGTGCGATAAATTCGCTTTACGGTTAACTACTAACCCCCTACGGATCCATAGAGGGTGAATAAAATCCATAGGGGACTTGGCCTCCGGCCTCACCCCCTATGGATTTACTAACCCTCTATGGATCCGTATGGGATCAGTAGCGAACCATATAACTTATAATATGGAATTGGTTTTCTAAATTGTAAATGCTGTTCGGGGATCTACATGTATAGTTGATAGCATCTGTATCGTGTAGTCTTTTAAAGTGGATAGTAGTCAATCATACTTTTACCACATCTCCTTGATTTGTATCTAGAAAATTGCACAGAAATAAGAACATTAATGACATATAGACTAATCCAACCAGACGTCTCCTTTCGTTATATTCGATATTTTTTTAGATTTTATTCGGGAAGCCATACATTACGTTATATATCCCACGCCTTTTACTAAATTCAATTAACTTATCTAAATCATGAAAAGCGTAGCTTTGAGTGGATTAAATATTTTAATGAGTAAGGCGTGTCTACATATGATTTATAACAATAATGGGCTATGACCCATGTCAAAGGTTAAACGCTGACCAATAAAACTTTACTGCACTTTTCAATAAGTCGATCAAAACTAACACATGCAGCAGATATCAGATGGATTTGTTTGTCCGTTAAAGTTACGTATAAAACGATTAAAAGAATTGTTGCCGTGGGATTCATTCTCGATGTTCATTTATGTGTTGTTGAATATTTGTCTTCCCAAAAATTCTTCAAAAAGGGGGTGTAGTTAGGAGAGAAAAAAGGGGGGAAGGGGAGGGGTAATGCAAAACTTTATTCTATGTGTATTCGTCCTTAAATCCGAAAAAAAGACGTGTAGTTTCTAAGGACGTTGTGATAAAAAGGAAACATATCCCTAGTACCAATTATAAAGGTAAATTGATATCTGCTTTCATTCCAGAAAGCTTGGGAAAGATCGGATAATTGACTGCAAATGTTAGAGTAGTTTAGTTTTCCTTGTTGTTCTTTTTTTTAACATATAAACTAGATATATACGATGCCCACTCTGATCAGGATCAGATACACAAAAAGAAATTATAAATTTAACACTATATACATGTATGATGATCTTTTATTTCTAATCTGCATGAATGTCTACACTTGATGGACAAAATGTCTAGTTTCAACTTTCCAGTTTGAGTGGTCACCAAATTCAACTTCAAGGTACTTATCAAGTATTTGAAATTACTAATAAATCTTATTTATTGCATTAGGCACATTAAACTGTGGTAATACTAACAATGTTTCCATTGTAAAGCAAGTGAAAAGGAAATGAAGTCCAACAACCGGGTTTAGCCCGTTCTGAGCTTTAATACCAAAAAAATTAACATGTCTTAACACCCACCCACAATTGTGAGAATATTTGCAAAAAAAACGAAATATAAAGCCTCAGCACAAAAACTATGGAAGTAGATAGCCGGACTAATCATGGTCTCTCTGAGCAAGTACAACAAAAAAGAAATCCAATCACCTGTCATTTTTAGAAAATATAAATTCTGTGGATGATCAAACCTCTATTATGTGTAGAAAGCACCTACAAAACAATAAAGTGGTGGCTCACAAACTATTGGAAGAGATAGCCATACATAAATCTCCAGAGTTAACTGTAAAGACAAACGGACGGACTGGCGGACGACAAAGGTAAATTATTTTGCCTCTCGACATTTTGTCTCGAGGAAAACGCAAATGTTCAATATTTCTTGTGAAATTTACTACTGGTATACAAATCTCGAAAATTGTATGGGGTCGCCTATGTTTCTTTTAGAGGATAAAATTGACCGTGAGAATTTACACGCGGTACAAGATTTAATTTTCCCATTACGACGTGACGCGGCTGTGTATTCATACATCTCCAAAGCTTAAACTGACTCAAAATGCTTAATGATACATATTACTATAGACACATTAACGCTTAGGAGGGTCTGAATGGGTTTTACAGAAAAGAGAATTATGGGCGATTGTATAGAAATAAGTTCCAACAAATTAAACGAATACAGAAAAAAGACCACAACATTAACAGAATAAAGAGTAATGTACACAATTTATAAAGAATAGTAAAAAATAACAATTTAATTTTTTTTTAAATACAGAAATGAACCCCATTGCAGATCTAGACTCTAACTTTGGGTCTTTGGTCTTATCTTCAATTACATTATAAGTCGACATAATTGCTCCTATAAAGATTAACTATTCCTTTTTTTGTCATGTCGCGATGCTTAAGAAGTTTTTAACTTTGAAAACTATAAAATATTTATTCGTCCATATGTTTTATTTCTAAGATCTGATATCATGAAATACGGGCACATATGTGCATGTAGAACGATGCAACATTTGAAGCGGTAATGATAAGAGGCCCCATAAGTAAATGAAAAAGTCAAAACACCTAATTATGGGTTTTAAAATATGCACAATAATGTGCGTGTAGAACTGCGTAAAATTTAAATCGGTAATTGATAAAATGCTTTGTTATTACCGATATTTTAATCTCGTAAATCCATTGAACAAATCATTGTAAAATTATACAGTTCATGTATTTTCTTTAAAGTTGAAATGATAATGTCAGATACAACTGTACTTAAATGGTGTTAAATATAAATCATTGCATCAAAGACAGTACATCATTTGAGAGTGGTAATGTGGTGAACAGTACCCCTAAAA